>VWPW01016652.1:0-32924 GCA_013389825.1 Crypturellus undulatus
TTCTCTCCAAAATAGGAATTTCTCTTTTTGATTCATGTAATTTATTTTTAAAGTGTTTGGTTTACTTAAAGGGTATTTAAAAGCAGTGTTGTTGAATGATACTTGGGTTTCTTTAACATGTTAAAATATTTACCCTGACATACAGAGGCCTGCAGGGTCTTTTCAATTACAAATAATTCTAGTCAGAAAAATAATTTTTGAAAAATAGACTACTGAATATAGTTTAGAGAAAATATTATACTTCTATTGTAATTTGTGTACAGGATAAATAGCTGTATATACATCCTTGGTTTTAAACAGCAGTTTAAAGAACAGTATATAAGTTTTGGAGAAAAACTGACGGTCCATCCCTGCCTTGTCCACATAACTGGATTTACCAGAACCAACAAAATTCTGCAGAATTAAGTTTATTTTAAAACAATTTTTGTTAGGTTGGTCTCTATCATCCACATCCTCAGATAATGTTAATGTCAAAATCGCACAATTTCCAGTAAAAAAAATCATTTATTATCCAGCACTAAAATGGTGACCTAATCACTGTGGGAACTGAGAATTGGTGAGACGGCCTTCAGCTGGTCTGAGCGCCAAAACTTTCTCAGGCTACCACGTCCTTGAAACCATCTGGAGAGATACGGACTGCAGCAAATAAACAACTTAAAGGACGTGAAGATGTGGAATTTGTCAATGAAGAAGAACTGAGTGAAACAGCAAATCAGGAATCACCGTGCAGCCATGATGAGGATGAAGAGTATATAAGACGGACTCAGGGGGGAGGGAATTGCGCATGTATGTGCACGTGCGAGCGTGGGGTCTGAAGTGCTGTGCCTACTTGATCAATAAAAGCTTACATATAGCATGCATCCTGGGCCGTCCCGACTTCGTCGCAGAGCAAGCGACAAATCACTACAAGGAATACAATGGTATCTAAAATACAAGAACAAGTAATAAATACCTCCTAAAGTCAAAAGAAGGGGAGAGAAGAGAGAGAGAAAAGGAAAGACTTCTGGGGATGCTGAAAAAAGATACTCTTCAATTTAAACATGGATATTTTGATACTAAAGAAGGTCAAGAATGATGGGCACAAAATTATATTTACTGTGATAACAAGCATCTTACAAATTGTGATGCTTTGGGAAAGGCTGGAAAAGTCATTTAAGAAAGAAATCTATCCCTTATTTTTAACAAAGGTAAGACTACACAAGGGAACCAAATGCTATAAAAGTCTACTAATATCTTTTTTNNNTTTTTTTTTTTTTTTTTTTTTTTTACCATAAACGTCAATGGGCCTTGGGTTAGAGCTGTGGCTTACACTTAGCCAAGTTACACAGAAATTATACCAAAAAATTCACAGTAAAAATAGTACTTTATAGTACTGTAATAGTGCTGTAAAAGTATTGCTTTTAATAAATCATGCTATCAGATAGAATTTAGTCATTTGGTTTATAACTCAATGTATTTTCTTCAGAATCTATAACAAAGACTCATACTTTCCATAGTAGGTCAAAAAACAAAAAAAGAAAACCCCCCAAAGCTTATACATTTACATACACCTTTATTTAGAAAAGTCCCAGCATGATGATTCAAGTTGAAATGATATTTTTTAATCTAAGGATTAGATAAAATCATCACTTCATTTTTACCTTCCCACTTCCAAATATATAGCTAAAGAAGCTTAACAACTCCCTTTTCAACAGTAATACTGGAGTTACTAAAACATATATGTTAAGTAAGTGCACACAAAAGGTGGTCTATATACTATACACAATGCTAGGTTATGAACCATTCTCCCTCTATTCACATTTTCTAAATCAATTTCCAAGGAAAATGAAGTAACAGTGCCTAGAAACAGAGGTCCACCTATGAGGGTGGACACCTACTCTTCTCACCACAAACATCTGTTCCCAACCTCATTTCAGACATATCTGCTACTGACTGTGGAGGCCCGCTTCAGAGACAGTGGTAGTAAATGATTAACTGCAGAGATGAATGTCTAATCAGCAAGGAGCAAAGCAGAAGGAGGAGGACTACAACCACATGTGGAATGTCTTGTCAGCAGATAAGGAACAAAGCAAGGAGAAGAAGATAACCACAACTGCTGATTGATTGTAAGCTTTGCAACAGTTGTGTTAAGAGAGTATAAAAAGAAGTTGGTTTGAGAATAAAGTTGTCTCACTCTGCACCCCAGACTGAGTCTGTGTCTTCACAAGGTGCGACAACTGACTTTGTTCTAAATGTCACATGAACTGTCTGAAAGCTCATACTCTAACAGAGAGAAAGAAACTTCTAGTACAGGAGGGTGGGATGGTCTTTTCAATCATTAGTAGTTTCAATCAATAGTAGTTGTGCTTGTAAGACACGATTAACAGCCTAGCTAATATTTGACAGTTCTACTATTACTACCAGAATGATCAGAACCATTTGCAAGTAAACACCTGTCTCAATTTCTGCAACAGAACAGATTTTTTATCGAACAATTTCAGCTGGTTCAGAAGTAATTTAGAGTAGACATTAATGTCAATTAGAGTTTGTTTACTTAAACATCTGAGAGAAGCGTCATACAAAGAAATAAGAATACGGTGAATGCATCAGCTGAAAAAGAAAATAGGAAAGCAAGTGATATGGCTCAGGGTAATGTTTTTCCACGTAAATAAAAACCCGCCTAGTCATACCCTCAATGGTCCTGGCTCACCAGCACCAAAGCAGAGCCATTTCTCTTTAGTCACAAACAAAAATACCAGGGATAATAACTCAGCATTACATGTGGCCCCCAAATAGCTCCTTTATTATGACTGTGCTTATTACCATTATACTGGTGTAATGGACAGGTATCGTTCTTCCCATTTAACAGGGAAGAACGATACTGGTTCAAAAAAAAAAAAAAAATTATAGAGAATATTATAATTCTTTAAGAAACGCTGCAAATTTCATTTAAGCCCACAGCCGGGAAGAAAATTCAAATATAACAGGGTCTACAGACGCTTGTAATCATTCCTTTAAAAGCAATTTAAATACTGAAATAATTAACACATTTTTAAGGTTCAAAGAAAATAATGCTCACACACACACACACATATATAACTTTTAAATCAGAAGTTTCAGAACACTAGGAATTTCTCTCAAGACAGCAAACACAAATAGCATCAGTATATGCAAGAGTGTAACTTAAAACAAACAAGCTATTAATTTTTTAAAAGCTTAAAAACAAATGAAAAGCACCCAAATGCTTAAAAATATAAAATGAAACAGCTAAAAATCATTTATGCTCTCCTCCTGTCCTACAAGGAGTAAGAAGAACTACTAAAGAGTGTCCAGCAGTCTTCTTTTGAATACAGGTTAGTCAATTAAAACAAATGTGTATGAGGGGGTTACACAAATCTACTGAATCAGGTGATTCCACTTTTTGACATTATCCAATGACAAACCTTTCAGATTCAATTTATGCCACAGTGTTTGTACACTACATTTTTCTATGCAAGTTATCAAAATGCAAAGAATCATTTTTGCTTAACAAACACAAAAATAGCTTATATGATGAAACATTCACCTTTAGGTAAGAAAAATACCTAACATACAAGGTTCCTAATCCAAATATGCCTAAATCTATGGTCCTTGATAAGTAATCTTTATATTAGAAAAATATTTTATGCAAACATATAAATCAATAGATGCTGAATAAACAAATCTAACCAATCTAATGAAACAATTGTATTGTTTTCAAAACAGTTTTCTTGTTTTCAAAAGAAATAGGGAATCTGAAAACTTGGCTTGTCATGAAATTTCAGCATGTTTACATTTCTAAACTTTTCATAATAAATGTTTATGTTATCTTTAGAATTAAAACATTCGATTTCTGTGAATGTTTCCTTTGACAGTATTTCCCCAGAATCAAAAGGAATGCAGAAGTGCAGTTGAGACTAGAGTTTCCCACTAGATTTTTTTTTTTAAATTCAAGAGGTGAATTTTCTGAGAACAAAAGAACAACCAAATCCAAAGACAAAATATTAGGCAAAAAATTTAAGCTGACAAGAGTGAATCATATAATCAGTCCTAAAGCTTAACGACAGATCAAAAATGAGGATAAAAATAGATTAAATGAACGCTATCATTAAAAATATTTTTAATGCACTTTAAATAACCTAGGAGAAAAATGGCAGAGTTTGATGCAAGACAGACAGGCTCTATTACCAGGTCAGTTTTTCTGAGCAGTGATCCTAGAGAAATGCAGATGGGCCCTGTGTCACCTACCACTACATCACCCATGTAATAACCTTAGCAGTCCTCCACATCTTTTATGACACTCCCAAATACCAAAAAATAGGCCTACAAACAGCATGGCCAAGCTGTCTGGTGAGGTATCACACATTTGTGAGTAGTGGGAGGGCTGTTATCAAGTTTTTCCTGCTTTTCCTTCAGTGGAAACTTAAGAAATTTATAAACTCTTGCAGTCTGGGGGTGACAATGCTGGTGGACAGGAAGGCAATATAATTCATGACTTGGCTCCTTAGGATGTAACAAATGCATGTGTACTACACATTTTGTTTATAAATCAGTCCTGCTTTTAACAATAGGTTATTTTTATTACAATTATGATTACAATTTTGTAAAGCAAAAGACATGAATTTATATTTAGATCTTTTCATGGCATCTAATTTATTGTCAAAAGGTTTCCAGAATTTCTTCCTCTAACACACACTGGATCTTTTTATAATTTCAATTGTATTACTCTTTTCAAAAAGAGTAATATAAATCTGTTTTCGAACAGACACATATGGCAAAAAAATAAGGCCTTTCCATGTTAATTCACTAACCAAACGGATAGATTCAGTTTGCCACAACTATGCAGGAAGTTCAGTTTCTTAACACAAAAAAAAGTTTTAAAAGTAAAATTTAGATGCTTCAGATGTACAACTTCTAGGTAAGAATCAACATTTACAAGGTTGGAAAGTGAGCTGATGATTAAAATCCTACTCATCAGTGACTTCCCCTTCTTTTTTGTGATGAAGTAGCATATTTATTCCCTCTAATAATGTTTGAAAGCTCTCCTCAGTAACAAGGATATGGCATTCAAGTACTTCAGGTGTCAGGATTGGGAATTTTATAAATGTCTCAACTGATATGCACTTGGTAAAAAGTCATTTGATAGTTCATTCTCTCACTTTTGTAACAAATAACCTTCTTTTTACAGAGAGAAATAAAGCATAATTTCAGGTAAGCAAACATAAATCAAAGATGAACACATATGGCATGTTATAGTATCTGTTAAAAATGTGGAGCTTCAACAAGAACCTAAAAAATGCTTTTTGTTTCAATGTTCTAAGTGCATCTGTAAAGCAAACAAAAAGCCACTAAGCTTTAATTATCAGAGGTGAACCTCAAAGTCATGTTTAATTATACAAAGCTATGACAAAGAACAAATTGCTTGAACAGCAGTTGCAAAACCTCAAGCTTTTCCTCATTTTTGAAGTTTAAGATGAGCTTGTTCCATTAGAGCAAAAGCCAGGATGCCAGAAGGATTTGAGAGACATTAAACTGAAGATTTTTTTTTATTCTTACTTGAGAACAGAAATTGCACTATATGAGGAAAACAACCATGCTGGTATACTGGCAAGGGCAAATAAACTTCTCTTTAGTAAGCACTGCAGGTTGGTATTTTAGTTAAAGCAGCAGCAGAAAACACTGCCCCAGGGTTATTTATATAAGCTGTGTCCAGTTGAAAAGTTTGCCAATAACCTGACTTTTATACATTAATATGCTCTGGCTTGAATTCAGAACAAAACATCTCTGAGAGGCTGACTACATAGCAGCAATTCAATTATACTGAAAAGGCAGTTTATTTACATTTGGCAAAATGAAATACTCATTATAATGAATATATTTGAATTGTGCAGTGCAGTGGTTCAAGCATCATTAAGACAAAGAACACAATGTGATTTTTAAAGCATTATGAGTTTATATTGAAAACAGAGCATTCTATTTCATGAAGTTAAAAATCTGACCTCCTTTAAAATGAACATTGCTGCTGCAAGACAAATAGATCTTAATATTGGAAAGAAGCTAGATGTTAAGCTTCCTGAAATTGCACTGTTCTCGGGAGCCATCCACTATTAGATTTAGAGAAGTGTTTTCCTGAGTGCCTGGTACTGACAAAAAAAGAAAAAAGTCTGCCGTGACAGTCAAATAATCTTTGCTGATATAAAATGTAGAAAACATTCAGCCAGTGTAAGTATTTTACCAACATCTTTTTTACAGTATCTGCAAAACAATGTTCTCGTGTATTTCATTCACATCTAAAGAAAGGACTCCTTAGATGAACTTCTGCATTTCTACTTCACAATACTTTTACACTCTTTTTTCCCAAATCAGAATAGTATTTACTCCCCAATACAGAAAAGTACTTACTTCAGTACTTACTTGAGAAAATAACTTAACTGACATGTGGAAAAAAAATATAGGTTAAAAAAATAAAGGTTAAAAATACACAAAAGAAAAATCTCTTCCTGTAGCTGATACTGCCTATCTGATCACAGGAAGAGGATATGCATTTTTAATTATTCTAAACAGCATTTCTTTTTTGCAAGTTAAAGTGGTAAAAACAGCTCTAGTCACTTTTTTTTTAATGAAGATCTCATATTCAAAAGAAAAGAGATACTTTGGCGAAATTTTCAGTGACAACATTTGGTCAATCTCAGTCTCTCAATTCTATTTAATTTTGATTCCCTTCATACAGGACACATTTTAGGTTTCATACATATTTATTAGTGTTGTATATATGAATGTTTTTATAGGTTTCTCATCCAAGCAGCTGAGGAGGAGTTGGCACACTGAGAAACAGAAAAGTCAGTATACTGTATTAAATATCTTTCGCATTAAAAATTACCTTAAGAAATGCATTCACTGTTTATGTCACATTTTAAAACTTAGATAACAATTCAATGTGCATTTCAAGAATAGAGCATTCCTCTTAATAAAATAAAAAAATAGTTTTAAAATAATTATTTAGATTAAGTAAATAAATTAAATACAATGCTTTTGGATTTTAAAAGACATTAAAATATATTTCCTATGGAATCATTTTCTATGACAACATTTCAGCTAAATTAAAAAATATTTTCTATAGCATCATTTTTATCTTTCAGTAAGAATAATTTTCAGGAAAAGATATGTCAAATATAAACATATTTTGCATCAAATTCTGGCTCTTCCTAGCTAAAATTTCTCAGTCTTTCCAAGTAAGTACAAAACAAGCACTCTGCATCTTATCATCGTAAAATAATGGCACATAACCCAAAGCGTACATTAGAAAAACTGGCAACGATTTCTCATTACATTCACATTGCTCTGAGGAAAAAAAGGGATTCTGAAAGCCTTGTATAATCACCTACTCACCTTTGATGCTAAAAATCTTAAAGACAATTAGTAATAGATGTTTAGGTGGAAAGAAATGAGATAGCTTCTACAGTTTAAGTGCCTTTGTAAAGCACAATTTCTCTTACTTTTTTTTTTTTTTGCTTTATCCCCAATTAATAAGTGATAATATGCATAGCAATTTATATATTTTAACTTTGTTTTTGCAGAAAGTATAGAAACAGAAATGATGAAAAGTACTGGTTTAGATTCCAGAGGTTTCTTTCTGCCTATTGAATAACTCAAAATAAGAAGAAACGGAAAGTCTGACTGAACTTTTATAAAAACATAGGTGAGAGCTATTCAGAGATAAAGGTCTCTGTGGAGTTTTCTCTACATTATCAGATTTGTATTTCACAAGTTGGTTCCAGCATCTCCACTGACCTAACTAGAGCAGTTTCTTCAAATTTCCAGCTTAAATATATTCACGGTCAGCTTGTACCTGTGTCCTCTAGCCAACACAGTAATTTAGTTTATCTGTATAGTTCATTTTCTTTTGACATGCGTATCCATCCCCTCTTGCTCATTTATACACTGCTTTAGCCTTGATTTTCCTGTACTAAACATGTGCTTTCTTTAAGACTCCCCACTAAGGTAGTTAGATGATATGATAAGCAGGGATGCGCACGATCTATTTTTTTTTTTTTTTCTCCTGAATGAGTTCAAATTTACATTCATTCTTCTTGAAACTGGACAGCCAGAAACAATGCTCAGAATTTGGAAAAAATACAGTGACTAGTTCTGGAGAACCTCAACCTTAAAATATGAAATGAACCGGGACAAAATTTTATTTGCTTTTTGTGAAGATACTTTACAATAAATGTCCCACCACTCACAGAGACATGGTGGGACAGCTCACATGACTGGAGCGCTGCCATGGAAGGCTATGTGCTTTTTAGGAAGGACAGGCTGGGACAACGGTAGTGAGGCGTACGCGACTCGCTTTAATCACTGCAGAGAAAATGCAACATTTAGATCTTTGTCTTTGAAATTCCTTATTATTCAGTATTTTTTGACTTCCCCAACTTTAATGCAATACCACCAAGATACTGGGCAGCAGCAGGAAATGAACCAGTGCGATTCTGGTGGCCATGTAGTCTGGGTCTGACCTCTCCTGCCTACCCGTGCTACCACAAAAACTCTTGTTCACATCTCATGAGACTGCCTGAGGATGTATGTCCTGTAGCAGATCAGCCTATATCAATCTAAAAAGTAATCTCAGAAGGAGGTACGTTAAGTGGAAAAAATGAAGGGGAAGAAAGATTCTCCATACCATGTTGGGTACACTGAGTATACGCAGTTGTGTCACAGTTTTATAAACAATGTAAAATTAAACATATTCTCCTTTTAGGCAGTTTTCTCCCTCTCCCCTACTAAATGACAATCATTCTTCTTAGGACACAAAATTTCCTATCTTGCTATGACACCTACTATTGTGAAAACAGAACTCTTTGCATGGAGTGGTTGAAGTTGGAAGGAACCTCTGAAGATCCTCTAGTCCATCCCTCAGCATTTAGGAGTGTGTGCGTCTTGGATGTCTACATTATATCTTCAGTCAAGATGTAAATACTTTTGTGTGCGCGTGTGTGTATATATATATATATGTGTATGTATGCACGTGCATATATGTATATATTTTATGTATGTAATACTACTGTTAAACAGACAGTAATTACATTTTCCACTTACTCTTTTTATGTCCCTGTTTCAGAATCTTCAGTCATAACATCGTGTAGCCCTTCCACCGAAATATTGATGATACCACAAAATTTATCTTGAATAACACTAGAAAAGAATAGGAAGGCAAGTTAGCCAAGTGAGCTAAAGAGGAAATTTGCTCAATATTTCTAGGGCACATTCACTAAATTGTCCTTTTATTACTGCTCAGCTGAGTATACTATCAAGGAATCATTCATGTTTTTTTCTTTTTTGTAAACTATAATAATGTTAACGTTATCAAAATATGTAAGAAATACTATATTTTGGTTATTTATTTAAAAATATTGTCTGTCAGTGTATTCCAGAAATAATGTTATAGTATGTTGAAAACCTGGATGTAATTGCAAATAGAATAAAAGATTAAAAAAACTTATTAGAACAGAACTTCAAAACTGATTGTGGAAGGCATGCTGCTGCAATTAGGGAGGTCAGAGAACTGACTCCTGTTCCTAACAATCCTATGCATTTCCTCCAATCACTCTTCAATGCAAAATTTATAAGCAAACCCTTGAGGAAAGGGCAGAATGTAGAAGCAGCACATTCTTCTCTTGCTTTCTTTTTCCAGCTTTATGAATATTTCTTCCCCCTTCCACACAATTTAATGACTTCCCATGGAGGCTAAAAAAACAAAACAAAACAAACAAACAAAATTTACCTAGTTCTACACATATATCAATTTACTTAACTAGAAAGGAAGGTGCAAGTAGGATTCATCTGTTTAAACAGAGGAACCTTCTGTCATTTGAAACATGAGCATATTTAAGAGAACTGCAAAAGGCTGGGAGGTATCACACACCTTGAGAGGATAAGCACCTTTCTCCAGTATGAGCTGGAAAACAGACTGCATAGCCTCATATAACACCTCAAATGACAATACTTTACTTGTACCTGCCCTGAAAACTTATATCCTGGGTGGCTAAGAAGGGCATAGAACAATGATCTCCAAGATTGTCACAGAAATCCAACAACTTGTAGCTAAAGGATACATACTTGTATCTAAAGGATAAATGATTGCTGCGATTTGTGCAAAATTCCCTGCCATTGTGGACTATGTCCTACAATAACATCTCAGTGACATTAAGTGGATGGACTCCTACTCTGTGAACTACAAAAAGTTTAAGGAACACAGTAAGGGAAAAGATGCTCACCTCAGAGATGACTGCAAAAGATTACAAGATTACAAAAATTACAAGATTTCAGTTTAAAAGATAATGAATACTAAGTTTTCATATTACATTTTTGATAATATAAAGAATGTAAACATTTTTCTTGAAATGCTTTCATTTCCTTTTCACATTTAGGGACAAAATTGAAAAACTGAACAAACTGTTGCAACTTTTACATTAGACACTGATGGTATCCAAAGAAACTTTTGCAGACATACAATAAAATCTTAAGTATACCAGAAAAACAGATGTTTTGCAGCACTAAATACTTTAGAAAAATTAAGTATGAATTTAAAATAAAAAGGCTATAAAACATTTTTTAGATTTGCTTTGATAGGACTGTGATTCCACTGAAACTATTATTTTGTTTCTTTTTTTTTTTTTCCTCCATTTTTAAAACTCAGATACAGAAAAATGCCAGGGAATTAATTTGTATTTTCTATAATGAAACTTGTAAAACTCTAAAACTTTGCATCAGTTATCAAAACTGATACATTTTTCTATCATTTGCCTCGTTGTTGTCATTGTTGTTACTGTTATCAAATATCTATTTGTATTTTACAAATGACTTTCCCACTCAAACAGCTTTGCTGCCTCATTCACAAAAATGAAATATTAAATCTTGTATGGATTAATTTCTTTGGGGTTCTAAAGAGAGCAAGGAAACTATCTAGAAATCCTATAAAATTGCTGATAAAATATGTAGTGCTTATATAAAAGCCTGCGGAATAATTCCTCTGAGATAAGGATTTCCTCACTTAAGCCAGAGTCTGCATAGCACATCTTCCACATAAGTTCTTTGGCCTCATACTTTTTGGAACACACTTCTAGGAAAACGTCATTAAAAAAAAAAAGAAGAAAAAAACCCGACACATACTGTGCTTTGAAAGAACAAACCTAGTTAATATTCATTATCAATATAAAGTGCATTAGGTCTTATTTTCATGGAACAAAAAGAAGCAGCCATGCATACCAATGTAATTGAGAAGAATATTAGTTTTAAAACTGAGCAATTAATATTATCTGTACCAAAACATAAACTCAGAAAGAACTGGCAAAATTTAAGCAGTTCCCTTCTCAAATACCATACTGTCCAGATTAGCACCAGAATAATTGGTTTAAAGTATTCTTATACTATTTATATTTATTTATATTTAAACTATTGTTATAGCTACCCATTTTCCTTGGGTATACAGGAAGAATTATCAAGACACAGGTCCAGAATTAGAGGTTTAGAACCTCCATAACTCTCCTAATTAGGATTTAAACAAGTCCAGGTTCAAGTTCCAAAGCTGTAATTAACAAATACTAACATTATCTTAATTAAATTTTTTTTATACCACCTGTAAGTAAAATTTCCTTCTCCTCTAATGAAAGAAGTGTAGCAAACAGTTAGGGCAGTATGTACATTAATAGTTTCGCACCTTTTATTTCAATACTTGCTAGCTAAAAAATAGTAAAAGCTTTGCAGAGCAAAACAGACTAGATCACTTCTGAAGAAAATAGATGGGTTTCTCATTCTTATATGCTCAGCTACCCCATTCACCATTTTAGTTATCTTGAAGTTTTATGCAAAAGCAGCTGAATTTTGTGCTCCATAAGCTAAAAGTAGTTGATGTATTATACAGTAAATTAAACTTCAGTACCATGAAAGAATAAATTGAGACTGCAGTAAATTCAGTGTAAAAAGACAACAGGTCACAAGCAACACCAGATGCACACCACACACGCTCCTTGTCTGCAAGGCAGACAGGACAGCGTGAGTATGTACTCACGCTGGCACATGAAATGATCCAGCAGTCCTAGAAATGGACTAGAGAGGCACGGAATTGAATACTGGGCAACAGCCCAACATTGGAACATTTTGCCACATGTGGTAGTTATGTTGGTGGGAAGAAAGAAGGCTGGAACAAGAAACACTGTGGTAGGTCTATGCATGTGGACACTGCCTTGGTCTCCATACTGATGCTGGGAACAGCAAGATACTTATTTAATAACTTCCATTAACTTAGTGAGAGGACACCTTTTAAAACACTTTGTTTTTCTTCGTGCTCAATGGTAGCCTTAAATCATTTAAGTATAAACTAATTTGCTTAAAATGCAAGTGACCGAGGTCTGTCAGATGGGCAAATCTTTATGGAAGACAGAATCTACATAAATAAGTCCCCTTCAACTAGTTGGAAGTTTTACACTAATTCAATTTCCTAGAACATATTCTGGTTAAAATATGAGGAGTTACTGGAAAAAAGAATCATAGAAATTCAGGTTCAAAAATAAATCTACAGCACAGCAGGCATAACTTACTATTAAAGTAAACAGAAAAGTTGAAACAAATGCAAAGTACCTAGTAAAACAACATCCGTTATTTAAATAAAGACTCCTAAGCTTAGTTAGCTTTTAAACAAGAAAATGTATTTTGACCTGACAACTGCAAATATACATCACAAATATTTAAATACCTTCAGTATTTAATCCAAAAGTTAAATATTTGAGTAGTAACTAGAAAGTAGTCTTTTTTTACTGTTTATATTGGAAAAAAAAAACCCTTCAAATTACTGCTATATAGATAACACTTGAGGAAAAAAAAAAAAAAAAAAAAAAAAAAANATCAATCAATCAATATCAGCTCTATTAGTTATAATATAAACTTTTTCAATCCAAAGGAATGTTAGCTTTCATATTAACACCAGTTACAGTTATGGTCATAAAAATGAGATGCACACTAACAAGAAAATTCACTTTTTAATATATTCATTATACAGATTTAATACACAAATTTGTATATTAAAGTGTCACAGATGATACAAAAAAAATTATCTTAATTTAGATTTCTTGCTTTCTCAAAAAATTGAAAGTGTTAGCTGTGAGAATGATTGCTTTTTCCCCCCCTCTGAATGACTAACAATAGTAAATGCTCATTACAATAAATATGTAAAGCAGTTTTCTATTCAGATTCACCCCAACTTTTTAGCTTCAGGATCCTGATAAAACAACCTATTTTGTTTGCTCATCTTCAGGTTAGTTACGTAATTTTTATAGATACTTAATACCAATAAGGATAACGAAGTAATAAATATATAAGCACACTTCTCCCTGCACAGCTTTTGATATACTCGAGTTACAGATGAAAGATTCCTACAACAAGGACAGAGGATAAAAATATCTATCGTGTCAGACATCATGCCATTTTCCATACAATATCATAACCAGTTGATTTTAACCAGTGAAGGGTGTTTTTTTTTTTTTTTTTTTTTTTTTTTTTTTTGAAGTTAATTTTGTTTTTTGTTTTTTTTNCCATAATATATTTAACACCAAATCAAATGAGGTAAATTACAATGCTGAATGTTCAAACAGTATGACTTGTGCCTGACTCAGACGCTGTTCTCTTGAGCAACCTAATTTGGTCCAATTCTGAATGTCCCACTGAATACTGAGTTAGAGACTTCACTGGGTCAGGTATACTATATCTGCCAGGTTGATAAAAAACACAATATTCTATTCTCTTTTCCCCCGAATTTTCTAACATCTTTAGTTTCTGTCTAAACTGAATAATCTTGTATGTTAGGAATAGGACTACAGCACAGGCCACAATGAAAAAGCCAGTAAAATGTCAAAAGTCCGATTCAGCTTTTCAATTTATTGTGTACAAAGAGAAGGTTTTAATGACACAGATGCTGCATCTGACAGAGATAAAGTTTTGTTTTGTACAGTTGTGTTAACAGGTATAGTCTTCTCTGGCACTTGCACTGGCAATAGTGATAATGTCATAGTTGCCTGCAATAGATTTTCAGCAGCAGGCTTCTCATAAGGTTAGCAGATATTGCTGTAGCTCCTTCCCAGAAATTAACATATCCAGCACCCACGCTGGAAAAACTGTACAGATGAGTTGTGCCTGTCTACCTTATGCCAGGCCACCAGCAAAGCTGTGGTGCTGTGGTGACCACCCTGCCTTCTAGACTTCTTCTGAACTGGCAATAGGGCTACTGCAGTTGGCAAATGGAGTCCCCTGAAGATAACGTAAAGGTCTGCCACGCATGCTGTGCGGGCTGTGGCACTGAATTTTTAAAGAAAGAGAAGACGATGCTAGCCATTTATGCAACACAAGCATTTTGCAGCTGCAGTCTCAAGGACGGTAATTTAACTGTGAATTAAAGACACTAAGGGCTTGAGCACTCCAGGTCACAACTCTGCAATATTGTTAAATGTTAAATTTAATATTTTAAGTGAATGCCCCATATTAGCAAAGGTACCATCACCAATACTGGCCATTTCATTTCTGTCCAGCTGCAGAGACAATCAATTATGGAACAGAGTAAAACTGCTGGAACTTATATTTTCTAAATCATTATAACTTAAGATTAACTGGCTGAGGTTGTTCAATCCAAAAAATCCATTTACAGCAATATGTTTTAGCTTTGCACCTTTTAAAGACAGATATCTGAGCTTGTTAAGCCCTTTAAATGCAAAAGGATGTAGAGATCCATTAGCATTGTGAGACAAAGTCTTTCAAGATTTTTGAGCATTCCAATAGCATTTAATGGCATGACCATTAAGTTGTTACCTTCAAGGAACAAATACACAAAGTGTTCAAGGTGATAAAATGCTGAATCTGATATCCGTGAAATCTTATTATTGGCTAGATTAAGCGTTTGGAGACTTAACATTCCTGAAAATGTCCCACTTCCAAGGACACGGAGACGATTCCTTTGAAGCATTAAATATCTAACAGAAAGAAGATCACTAAATAATCCTCTAGGAACAAAAGCTATTTGATTATTCTGCAGGTATAAACAACGAAGATTGGAAAGACCGTCAAATATTCCTGGATCCAGGCGCTTAATATTATTGTTATTTAGATGCAAGTAGCACAGTTTATGGAGATCCACAAAACCTTTCGGATGCACATACAAAATACTGCAATTATCCACATACAGGGCAGCAAGTTTCTTAAGGCCCATTAATTCATTTGGAGCCATGTGTGATATATTATTGCCACTGACATATACCAGAACAGTGTGTGGTGGGAAGTTCTGCAGGATGCTGGAAAGCCCTAAGTTACAGCAGTTAACTTGCCTCCCTGTGCAGAGCTGGCACACAGGTGGGCAGCCAAGAGTCTCCTTCTGGAGCAGCAACAAAAGAAAACAGTTAAGGACATACAGGAGTGCTCCTGTGCAGGGTGGAGAACTTTGTAGTCCACACATATCCCTGTCTTTGGCCTTCTCACTCATCTCTGACTTTGCTAGTAGAGATAAAAAAAAAAGTTTATAAATGCATTTGAAAGTTTAAAAGTTTTACTTGTACAATCTTTTAAAAAGGAAGAATTACTTTCCAGGTTGTTATTTAAAATACTCTCCTCTGTTGACTCTGTTGACGAATAAGCAGTTTCAAAATAAAGCTTAAGTACCAGGAGTTCAAACAACGCTAAAAAATATTTCCGAGTAAACAACTAGTGAAACAGAAATCCCAACCTGGCTAGAGAATATTTAATTGGTTATGGCATAAAAGCAACTAAGCTGCCAAAATTATGGCATCTAGCAAACTCAACATACTGTTTATTCCTTTAACTATTTTAGATATTTAAAAAAAAATGAGTAGATGTTGCAATAACATAACAAGAAAAAAAAAAAAAAAAAATTTCCCGCCATTGGTGGCTCATTTCTCATTTGAATTTTACTTTTATAAAGTTCAACTACATTCAAAATAAATAAAAACAAATTCTTACCCCTCCCCCCCCCACACTTGTCGTTCATTATTTCTGTTATTTTGTTGTTTTGTGTGGCTCACCAGGCTAAATTACAGGCTAACTTACTATACTACTCTGTGAAGTGTTTTCCAGGGCAATATTCCGGCATAGTCGAGCTCTCTCATTTTGTCCCAGGTTTTGCAAGCGCTCGCTCAGGAAACTGAGTAATAATTGGGGAAAGGGAGGTTGCCATGGATACAGGAAACGGGGAGACAGGAAGCCATTTTATCTGTGCCTCAGAAGTATTGTTGGAAAGGAAATCTCCACTGCTTGCTTCTAGAAACCCAAGAGCTATCTTAGTCTGCAATAACTGCTCTTTTTCTTCTTAACTAGCAGTGTTCAAAAATATTTTGTCAGAGGGCGAGGTATAATTATTACAGAATAAGGCATATTCTAGTTGCAACAGCACTGCTGCCTTATCTGTGAATTCTTTTTTCTTTCCGACAGAAACCTAAATGTTTTATTCAATGATTAGTAATATTTATACAGTTCTATCCCTGCCTGCAGGGTAAGGCTGCTCCCGATACACACGCTCTCATGCAGCAGGTCACGGATCAAACTGGTGTCTGGGGTAAGCCATAGTAGAGAGCTGACGGAGGCACTCAGTTAAGTCTCACTTTAGAACGTGCACGTCCTCTAAAATTTACACCCGTAGGGGCACAGCTTGAGGTTCCTTTTGCATCTCCCGTGCAGATAAACACTTAGTGCAAACAGCACACACAAAAAAATCCCTATATTTTAACCTGTGTAATTTGTAATTTATCTGGCATAGGGTCTTAAATACCCGCAAAATCCTGTCTCCTAATCTAGGAGGGAAAGGGGCTGGAACAGGATAGAAACTTAAGCCTAGGAATAGTAATGCAACTATAAGAAAAATCGTAATTTATAATAAAATGAGACCTCTCGCTCAGAAAGAGGGAGGATAAGAAAGCCCTTAAATAGCAGCAGACCAAGAAAAGTCGCTACGGAAGCATTGGATCACCTCACCCACAGTAATCTCCCATAGGAAGCCAAGTTCACGCAGGGCCAAACTACCACCCAAATACCTTCGTCTACCAGAATCCTTCATCTACCAGAATCCAACTCAAAAGCAAGAAGCGCATGAGCAAAAGGAGCATATGCTGCAAGAGGCTCTCTTCCGAATCCTGCTACAGGAACCAACACTTCCAGATATTTCAAAAACACTTTTAACCATAACATTTTGAATCTGTAAAACAGGCATTGAAAAATGTGATATTGTCATTAATGGAAATTCTTCAGTTTTCAACTACAGGAAGTAGGCTTTGATTTTGTGTTGTAAATCCTTAAGAATAGACCAAAAAAAACTTCACAACAAGCTCAAAAAAAAGGAAGAGCAGAAATAGGTACAGGAAAAATGGAACAGAAAAGCCTACTAAATATTAAATCCTTATTTTAGTTTTTGAGTGATTGCCTTTATAACTCTTAATGAAATTTTTAACATTTTACATAGTGTCCTACCATTTGTGTATTTTCAATGAACTATGGTATCCACATCAGTTTATAGTAAAATGTTATTAAAAAGACTTAGCCCATGCTTAATCAAAATAAATAAATAAGGCTAACTATTTTATGAAGTACTAAGAGCTTTTAATAAATGCATTTAATACATTCACGCAGATACAGAGAATTACTAAGTTGTTAGTAAGAGCACAAAATGTGGAAAATAGCAAGTACGTACATATATTCAGACAAAAAATATTAAAAATTGAGGGGTCAGATTCAGATGGCAAATGCAAATACAATTGGGCAGCATTTAATTTACAAGAAAAGCAAGTAACCCCAGGAAGGTGCTGCAACACAGTAATCAGGAAAGTAACCTAGTTATTGTTTCATTATTTTTTTAATATGAACACCTAAAGACTAACACAACATGCAGCTGTGCATAGGAAGATAAACAGGATGCTGAAGGACTACATGCAGACAGGATAAAAATGCAGTGCTGCTACTAATGATATGTGAACATACTAAAGACACATGCCATTACCTGCAACTCAAAGATATGACAGAATGGCTCATTTTTCAGTAGTAGATGGAAAAATAAGTTGCAGAATCATTTTCACATATTCTGTCTGAAGCTATTCTGTGTATTCTATATATATACTGTATCTATTACATTAAGATGTGCACTAATTAATTTCAGAAAAAAATATTCCTAAGTAATTTGAGTATCTGAAAAATAAAGCTGTCATTTGGAGAATTGTGCAAGGACTGCCAGGAATAACTGGCTCTTGCAGCAGGAAATTTGAAGCAGCTAAAGGTAGCTCAAAAGAACAAAGCTATCTACAGCAAGTAGTTTTTCCTTCCTCTCTCTAAGAGAAACTTCAAAGGAAGAGAGGCTTTTCTGGGCATTCTATTTAAGCACTTTAAATTTTAAGTAATACTTATTTAATTAGGTTTAGAATATATTCTTAAGTAATCTAATATTGTCACATTTATTGAAAAAAAGAATAAAAAACCTGCAAAACTTTTGCATAAGGCAGCTGCCTTATTCACCTTTTGGCTAGGTGTCTGTCCTGATGAGTGGGGGGGGTGTAAGGGGAGGGGAAGGAGAACTTCTGTGCCTATCAGAAGCAGTGAAACCTCTTTAAATTATACACAGGAGAGTTCCTTAAGTTTAGAGTACTGAGAATATATTCTACAGCTTTAGGATTTCTAAGCAGAACCTAAATTACCACTAGAAAAAACATGAAACTCCTCAGAAAATTCTCCAAACCAAATGTAAACTCATGCCACAGTGCCTTCCTGGCATGAGTGACAAAGCAGGCAAGAGTTATCCTAAGGTAGGGGTGGACTAAAAATCTTATCTAAATGTGTGTTACATATGATTTCTAAAAGTGACAATTTAAAACTCAGTGTTACACTATTCATCATTTTCATTAAAAACATTCCTGTACAGTTTATCCCGCAACAAAACAGAGAAAAAGGACAATAGTGTAAAAGTGGTTTGCTACAGAAGTCTAAAAAATACATTTTAAAAACAGCCCCCCCCCCCCCCATGCAACTCTTCTGTTGTGTCATGGAGGAGAAAAACAACACAAAAAAAACCAGGATGAAATTCAAGACATATATTCAATATGAATTAAGAGAAAACAAATATTGTTCCTTGAATGGGACTCCAAAAGACTTATAGGTCAATTAAACAACCACTTAAGCACATATGTGAGAAGCAGCTAGTCTACTATTAAAATGAGAATATGCAATAAAGCATATGACAATAAGATATGCAGTTCTGTTTCTTCATTTTTACTACACAGTATTTTTCATGAATTATAAGGAAGTTTTAATTGTTTCATATAATACAATAAAGTTAACATAATGTAGTTTGAAAACTTATTTTTTTTTTTAGTATCTTTAAGCATAAAGACGCAATAAAACTACTCACACTAGAAATAACAATCTGTAGAATTGTGAAAGATTTTAGAAAACGTAAGGGCCATTGGAATATTCTTGTATAAAGCATTTAAAATTCTCACCTATTCATCAACGGTAGAAGCGAAAGTAATGTCAAAGCCGAAAGTTTTCGTCTTTCTGGCTGAGTGATGTTATCCATCCAATCAACTCACATTTCAATCATGTTACCAAGAAGTTGGTCCAACTGGGAAAAATACATTGCATATAGTTAATTTACAGATAAATTGCTTTGTTGTACCAGAATGTAAATGAAAACAGAATGTTTCACAAATGCATACCCACCTATTTTGGCATTAGAAAAAAATTAACAATTTGGAGACCTTCAGTCTGGGAAAGTCACCATACAGTTATGTACATACAACAAGAAATTTGCAGCAAGTCTATTTGTATCTTCTATGACAGTCCTTCCAGGCCTGAGGACTTCCTCCCTTCATACACAAACATGTCAATTAAGTCTATTCATCATAACCCAGAAGTCAGAAATACTTTAAATACCAGGACAGAACACTCAATTACTCAAACACTTTTCATATAGACATTTAATATATTTAAGTCACATAACTTTTACCAGTGAAGGTAAAAGAGAGCACAAAGATGAAAACTGAAGACTTGTGGTTACCTGTTTGAAAATCCTATTTTACCCAAGAATAGGAAACTTATTAAAGTTCACTCAAATTGAAACACTTGCAGCATGAAAGCTCATTAGTGAAAGATAGTCTCTCTAATCTTGAGCCCAGAAGCTTGCACTGCTTGAGTTAAAATAGGAGATGAAGCATTTGGTATGGTATACCTAAAGCTTTAGCAATGTGTTTTCATGTTTAGATTTCAGTTAACAGACTACCTAGCAGTTGAGCATAAATCACTTAAGTTTTGAGACTTCTTGTTGCCTTAGTCTTTCAGAATATTCCTATCAATCACAGAAGTCCTCTATTTCCTAGCAACAGCAGCATGCTGTGCAAGGAACATACATGCAGATAGGCACAGTTAAAACACTTTCCAAATTTGAATGAATGTTTCTGTTGGAGTATGTGAATAACAGCACAAAAAGTCAGCAAGGATAAGAAAAAAAATAACAGGCCAAAGAACCTTACGAACCTAACCAGTGAAAATGAAGTACACAATCAGCTACTCCTACACCAAAGGAGAAAAACTAGACCGTTGGTGCTGGCATGAAACCACCGAGATGAGTCAAGAAAAGAAGCTTCCACCATGTAGTGCCAAGCAAATTAAAGGGACTACTTATAAAGGGAAGAAAATTTAGATAATGGGTAAAGCTCATGAGATGTTTTAAGGGGATTGTGAAATATACAAAACATTGCAGATGGGGAAAGACCAAAGGAGGGGAAAGGGAGGGATCAAGTTGGATTAGGGAGAAACAAGCATGGAAAATATAGGGATAAGTTCTCCAAAAGTATGAAGGGGTATCAAAAGAAGACAAGGTTTCAATATGCAGGTTAGCTGAAACACCAAGACAAATATCCTTATCTCCTGACCCAATTCACAAGCTACCTGGCTCAAAAGTAATGAAAAAAAAAAAAAAAAAAAACTTGTATTTAGTAGAAGAGCTCCCCCCATGACTCCCAGATAAGTAGACATCACCATTGGATATCTCTGAAACAAGAGTAAACCAGAAAAATAAATATCACTAAGAAAAAAAATATTTAACATACAAACAGAAATACATGCAAAGTATTGCATGCATCTTTGATTGGTGTATTTTATTAAATTAAAAATTATAAACTGTACTACCACTCAGAATACAATACTGGCGACTCATTACCAAGGAGTTCCCTGGTTCTCAAAAAACAGGAAAGCTATGGCAATCAAGTTCAGTTTTCACCAAAGACAACTGAAAGTGGCTTTATATTGCATTTTAAATTCTGCATCTTAAGGAAAAAAATATACTGTAGTATTTAAATTGTCTTTTAAAGTTGATTATGATTAAAAATTACTATTTTAATGACATTTAGAAATGCTTAATATTTTAAATTTCCCCTCCCCCTTACTCCTTCATAAGCAGTTGCCTCTTCAGCTTAGCTTTTCTAAACCAGCCATACAGAGCAGCCTGGCCCCGTCTATTCCTTTCATCTCCTCTACTATTGCAATAATGGCCCCAGGTATAAATTCTTGCATCTTAATTTCCACAAAAAGGCTAGACTATCTACAAGTAAAATGCATTCACTCTTCAAGTCTATTAAAAAAAAGAATGAAAAGAAGGTGCATATCTCCCTTTTTCTACCTGTGAGTTCAAATTAAGAGGTTCTGTGTTCAAGACAAAAATATTGGATCAGAGCACCTTCAGCTCAATTTCAATGAGAGCTCCAGGTAATTTTCACCTCTGATAACAAGACGGAATATTTAAGTAAGATTAATGACCCGAAGATAGAAGAGGTAAACAATGGGAATGCTATTGATTTTGTAACTATGAAAGACAAAGCAAATGACATTGTAATTCCTGCGTATGCCGAGTTAGCTGAAAAGTCAAAAGTGTATAATAAAAAAATCTGTGGAGTGTAAGAGTGAGAAAGTTTTTTGTACTGTTATTGACACTTAAAAAAAAAAAAAAGCATTGAAACAGTGTATTTTAATTGCTTCACTAATGCTTTTTAAATGACTAGTACTTAATAATTAAGCATCATCTCTTCCCTTTAACAAGAAAGGCTGAAGATATATATGCCTTCTTCCACACACAGGATATTTTTCTCTTTCAAAAACTAAATGTTTGTAAATGTATTGCAGCTGGATACTAATCTGCATTCCGCAACATTTCAGTGCTTCACATAATCATGGGGTACTGCACTGTCAATTTGCAACGCCCTGTAGATGCAGAATTTCGTCACTTTTCCTTCTTTTTGACACGTGAATTTGGCAGATCTTCAAAACAGTTTACAATGCAAAGCAAAATAGTTTAAGCTATCTCAAACACCACAAAATACAAATTGTGCCATACTTTCGGAACAAGCTCAGGTTCATCATCCATAAAAAACAGACCTGAAATTCCAACTCGCCCCATACAGCGTTATCTGCCCGAGAGTGATGTCCCCACTAATTTTATTAGCGTGTAAGAGCCCAGTGGACTGAACACTTCCAGATCTTTCTTCCCTCTCGCTTGAACCTTTCCAACAGATGAGGCGGGTCTAGAGAGCAGAACGTGTCATTAAACAGCTCTGAGTCATTCTTCCTCTGCACTAAAAACAGATGTTGCTAGGAAAATCAGTTTACCTGTATGCTAGTTAAGACTGCCCTGATCTAAACACACATGAACAGAAGAAGCAGGGAATAACAACACTGTTACATGATGCTTGCCTCCTTTGAAACTCTCTAGGCCTTTCTTTGAGTTTGTTTCCATCACCTAGCACCATGTTAATACATTCATTTCATCATCTGAAGTAGATTCCTTTGGAAGTGTTCACTTTTTCAGGAACCTTACTACCGACTTTTAGTCATCTCCCTGGGAATCTCTCTCTGGTGACAAAAAAGCACTTCCAACCAAGGATCAGCCTTGATCATTGAAAAGCACAGAACTTTTCTTGTACAACAGCTATGAATTGCCTGCACAATAAAGAACAACTGGTTCAGACATACAGTGAGGTTAAAATCTACCAAGGTAAATAAAGGGAAGATTCATCTTGGCCTCCTGTTGCCTACAATTCACAACAGGCCACCAACAAGCTTAGCACTAGAAGTCCATCTATTCATGCTGCTGGAAGTTGGATTTCCTCCTTTTCCTGAATGTACAGAAAAGAATCCGCACTGAAACACATAGATGGTGATGCCACACAGCATGGCATAAGGTCAGCTAGAGCTCATGTTTCAGTGGAATTCTAGGAAGTCACACTCAGAATTATTCAAGAAGAGCACTTTCCTGCTGTATCTTACCAACAAGACTGAATAAAAACCTGGCTGTGTCTCCCACTGCTTCAGTTGTTCTTCAGCTGGTTTCAGCACTGCCGTATCTTGACTAGTAGCTTGGGTCAAGACTCACAGAACAATAGTGCTGGCACTATTGAGATCCATGAAAGTCTGAAAACATTTTAAAAGGAAGAAAACAATAAATAGAGCAAATACTAAAAAGCTAAATTCTGTGAAATGCATTGATCCTATTCCTGCAAAGGACATAAAACCAAGCACACTTGATTAACTTACAAAATCTGTTCCCTTCCCCCAGAAAAAAACTCAGACATATTTTCATTCAAATTATTTAAATATCCCATGCTAATTTTTCATTAGACTACACAGTACAGTACAAGACAAGATATTACACCCACTCATAGACACTGTCAGGGTAGAGCTGTCAGGGTGATTAAACTATTTGGCTTTCAGGGGGTTCTCAGCAGAAAAAAAACAAGCAAGAAGCCTATCATTACAAGCACCTTTACTAAATTTGAGAAATTCCAGAAAATATTTTGATTTTACTTTTAAATTAGTTACCTCTCCTGTGAGGCACAGTAGATGGAGCAAAACTGCAAGGAACTACAACTTCATCTGAAGACAAGGCAAACCATGGGATTATCTGAAAAAAAGGTAGATGAGCAGAGTATCAATAGTTTTGTATTTTGTAAATATTTTTCCCCAAAAGAGAAACTGATCATTTCAGACAGTTAATTTCTGTAACTCAAATCTACATTTATCTATTTTAAAGAGGACAAACTGTAGTGTTTTAGAATTATTCCTAAAAGAAATTTAATTTTCTTAACATATTTGTAGCCTTGGTTATCTATTTCAGCATACAAAAATGCTAATTCAGCTGAACTGAGAATGACAAATGCCTATTTTCCAACATAAACACATTTTTATACTCTAAACACATAACTAAACATTGCTCTCCAGATGACACAAAAGAGATAGATACTACATTTATCATTACTGCAGGAGCAACAGTATGGCAAAGGAAAAAGTATATATTAACAACCATGAAGTTTGACAATAAACAAAACTTTTCCTAAGTAAAGTTTGCATAAGTTTGTGTAAGATCCATGTTAAACAAACTATTTCTATACTTTAAGTTTTCTAAATAAACAACTAAGCACAGTTTAATTCTATTCTACAAACAGGCCCAGAGATTCATTTCTGTTTACTAGTACTTTGTCTTTCCAACTTGCACTTAGAAAAAAGATTCAAGTTGGAAAATTTTCAGGGTGATAAGGAAATCAAATAATTTAAACTTGATTCCAATATAAGTATAACATTTGGGTTTGTTTGTTTTTAAGAGGGAAAGAAAAAAACACCAACATCACCACAATAAAACAAACAAGCCCAACCACACACAGCATCCTAACATCAAAACAAGTCGCAAGATGAAAGCTATGATCAGTAGCCCTGCACAATTTAAAAAACACACAAAACTCATGATATATAACTAAGTCCCTAATCATCTGCAACAAAATTAATTGAAGCTTCAAGCTTCTAAAGTTAAAAAAGAGAAGCCTGTATATTCAAATCTACTAGCTACTAAACAGTAGTAAAAATAGCAATAATTTAAAAGTAATTCAATCCTGTCCTAGACTTCCTGAAAGATCATCACCTCTAAATTTTGTTGGAGAGTAAAAGCCTATCTATCTTCAATTTCTTCTGTCTTTTCTACTCGTAGAAGTCATTTTGACCTTTATCAATTTGCAGATTCAAAAATTTCTTAAAATGATGAAGTTTTTACATAAATTTGAACATGCAATCTGAGCTTTCTTCTCAAGAGACTATTTTTCAAGAAACAAGACACCGATTCAGACTAGAAAGTCAAACAGACTGTAATGATTCCTGTAATGATTCCAATAAGAACTTAGTATTGATTTCATTTATTTCCCTTCAAAAGTCAAATAGTTTCCTTATTCTGAAGCACCTAAAACTTTTTATAAAAAGAACACAGACAACCAGTTCTAATTGTTAGATGAAATCTCAAGAAGAGATCTTCCAAAAGTCAAGCCAAACCTCTAAACTGTGTGTATATGTCCCAAGAAAAAGAAGGGGAAAAAGAAAGGCACACACACACACACACACACATGCAAAACTGTAACTTCAGTCTCAGACAAGCAGGCAATTTTAGGCCTTTGGCTAAACAGCATTCTTCAAATAATGGGTTGCCATATATGAGTAAAACTGCATAGATATCAACAGCAGCACATAGCAGATATTTGCTGAAGATCCATTCCAAGGACATGCTCATTTGAGAAAAAAAAACATGGATTATGGAACATTCGTTAACGACTGATTTTGCACCAAAAAAGACTCTGCTGGTGAGATGAAATTATTTCTCAGATACATTCAAAGCTGATGCAGGGAAAAAAAAAAAAAAAAAAAAAGATTTTTTTTTCTTTTTTGTTGGGGTGGAAAGGGAGAAATAGGGTGTTTTTTTTCTGTGGGGAATGGTGTTGCTACTAAAGATTTAGATTGTTGATATACTAACCAAGCACAGTTCTCATCAGACGGTTTAAAGTCAGTACAATAGAAGCATAAAAAAACATGAGAATGATTTTCATTATCTTATTTCAAGATAATTACCTGGCAGGCCTAAGTCAACAGAAGTCAGAGAGAAATATACAAAGCTTCCCCCCACACACACATTTTTTTCTCTCTTTCTCCCCTCATGCTTTTAATTCTTGAAAAAGCTCCTATTCTCTGGGCCAGACACTGCTGTAAGAACAGCCTTAACAGGTCAGAAAAAAAAAAGTTCATTGGGACTGCAGTGTCTTCTCTCCACAGGGACCTTAGTAGATACACAGGAAAGAGCACCAGAACAGTGTAGTCTTTTTGATGAGATTTCCGAAGAACACTCTCCCATCCTCCACAAAGCTGTTGTTCAAGGACTTCCTAATAAATATGGCATTTAAATTTAATAAAGCTCAATAGATTTAATCTTCCATAAATTTGTACGGTTGCTTTCTGACCCCAAGTGAACAATTGTTGGGCTCAGCCCGGGGAGGGTGAGGGGCAGTGTCTCCTTGGCAGATGGGAGCTGAGCAGGAGAGGCAGGAACTGCAGCCACAGGGCCAGCACATGACCAGGAAGCTCATTGGACAGCCTCCTGCGTGGTGGGCAGGTGATCACCTCGCTGATTGGCTGGTTGGGTTGCTGGGCTCCACGTGCTGCCAGGCAGGGCGGGGACTGCTCCTGCTGGGAAGCTCTATAAGTTGTGTTTAACCCTAAATAAAGGTCTTTGGCTCACCATCACAGACACCCTGCTCCTCAATATGCCTGCAAACAATACTCCTCACACAAGACTGGATGAGGCTGTTACAAACAACATAACAAACTGAAGACAAATTAATCACCCTGAAAGAAGGACAATGTTTTTTTCCTTTTCCTCCAGTCTCTGCAGGCCCCAGCTTCTCCCTTTCCTCACCTTTTCATCCTTCCATGGCACTACCAGTTGCCTAGTCCCTGGCAGAGAGCACCCAGCCAGGTCTGACACCTGATCATGAAACTTACACAAGTCCTAAAACCAAGGGCTTTCACTCAAGGAAGTAAATTTGCACCACTGCCAAGTATACATGAACACAAGTATATAAAATATACAATATATTGTTTACTGAATAGATGGAGCTTACCTCATAGTTCAAGAAGTACCTCACAACTCTTCCTAGTGCAGGTGAAACAGATGAATTGAGTATCAAAAAACCTTTAGCACAGTGAGAAAAATCTCCAGACACCACAAATACCACTACCTCACTTCTACCTGCCTCTTCCAGTGCCCTGCACTTCCATTGCCACTCAACTCCTCCCTCTCCTTTCCATTGCAATAATCCAAAACTTCCAAACTCTCCTAACTAAACTCTCCTTTCTCTGTTCTACTCTTCCTTCCATAATTTCCCTTCCAAGCATGTATCTGCAGACATATTTTATTTTAGAAAAATAGTCTGAAGTCTTTAGTTGTTCTGCCATCCTGGTTGAACATTTTCTCTGAAGAGCCGCTTCTTCTGATCAAGGCAAATTTTATCTGGGTACTTTTCCCATAATATTGAAATATATCTGAATTTTAGAACTACGTTACCCATATCAACAAATCATCAGGACCACTGTATCTACAGGGAAACAAAAGTTTACTTCAGCAGAAGCCTACAAACATCACTTTTCCCGGACTTCAAGGAAAACAGTGTAACAACTCATTCATATCCGAGCAATTAATTCTGTAAATTTTTTGTTATCTTTTGTTAATGATTCAATACATTCTTTTCCACTATACTGAGCTGCAAGAATGGACTCAGTTAAAATTCTGTTAAATTAGAAGGAGACAAAGCAGGACATATCAGCCAAAATGGTACATGCTAACTGCTAATAAGGCAGACAGCAGACTGGGCTACTTTTGGAGGAATGGGGCAATTACCTCAAGGGGTCCTGTTACTGGTAACTCAGTGGTAGGCGAGACTCCTTCTGGAAGAGGCTCCAATTTTGTCATCATCCCTCTCCCCTTCCTCAGTTTAAGAGGAGGAATCCAGAGCTAATGGTCAGGGGGTCTAACGTGTATAAGGACGTATCAGCAAAAAGGCACTTACAGAGCGAGCCAAACACTTCTTCTCAACAGCAGATAATAAACAAGTGGCAAGAGGCACAACCACAGGAAGTAGAACATTAAAGAAAAGCCTTTCCACACAGAGAACAGTGCAGCACTGAGACAGAGAGGCTGTGCAACCTGAACACCTGGAGATATGCAAGACTTGGCTAGACAAGCTATGCCTGACCTCACCTCATGGTGACAACAGTCCTGCTCTGAACAGGAGGCCAAACTGCACGTCTGGGGCACTTTCTGACAAAGCTGCTGCAGCTCTGAGTTTCTCAGACTCATCATAGATAGCAGGAGGACATGGGGACATTTAAGTTAGGATGTAGTGAAAGTTATGGTATAAAGTGTCTCTTATACAAGCTCATAGCAGAGGCAGTAAGACACAAAGCCAAAATGTCAAAAAATAAGAAAAAAAAAAGAACTGACCTAAGTCTTTCCTACTGTTCAATCTTCCTGTGACACTGTTCTGCTAACAGATGACTGGTTTGTTCAGCTACCTTCCCATTCACTTTTGAAAAAAAAATATTCAAAAGCACATTTCCAGCCAGAAGTATTGTGGCCAAATGACTCAAGTACTCTTGAGCTCTACTCCAGACACATGGTAAAGACTAGGCCTTCTTTGCCCAGATTAACTCAATTGAAAACAGATTCCTGATCATTCAGGCCAGTGTCTCCCAGGAATTAGACATGACAATCATTTCATCCCACTTGAGTTTGATTACAGTACTTGTCTCGGTCTCACGAGTGGAATTTAGATCACATCCAGATTCCAGCATTCAAAACAACCACCGTTCTCTATTCTTTTACACTGGATGATTTAAGGTAGGCATTTTAATCATATCTATTTTAAAGAAGAAAAACAAATTTTTCATTCTAAAGAGTCACAAGAACCACTTTTGGGTCCCCTCCTGAGCAAACGAGTAGCACAAGCATTAGCTTTCCTTCCGATGCACGCATGACACATTAGCAACACTTTTAGGGATATTGCCAATTTCAGGAACAGATGGTCATTCTTCCAGTCCTTCTACCACTTGATGAACATTCTTATATGAACCTGTTCTCCAACACTGTATCAGTTATGCCATACCTTAGAATTCCTATTGATCAGCAAAAGCAAACAAAAAAAACCTACCAGTATCCTGGCTATTCAAGGGACTCCCACTACCACTATCCCCTGAGACTTTCCCAGAACAACAGATTGACTTCTACCTTTAATGTAAGAAGCTCTTCACACTTTACTCAAACTAAGCCATACAGGAAAAAAAAATGAAGGTGTATAAGGAAGGGTTATGGGTTTATGTCCATATCGCTACTGGCAGAGAGACCTAGTGGGGGACTCCTAACATAAGTCCTAATGAAAGCAAAAGTCATTGCAAAATTACAGTAACACCCCCCAAAGAATTTGCTTAGACATAAGCTCAGAAGATGCTCCATCACAGCATTCAGTATTCATAACAGAAAGAAAGAGCCAAAGGCTTCCATGGAGACAATGGAAAATGTATTTTGTTTGCTGGTAATCCCACAGAATGGCAAGCTTCACAAAACTAGTCTTATAGCTTTGACTTCTTCATACCTCATCTCATTTTAACACAGTCAAAAAAAACATCTAGGAGAACACTTCATAACAAACTGGTTATGCAACAGCTGTCATAAAAAAACTTTAGTTCCAGCCTGCCTTCCTCTGACACAGCTATAAGTCAATTTAACACACAGTTAAAAAGCACATCCTTATGATACATTTTAAAGAGTACTATATGTAGGATTTGAGTAGCAGGAACCTTTCTTACTAGGTGCATATGGTAAAAAATACATTTCCATATAATGGCACAAGGAAAGAATAATAGGGAAGAACAATCAGACTTAGATGAAAGAGACTAGCCATCAAATATCCAGAAATCAAAATTTGTAAGGAATATGCTACTTATAAAGACTGAAGTCCTCTTACACATTAGGAATATCAGTCTGAAAGCCACACCAAAGCCCTACAGACACCACCTGCGCTATCAAGCAGTGATGCACACAGGGGCACACATTGGAAGCAATATCAGCACTGTGTGCAGGGCCACGTTCTTATGCAACACACACGTGCCTATCACTAAGATAACTCAAAATGAAGAAATAACTCACTGCTGCTGCACTGACCCTGCCCTGAGCTCTAGTGGTGGCCACCTTCCCGTGAGGCCTCAACTGCGGTTCTCCAAAACCCTGCAGGGAGAGAACAGCCACCTTTAATGCAGGAGCAAGGCTTGCTCCTCGACAGCACCACAAACCTGCGTTCTTCGGGCAAACGAGGCCTCTCCCACTTCACTGACTCCGACGCCTCCCGTAGGCCAGGTAGTGTGTCAGAGCAAAGCGGGGGAGGAGCCCCAGGACACCAGGCAGTAGCCACATCACCTTGGCAGCCCCTTCCTCCAGCCCCTTCCCCGGCTGCTCCTGGCCAGAGCGGAGACACGCACCACACGGTGCAACAGGCCCAACTAAGCCAAACATGACCCCCACCCCTTCCAAAGCTCGCACCGTGAGTGGGACCAGCTCACACCACACCACACACCACCACACACCACACCGCCAGCATCACCCTGATGTCATCGCTACCGCGAGGCATGGCTAGCCAGCACTTCCTGCGGTGTGTGGTGCACTCTGGCGCATATGCACGGTGGGAAGGGGCGGGGCTCCCGGTGACCGGGCGGCTCAGCCTTTTGTTTGTTCAAAAACGCGCGGAAAGGACGAGCGGGGCCTGGGAGCGGCGGTGCCAGTGGAGCAGTTCCCATAACCACCGAGTTAAGCCAGTTTAACCCAACCAGCTTAACCGGTAGCGGAGCAAGGGCTGGTCAAAGTCCACCTACCTGTTAGGTGCTGTTAAGCACTAGGTTAAATCATTTAACACAGTAATACATTTCATATGTTTATTGTAAGAGGAGAGGAGAATGGTTCGCAGAGAGAGCAGCTGCTTTCCCAGCGGGCACCGTGCCTGGCAGCTGCCGCGACGCTATTCGTGCAGGTTCATAGACCCACGCAGCTGCCATGGCCGCCCGACAACGCCAGCATGGTCGGCCCCGGCCACGCCTCCCTGTGACGCGTAATGGCGGCGCCGCCGCGGTGCTTCGCTGGGAGTGGTAGTTCCGGGCGCGGCTCGCGTGGTGCCCACTACGGTCAAGGCGCGCGCGGAGAGGCGCCCGTGGCAGGAGCGCCATGCGGGAACTGGCCCTGGCAATGGTGAGTGCGGGACGGCCTCGCCCCAACCTCGGCTCCCCACGGAGGCTCCAGGGCCAGGCTGCGGCTTGGCCGCGCCAGTGGCAGTACCGCGGGGCTGGGAGCAATGGCGCGCGCGGTAGCTCTAGGGGTACGAGCGCCCACTCTGTGCGTGCAAGCCTGGCTGAATTCTGTGCGTGGCGAGTTTCTGCCGTGTGACACGGAGCTGCTCTGCTTGTGCCCCACCTAGGGCTTCTCTTCAACACCGAAGCCGGGCAGCACATCCTGAAGAACCCCCTCGTGGTCAACAGCATCATCGAGAAGGCGGGTGATGACTGCCTGGGAGCAGTAGTGAGGCTCCGGATCTCGCCTTTAAAACACTTTCCCTCGTGTGAAAAAAAATCACTATGTGGGATCACACATTTGCTTTGGAAGATCTCAGTGTTCAGCCCAGAACATTTGTGTTTATGGTATTTCTGTTGCTTCCTTCTCTAATTGACACTTTCACATTGCTGTTAGCTGAATGAAGCCTTTTATTGAACTGCATGTATGTTTCATTTTAAAATTAAATGATTGCTTGGAATCAGCTCTGGAAAAAATAGTGAAATGCCACTTGTTCCTAGGCTTCCTTGCAACGTACGGATGTCATTCTGGAAGTAGGCCCTGGAACTGGTAACCTGACAGTGAAAATGTTAGAGAAAGTAAAAAAAGTGTGATAGCCCCTCTCCTCCCCACTCACCTTCCCCTTGATATATCGAAAAGAACACTGTGGCCTAGAGTATCAGCAAACAGGAGGCTATTCTGTGACCTGAATTAAAGAAGCGGAATCACTGTACGTTTTTTTTCAGTAAAACTTCCAAGGAATTTCTGACCGTGTTCATGTAAATAATGTATGGCTTTGCCAAATTGTATTGCTATTACCTATTTACATGATAAGCCTTATATCCTTTGCGATAGGAGGAAGCGCATAGCCTAACAGGAGGAATGTAACAATTATTTAATTCTCTAGCAATACTTATCTACAGTTTCTTGCAACTGAAGTCCTCATCCCACTAGAAGCTGTTCATGTAGAAAATTGCAAATTTATACTTTGCTTTCAGGTCATAGCCTGTGAAATTGACCCTAGACTTGTGGGCAAACTTCAAAAGAGAGTGCAGGGCAGGTAAGTACCAAAAGGGGAAACAGAGTGAGTGCATAAAGCAGTGGAGCTGCCTTGGCGAGAACCTCGGCAACGCGCCCATCGGCAGAAAACCACCATGTATTTTCCCCACAGGTGTCTGGCAAACAAACTGGAAATCAAGGTTGGAGATGTGTTGAAAACGGGTTTACCATTCTTTGATGTGTGTGTAGCTAACTTGCCTTATCAGCTACGGACAAAANTTATCAGCTAAGGACAAAACAATCTGAGCATGGCATTTTTTTTTTATGATAACTGCTCAGAAGGCATACTAATGATCTTATTCTTTTCCTCAGATTTCTTCACCCTTTGTTTTCGAGTTGTTGCTTCACAGACCTTTCTTCAGGTATGTGGAAAATAGATCCCTGGCCTTTCTAACGGAAAAGATTAACTTTACAAATAATCCCAAATCTAGTATGTGAGTTGCCAACACTTGGAAATTAGTTTATTGAAGTGTTAAAGAATTTAGTTTTGATATTAGTGAGTTGTCTAGTTGATGAAAATAGTATTTGCACCTGTTCATACTATTATTGTAACTGTTATCCTATGGATAAACAGGGCCTCTAGCATTTCAGATGCCTTCCTACCTTAGGAAGT
>VWPW01016653.1:3216-14071 GCA_013389825.1 Crypturellus undulatus
TTCCATCCTGCTCCCTTCCCAGGTGTATCCCGGCTCTATCCCGGTCTATCCCAGTCCCTCCCAACTCTATCCCAGTCGCTCCCAACTCTATCTCAGTCCCTCCCAGGTCCATCCCAGTCTATCCCAGTCTATCCCGGTCTATCCCGGTGGCTCCCCCGCGTTCCCGCTGCTCCGGACGCACCAGGCAGGGCCGGTGGGCGAAGGCGTAGAGCGCGGCCAGGGGGTTGGTGGCCGGGACCCCGGCCAGCTGCAGCCCCACAAGCAGCGGCCGCGCGGGGCCCCCCTCGGGCGCCCCGAAACCCGCCGGCTCCTCCCGCACCAGCACGAAGTCGGGGCGCAGCCGCCTGCGGGACCCCCAAATCCAACGTGGGGACCCCAAACTCAACAGGGGACCCCAACGTTGGACCCCAAACCCAACACAGGGACTTCGAACCCAACAAGGAGACCCAAAACCCAACAATGAGACCCAAAACCCAACGAGGAGACCCAAAATCCAACGTGGGGACCCCAAAAACCAACAGGGGGACCCAAAACCCAACGTGGGGACCCCAAAACCCAACACGAGGACCAAAAACCCAACGTGGGGACCCCAAAAACAACAGGGGGACCCCGAAAACCAACACGGGAACCCCAACTTTGGACCCCAAACCCAACACAGGGACCTCAGACCCAACGAGGAGACCCAAAACCCAACGTGGGGAGACCAAAACCCAATACAGGGACCCAAAATCCAACGTGGGGACCCCAACATTGGCCCCCAAACCCAACACGGGGACCCCAAAACCCAACACGGGGACCCCAAAACCCAACACGGGGACCCCAAAACCCAACACGGGGACCCCAAAACCCAACACGGGGACCCCAAAACCCAACACGGGGACCCCAAAACCCAACACGGGGACCCCAAAACCCAACACGGGGACCCCAAAACCCAACACGGGGACCAAAAACCCAACGTGGGGACCCAAAACTCAACATGGAGACCCCAAAACCCAACACCAGAACCTAAAACCCAACCTGGGGACATAAAACCCAATATGGGGGACCCCAAAAACCAACACAGAGACCAAAACCCCAACGAGGGGACCCCAAATTCAACATATTGGGACCCCAAAACCCAACACTGGCCCCTCGGGCGCCCCGAATCCCACGGGCTCCTCCCGCACCAGCACGAAGTCGGGGCGCAGCCGCCTGCGGGACGGGGAACCCCAAAACCCAACGTGGGGACCCCGAAATCCAACGTGGGGACCCCAAAACCGACACGGGGACCCCAAAATCCAACGTGGGAAGACAAAACCCAACTTGGGGACACCAAACTCAACATGGGGACCACAACGTTGTCCCCCAAACCCAACACAGGGACCTCGAACCCAACGAGGAGACCCAAAACCCAACACGGGGACCCCAAAAACCAACGTAGGGACCCCAAACTCAACATGGAGAGACCAAACTCAACAGGGGTCCCCAACTTTGGACCCCAAACCCAACACGGGGGCCCCAAAACCCAACGTGGGGAGACAAAACCCAACTTGAGGACACCAAACTCAACGTGGGAACCCCAACATTGGACCCCCAAACCCAACACGGGGATCCCAAAACCCAACGTGGGGATCCCAAACTCAACAGAGGACCCCAACGTTGGACCCCAAACCCAACATGGGGACCCAAAACTCAACATGGAGACCCCAAAACCCAACACCAGAACTTAAAACCCAACCTGGGGATATAAAACCCAATATGGGGACCCCAAAAAACCAACACAGAGACCAAAACCTTAACGAGGGGACCCCAAGCTCAACATATTGGGACCCCAAAACCCAACGTGGGGACCCCAAAACCCAACACTGGCCCCCTCAGGCGCCCCAAAACCTGTGGGCTCCTCCCGCACCAGCACAAAGTCGGGGCAAAGCCGCCTGCAGGACCCCCAAATCCAACGTGGGGACCCCAAAAACAACAACACAGGGACCCAAAACCCAACACGGGGACCCCAAAAACCAACGTAGGGACCCCAAACTCAACATGGAGAGACCAAACTCAACAGGGGTCCCCAACTTTGGACCCCAAACCCAACACGGGGGCCCCAAAACCCAACGTGGGGAGACAAAACCCAACTTGAGGACACCAAACTCAACGTGGGAACCCCAACATTGGACCCCCAAACCCAACACGGGGATCCCAAAACCCAACGTGGGGATCCCAAACTCAACAGAGGACCCCAACGTTGGACCCCAAACCCAACATGGGGACCCAAAACTCAACATGGAGACCCCAAAACCCAACACCAGAACTTAAAACCCAACCTGGGGATATAAAACCCAATATGGGGACCCCAAAAAACCAACACAGAGACCAAAACCTTAACGAGGGGACCCCAAGCTCAACATATTGGGACCCCAAAACCCAACGTGGGGACCCCAAAACCCAACACTGGCCCCCTCAGGCGCCCCAAAACCTGTGGGCTCCTCCCGCACCAGCACAAAGTCGGGGCAAAGCCGCCTGCAGGACCCCCAAATCCAACGTGGGGACCCCAAAAAACATGGGGACCCCGAAAACCAACACGGGAACCCCAACTTTGGATCCCAACCCAACACGGGGACCCCAAAACCCAACATGAGGACACAAAACCCAACATGGGGACCCCAAAACCCAACACAGGCCCCCTCAGGCACCCCGAAGCCCGTGGGCTCCTCGCACACAAGCATAAAGTTGGGGCGCAGCCGCCTGCGGAACTCCAAAATCATCGTGGGGACCCCAAAATCCAACGTGGGGAGACAAAACCCAACTTGGGGATCCCAAACTCAACGTGGGGACCCCAACGTTGGCCCCCAAACCCAACACAGGGACCTTGAACCCAACGAGGAGACCCAAAACCCATCGTGGGGACCCCAAAACCCAACACAGGGACCCCAAAACCCAACATTGGCCCCCTCGGGTGCCCTGAACCCCGCGGGCTCCTCGCGCACCAGCACGAAGTCGGGGCGCAGCCACCTGCGGGACCCCAAAATCATCGTGGGGACCCAAAATCCAACGTGGGGACCCCAAAACCCAACACAGAGACCCCAACGTTGGACCCTGAACCCAACACGGGGACCCCAGAACCCAACATGGGGACCCCAGTGTTGGCCAAACCCAACATGGGGACCCCAAACCCAATATGGAGATCCAAAACCCAACACAGGGAACCCGAAACTCAACTTGGGGACCCCAAAAACCAACACGGGGATCCAAAACCCAACACAGGGACCTTNGACCCCAAACTCAACACAGGGACCCCAAAAACCAACGGAGGGACCCCAAAACTCAACACGGGGACCCCAAAAACCAACGTGGGGACCCCAAAATCCAACACAGGGATCCCAAACTCAACATGGGGACCCCGACATTGAACCCCGAAATCCAACATAAGGACCCAAAACCCAACGTGGGGACCTCAAAACCCAACACAGGGACACAGAATCCAACACGGGGACCCCAAAGTCAACATGGGGACCCCAACGTTGCACCCCAAACCCAACGTAGGGCCTCCAAAACCCAACGTGGGGTCCTCAAAACCCAACACGGGCCCCCTCTGACGCCCCAAACCTCGCAGGCTCCTCGCGCACCAACACCAAGTTGGGGCGCAGTCGCCTGCGGGACCCCAAAATTCAACACGGGAACACAAAACTCAACATGGGGACCCCAAAACCCANGGATCCAAAACCCAACACAGGGACCTTGAATCCAACACGGGGACCAAAAACCCAATAAGAGGACCCCAAAAACCAACACGGGGACCCCAAAACTCAACACGAGGACACAAAACCCAATACCGTGACCCAAAACCCAACCTGGAGACCCAAAGCCCAATTTGGGGATCCAAAAAAACAACACGGGGACCAAAAACTCAACGTGGGGACAGAAAACCAAAAACGAGGATCCCAAACTCAACATGGGGACCCCAATGTTGGACCCCAAATCCAACATGGGGACCTCGAACCCAACATGGGGAACTCAAAAAACAACACGGGGACCCTGAACCCAACACGGGGACACAAAACCCAACACAGAGACCCCAAAACCCATCCAAAATCCAGCCTGGAAATATNGGGGCGCAGTCGCCTGCGGGACCCCAAAATTCAACACGGGAACACAAAACTCAACATGGGGACCCCAAAACCCAAGAGAGGGACCCCAAAACCCAACGTGGGGAACACAAAACTCAACACGGAGACCCCAAACTCAACATGGGGACCCCAAAACCCAACCAAATCCCCTCGAAATCCCAATGTGGGGACCCCCCCCAAAACCCATGGAGGGGCCCCNCGTGGGAACCCCAATGTTGGACCCGGAACCCAGCACGGGGATCCCAAACCCGACATGGGGACCCCAAACCCAATATGGGGACCCGAAACTCAACTTGGGGACCCCAAAAACCAACACGGAGATCCAAAACTCAACATGGGGACACAAAACCCAATACCGTGACCCAAAACCCAACCTGGAGATCCAAAGCCCAATTTGGGGACCCAAAAAAACAACACGGGGACCAAAAACTCAACGTGGGGACAGAAAACCAAAAACGAGGATCCCAAACTCAACATGGGGACCCCAATGTTGGACCCCAAATCCAACATGGGGACCTCGAACCCAACATGGGGAACTCAAAAAACAACACGGGGACCCTGAACCCAACACGGGGACACAAAACCCAACACAGAGACCCCAAAACCCATCCAAAATCCAGCCTGGAAATATCAAAACCCAACGTGGGGACCCCAAAACCCACCATGGTCACCCCAAAAGCCAACAAGGTGACCCACAGTCGCAACGTGGTCACCCCAAAACCCAACCAAATCCCCTCGAAATCCCAATGTGGGGACCCCCCCCAAAACCCATGGAGGGGCCCCAATATCCACCAGGACACCCCAAAATGCCACGAGGTCCCCCCAAAATGAGAGGGACCCCCCCCAAAATCCCAACGTGGAGACCCCCCAAAAACCCATGGAGGGGCCCCAATATCCACCAGGACACCCCCAAAAAGCCACAAAGTCCCCCCAAAATGAGGGAAAACCCCCAAAATGAGGGGGACCCCCCCCAAAACCCCACCAAATCCCCCCAAAATCCCAACGTGGGGACCCCAAAACCCACCATGGTCACCTCAAAAGCCAACAAGGTGACCCACAATCGCAACGAGGTCACCCCAAAACCCAACCAAATCCCCCCAAAATCCCAACGTGGGGACCCCCCAAAACCCATGGAGGGGCCCCAATAGCCACCAGGACACCCCAAAAAGCCACAAAGTCCCCCAAAAATGAGGGAGGACCCCCCCAAAAATCCCAACGTGGAGACCCCCCAAAACCCATGGAGGGGCCCCAATAGCCACCAGGACACCCCAAAAAGCCACAAAGTCCCCCAAAAATGAGGGAGGACCCCCCCAAAAATCCCAACGTGGAGACCCCCCAAAACCCATGGAGGGGCCCCAATAGCCACCAGGACACCCCAAAAAGCCACAAAGTCCCCCAAAAATGAGGGAGGACCCCCCCAAAAATCCCAACGTGGAGACCCCCCAAAACCTATGGAGGGGCCCCAATATCCACCAGGACACCCCAAAATGCCACGAGGTCACCCCAAAACCCAACCAAATCCCCCCAAAATCCCAACGTGGGGACCCCCCAAAACCCATGGAGGGGCCCCAATCTCCCCCCAGACACCTCCAAAATGCCACAACGTATCCCCAAAAGGAGGGGGACCCCCCCCAAAACCCATGGAGGGGCCCCAATCTCCCCCCAGACACCTCCAAAATGCCACAACGTATCCCCAAAAGGAGGGGGACCCCCCCCAAAACCCATGGAGGGGCCCCAATCTCCCCCCAGACACCTCCAAAATGCCACAACGTATCCCCAAAAGGAGGGGGACCCCCCCCAAAACCCATGGAGGGGCCCCAATCTCCCCCCAGACACCTCCAAAATGCCACAACGTATCCCCAAAAGGAGGGGGACCCCCCCCAAAACCCATGGAGGGGCCCCAATCTCCCCCCAGACACCTCCAAAATGCCACAACGTATCCCCAAAAGGAGGGGGACCCCCCCCAAAACCCATGGAGGGGCCCCAATCTCCCCCCAGACACCTCCAAAATGCCACAACGTATCCCCAAAAGGAGGGGGACCCCCCCCAAAACCCATGGAGGGGCCCCAATCTCCCCCCAGACACCTCCAAAATGCCACAAAGTCTCCCCAAAAGGAGGGGGACCCCCCCCAAAACACACCTGGTCCCCCCGCGGGGGCTGTCGATGGTGACCGTGAGGGCCCCCGTGGTGGAGGCCACCAGGCTGAGCTCNAAGGGACCCCCCGCAAAATCTCAATGTGGAGCCCCCCCAAAACCCATGAAGGGGCCCCAATATCCACCCAGACACTCACAAAAAACCACAAAGTCCCCCCAATATGAGGGGGAACCCCCAAAATGAGGGGGACCCCCCAAAATCCCAACGTGGAGACCCCCCAAAACCTATGGAGGGGCCCCAATATCCACCCAGACACTCTCAAAAAGCCACAAAGTCCCCCCAATATGAGGGGGAACCCCCAAAATGAGGGGGACCCCCCAAAATCCCAACGTGGAGACCCCCCAAAACCTATGGAGGGGCCCCAATATCCACCCAGACACCTCCAAAAAGCCACAAAGTCCACCCAAAAGGAGGGGGACCCCCCCCCAAAACGAGGGGGGACCCCCCCAAAACGCACCTGGTCCCCCCGCGGGGGCTGTCGATGGTGACCGTGAGGGCCCCCGTGGTGGAGGCCACCAGGCTGAGCTCCGAAAACTGGGCCTGGGACAGCGAGGGGGGACCCCGAACTTCAGGGGACCCCCAAAACCACCCCGAGTTCCCCCAAATCTCCATGGGGTCCCCAAAACCCACCAGGACCCCCCCCCAAAGTCTCCCAAGTTGGATGGTTCTTCTGGGCCTCTAAAATGGGTGATTTGGGGGGTATTTCAGACCCTGAAATATGGGGGGGACCCCAAAATCATCCCCAGGGATCCCCCAAATCCATCCGGGAACCCTCGGAGAAGCTGGAACCCCCCGAGTGGGACAAGGGGAGGAAAACGAGGGGACCCCAAAATGATCAAAGGGGTCTCGAAAAGCAAAAAGGGACCCAAAATTACCCTGGGGAGCCCCAAAAAGAGCCTGGGGACCCCCAAAATCACCCCGAGTTTCCCCAAATCTCCATGAGGTCCCCAAAACCCCCCAGGATCCCCTCCAAATCCCCCAGAGCCCCCCAAGTTCAATGGTTCTTCCGGGGGAGGCTCTAAAATGGGTGATTTGGGGGGGTATTTTGAACCCCAATTTGTTAGGGGGACTCTGAAATATGGGGGGGACCCCAAAATTCCTGGGATGGCCCCAAAATCATCCCGGGGACCCCCCAAATCCACCCGGGGACCCAAATCCCCCCAGTTTGCCCCTGATTGGGACAAGGGGGGGACCCCAAAATCACCAAGAGGGCCTCAAAAAGGGGCCCAAAACACCCTGGGGACCCCCCAAAACACCCGGGGATCCCCCAAAACGCCCTGGGGGTCCCCAAAACCCCCCAGAACTACCCCAAAATCCCCTGGAGCTCCCCAAATTCCATGGTTCTTCTGGGGGGGCCTCTAAAATGGGTGATTTTGGGGGTATTTTGGACCCAAATTTGTTGGGGGAACCTGATATATGGGGGGACTCCGAAATCATCCCCAGGGACCCCCCAAATCCGCCCGGGGACCCTGGGAGAAGCTGGAACCCCCCGATTGGGACAAGGGGAGTGAAGTGGGGGGACCCCAAAATTACCAAAAGGGCCCCGAAAAGCAAAAAGGGGCCAAAATTACCCAGGGGGGACCCAAAAACACCCTGGGGATGCCCAAAACACCCAGGGACCCCCCAAAAACAACCAGAGACCCCCCCAAAACACTCGGAGACCCCCCAAATCCCCCCAGTTTGTCTCTAAGAGGAGAACCACCCAAGAGCCTCGAAATTCTCCGGAGATGCCTCAAATCGTCCCAAAAAATATCCCGGAACCCCCCAAAATGAAGGGGGATTTGGGAGGCCCTAAATACCCCGGGGGGGGCAATACCCCGGTGTGTGGGGGGGTGAAAATACCCCGGAGGGGGGTAAATATACGGGGGGGGGGGAGGGGTAGGGACTGACCTGCTCCACTCGGATCTCGACGTCCCCATGGAGCTTCCGGCCCTTGAAGAGCTTCGCCCTGCGGAATGAACCAAAAAGGGGCAAAATGAGCCCAAAAAAGGGGCAAAATGAGCCCAAAAAGGTGCAGAATGAGCCCAAAAAGGGGCAAAATGAGCCCAAAAGGGCCAGAATGAGCCCAAAAAGGGGCAAAATGAGCCCAAAAGGGGTGGAATGGGCCCAAAAATGGGTGGAATGAGGCCAAAAGGGGTGGAATAAGCCCAGAAATGGATAGAATGAGCCCAAAACGGGGCAGAATGAGCCCAAAAGGAGGGGAATGAGCCAAAAAGGGGCAGAATGAGCGAAAAAGGGGTTGGGATGAGTCAAAAAGGGGCGGAATGAGCCCAAAAAGGGGCAGAATGAGCGAAAAAGGGGGTGGGATGAGTCAAAAAGGGGCGGAATGAGCCCAAAAAGGGGCAGAATGAGCCCAAAAAGGGGCTTAATGAGCCCAAAAAAGGGCAGAATGAGCCAAAAAGGGGCTTAATGAGCCCAAAAAGGGGCTTAACGAGCCCAAAAAAGGGCAGAATGAGCCAAAAAGGGGTGGAATGAGCCCAAAAGGGGTGGAATGAGCCCAAAAGGGGTGGAATGAGCCCAAAAAGGGGCAGAATAAGCCCAAAAAAGAGCAGAATTAACCCAAAAATGGGTAGAATGAGCCCAAAAGGGGTGGAATGAGCCCCAAAATGGGTGGAATGAGGCCAAAAGGGGCAGAATGATCCAAAAAGGGATGGAATGAGCCCAAAAATTGGTAGAATGAGCCAAAAATGGGCAGAATTAACCTCAAAAGGGGCAGAATGAGCCAAAAAGGGGATAGGATGAGTCAAAAAGGGGCAGAATGAGCCCAAAAAGGGGATAGGATGAGTCCAAAAAAGGGCAGAATGAGCCAAAAAGGGGCCGAATGAGCCCCAAAAAAGGGTGGAATGAGCCCCAAAAAAGGGTGGAATGAGCCCAAAAGGGGTGGAATGAGCCCAAAAAGGGGCAGAATAAGCCCAAAAAAGAGCAGAATTAACCCAAAAATGGGTAGAATGAGCCCAAAAGGGGTGGAATGAGCCCCAAAATGGGTGGAATGAGGCCAAAAGGGGCAGAATGATCCAAAAATGGGTGGAATGAGCCCAAAAGGGGCAGAATGATCCAAAAAGGGATGGAATGAGCCCAAAAATTGGTAGAATGAGCCAAAAATGGGCAGAATTAACCTCAAAAGGGGCAGAATGAGCCAAAAAGGGGATAGGATGAGTCAAAAAGGGGCAGAATGAGCCCAAAAAGGGGATAGGATGAGTCCAAAAAAGGGCAGAATGAGCCAAAAAGGGGCCGAATGAGCCCCAAAAAAGGGTGGAATGAGCCCCAAAAAAGGGTGGAATGAGCCCAAAAGGGGTGGAATGAGCCCAAAAATGGGTAGAATGAGCCCAAAAGGGGTGGAATGAGCCCAAAAATGGGGTGAATGAGGCCAAAAGGGTGGAATGAGCCAAAAATGGGCGGAATGAGGCCCAAAACGGGCAGAATGAGCCAGAAAGGGGTGGAATGGGCCAAAAAGGGGTGGAATGAGTCAAAAAGGGGAGGAATGAGCCCAAAAGGGGCTGAATGAGCCCAAAAAGGGGCACAATGGGCCCCAAAACAGGAGAAATGAGCCAAAAAGTGGCAGAATGAGCCAAAAAGAGGATGAATGAGCCCCAAAATGGGAGAAATGAGCCGAAAAGGGGCAGGATGAGTCAAAAAGGGGCAGGATGAGTCAAAAAGGGGCAGGATGGCCCAAAAAGGGGAGGAATAAGTCAAAAGGGGGTGGAATGAGTCAAAAGGGGGTGGAATGAGTCAAAAGGGGGAGGAATGAGCCCAAAAAGGGGAGGAATGAGCCCAAAAATGGATGGAACGAGCCCCAAAAGGGGTGGAATGACTCAAAAAGGGGCAGAATGAACCCAAAAAGGGGCTGTCCCGAGTGCCCAGGTGTCTGGAAGGAGGGAGGGCCGGACATATGGAGGCCCTTATGGATGAGCTGGACGTATGGACGGGTGTATGGACGGACACACGGATGGACATATGGATGGACATGTGGACATACGAATGGACGTATGGACAGGCACATGGATGCATGGATGGACATACGGGTGGATGGATGGACGTATGGATGGACATATGGATAGACGGACATATGGGTGGATGGATAGACGTATGGATAGATATATAGATGGATATAGGGATGGATGTATGGACAGGCATATGGATTGATTGGATGGATGGACGGATGGATGGACATATGGATGGATGGACATTATGGGTGGACATATGGAAAGATGGACAGATGGACGGACACACAGATGGACGTATGGATGGACATATAGATGGACAGGCAGAGGGATGGATGGATGGATGGATGGATGGATGGATGGATGGATGGATGGACGGACACACGGATGGACGTATGGATGGGCTGGGTAGATGCATGGACACCTAAATGGATGGACGGACGTATGGGCGGATTCCTCAATGTATGGATGGACAGAAGTGCATAGGGATGGACATAGGTACGGCTGTATGGACAGACAGACGGGGATGTATGGATGGATGTGGATGTATGGATGGACATGGATGTATAGACGGACGTGGATGTATNCTGGATGTATAGACAGACGTGGATGTATGGATGGACATGGACGTATAGATGGACCTGGATGTATGGATG
>VWPW01016658.1:0-21167 GCA_013389825.1 Crypturellus undulatus
GAATGGGTAGAATGCTACTAATTTGGTGGTTTATGGGATTTTATTTTATAAGTAGCAGACTTGGATTAATGAGAAGAGCAAAGAAATATTGAAGTAGAGGTGCATCTATAACTTGCTTATTTTAATTTTGCAAATGAACATATTGATCTTAAGTATATTAAATGTAAAATTCCAAGGCAAAGGCCAGATTTCAGCCCATGATTACTCTGGTGTTGTAAATGAGGATATGCAGACTCCAGCTAAACTACATAGCAACCTTGACAATATATCATAATATTTCTAGGAAAAGTAGATTTCTTGAGAGGACTCTAATCAAGCAGAATTTTCGGCTGAATCTACACACAGCTCAGTGTCCTAACCCACTGTTAAAGCTAGTGGTTTGGGATTGTTTTTCTTCCCCTCCACATTTACTGAAGCAAGAAGAAAATATAATAGGATTTATGGAAACTGAGCAATGCTTAATCTCTAAGGAGAGTCTGTATACATTCACTGCACTTCCTTTAGGTTCATGAATACATGCACACACTGACTGTGTAATTATTACTACACCTACTTTTACAGTGACTGAATACTTTTTAATGTTTTTCAATCTGCATGTTTAAATTTTGATTAGTATAAAGGCATGCTGTCTCCTCCATGAATCCATAGGTATGGATGTCTACTGAGAAATGCAAATGTCTGCCTGTACACACTGTAGAGAGCTATAAGAGAACCTATTTTTTGTGGTATGAGGTGAACTGAAGATGAACTACAGCTGTGCGGTTTCAAAAAGAGGGCTATTGTAACCAAAGGACTGTTTTGGCAAAGCTGGCTTTTCCAGGTCAAAAGGATTATTGTTGAACCAAAATAGGCAATTCCTCACAGCAATGTGACAGTTTTAATATTCATTCCTTTGTGAAATTAATTTCAAATTGCAGTCGCAGTGTGACTTATCTTCCAATTATCTTGTGGGCAAAAAATTTTGCATATTGGTTGGTGATATTTTGCCTCTCTGCTGTGAAGACTTGTACTGGGTCACACTCAAAGGATCCAAATGAGAACGTTGCTTTTGTTTTGGTAGCATGTAGTTGTAGGAGTGGGGAGTGTTTCCATCTTCTTGAGTTCTGCTATGAAAAGATCTCTGATGCCTGCAGGGAAGGGGAGACAGGAGAAAGAGAGAAAACTGAGAGCTAAAAATAAAATATGTAAACACAAACTTATTCATACTATATTTTTTCCTTTAATGAGATGGTTGCTCATACTGGAAGTGGCATTGGTGAAATCATTAAATCTAGACAGACAAGTCAACTTATTTGAGAATACCAGGAATGTATTTTGGGGAACTTCTTTAAATTTAGTTTCTTGTGATCAGCAATTTACAGGCTGAAGACCCTAGAAATTGATTTACATGTGTTTCCCTACAAATTGCAAGTAGCTGCCCTTGGCTTTTCCATGACCCTTATCTGTAATAAGGGATAAACATGTTCAGCAGTTTCCCCGTATAGGAGCCATTAGGCAGAAAGAGAATCTCTGGTCTGAGGCCGGTAAAAGCCTTCAGGTCAGTGGTGACATTTAAGGGACATCTCCAGGGGGCTTCCAGTGAAGCAGCATCGGAGTTAAATAGAAAGATGTCCTCCAGGCTCCTTCCAGTTGGCATGTGGTAAAATCTGGGCACAAGTGAGCATTTTCCTGAGACTCTTCAGTGCTAGAAGCAGGACAGGAAACAGTGAATTGAAAGAGCCAGAATGGAACAGATGTCAGGGCTGAAGGAAAGGCACTCAGGGAGCAGGAGGCAAGAAATATGAATACAGGTGAATACATGCAAAAAGAAAGAGGAAAAAAAAAAACACAGAACAGCAACTCAAAGAGGCCATGGAGTGTGGGGTCATTGGCATTAAGCTTCTCCTCCCAGATGGTCGCCTTAGGAGCACTACAGAGCGAAGCACCAGGCTCTTTCTGTTCCCCTCTCTCCTAGATGGGGAGTTTTGCCTGGCCTGCTCTTCCTGCAGGAATGGGGAGCCCGCAAAGCTCCACAAGGGCCTCCTGGAGCCCATTGCCACTGGAGGCACCATGATCAGGGGGCAGTTGGCCTCTATTGAGATTTTAAGTGGTTGGCATGAGGTTTATTAGAAATACACTTATCCCTGTGCTTCATTTGCATCAAAATAGCCAGGGTTTCTGAGACAGTAGCAGCTAGTAGTGTGGTTATCCTTAGCAGGGCTTTCCTCTTGAAACGAAAGCAGTCCTCAAAGGGTTGGGGTATGTTGGGGTGTCTCTTCCCCTTGCTGCCCTTTTGGTGCTCTGCAGGCATAGTAGGCCTGCTGGAGACAGCAAGGGAAGCCCGTGGCCTCTCTGAGAGGCCAAGAAATGAAAGAGGAGGCATTGTGTAATCAGGAGTGCATGCTCTGCCTTGCTCAAATAGTCAGAAATTCTTCTGTGTTTAAAATACTCCACTTTTCCTTTGCTTCAGTCCAGAAACACTGAACAGTAATCTGTGATAGTGTAGCATCCCTCTTTGGTCTTCCACAAGTCTTGTTTTTAGGTGGTTTTCAGATTTCTTTGATGTTGCTTCCCCATTCTATGTCACTCTAAGTATCTGGAGACTTACAACCTTAAGGATCAGGGTCAGTTTCCCCTGGCTCCAGTGTTGTGGCATGCCAACATGCTGAGTTACTCGAGGAATGAGTGCAATGTGATGACCTGTGCTAGGGGTATCCATTTTGCATTCTTACTGAGCAAAGTGATATTTGAATGTGGTAATTTTACTGTCTTGTATGAACCAGCTGCATTTTCTTTTTAGTTTATTTAGCCTGTCATGAAGATTGCATAGTTTAGGCATATTCTCTAAATCTCTTGTAGTGTATAAAGTACATTGTTACTGAGCAAATGAACTGTTGCTAAATAGCACTTTCAGATGTCTTCATGCTTCTGTCAAAGTTCACGCTGATCAAGAAACAGCTGATTTAGAGAAAAATCTTTACATTTGAAAATTGTTGCTAGAGACCCTGATGTATTTATGCCTGCCCTGTTATGCAGTGTCAGGGAGCAGGTTTCTAAAGTGATGGTATGTGTGAAATGTCAGCACAAATTAGCTTTCCCTTAGAGCTCTGTAAAGAGAAAATGTAAAACAAATTTTTCAGTGTAACCAAATTACTGAAGTAATTGCAGTAAAAATGTCTATTGCTATTAGACCTCACAGAAACAATGCTTAGTAGGTCTCTGAGATCCAGATGTGATTGAAAATGTATTATATGATGAGCAGTATTGCTCCTGGGTTTTGAACATGTATATATGTGTACAAAATACATGTTTTACTAATGCTCTTATTTGGTTTCTGTAAAGCAAAACTAGGAAATATTTAGTTCTTTTTCTTAGAAAACAACATTTACTTTGGGTGCAAAACTAAAAGAAAAGCTATGGTAATTTTCTGCTCTTACTATATGCAAGTTCTTGTTTGTTCTTGACTGATATTCCTCTCTGATGAGCTATACACTGTGAAGACCTACTTAATGCCTTTTGGTTAAGAAAGTTGGTTTGGTGCAGTCTTCCAACTGGCCACATTGTCTCCACGATTCAGAGTCAGGAATTCAGTCTATCTGCAATCAGGTTTATGTGGGAAGCAAACAGTGTAGCTTTTGAGGGGAGAAAACATATTACAGTATAGAAGTTTAAAGTTAGTCATTGGCTGCTGCACTTTTAATAGAAAACATAATTTAGCTTTTTTTTTTTTTAAATCAGGTGCTCTGTGGATGTGTATAGTCTTAAATCCCCACTGCAAGTTGGAGCAGAAGGCCAGTTGGCTAAAACAGCTGAAAAAATGGAACAGTGTGGATGTTTGTCCCTGGGAAGATGGAAACCATGGAAACGAGCTGCCCAATTTAACCAATGCTTTACCTCAGAGTGCAAATGCTAACCAAGGTGAGCCTAAACATATGCACTGACTGCAAAATATAGTATAACTTCTATCTTATGTACTCTAGCCTTGCAGAATTCAACACACTGGGATGAGTGACTTTCTCATTGAAGATTGACCAGCCAAGTGTCAATTTATTTTCACTAATACTGGGACTGCAGTGTTTTCAAAGCAAGTATTTGTGTTTAGTTAGGTCTTCTAACTTTTCACTTAGTCCTTCTAAATATTTGTTGCATGAAAATCAGATGTCCTTGAAGTATGTCATGTAAAAGCCTGTTGTTCCTTTGCTTGAGCTATAATCTTATATCCCTTCCAGTGTCAGGGTTTTCATTGTTTGTAGTTACAAAGCCTTTGATTCTTATTTAAAGAGAGATCCTGTGCAACTGAATTAAATTGGGTATGTGAGAAACTAAAGCAGCTATTTGTGTGCTGCAGTGTGTGGTTTGCAGCCTGCACTGACAGGTGAGTGTGGCGCATGCGGAGGCAGTACCTGGCCTTCATGAAGGAGGTGTCTCTTCTTGCTCAATATCAGACTCTGTCTAATCTAAAATGCAGTTAACAAAACTGACGGAAGCTCTATCCACTACTCTTCAAGCAACAGCTGCTACTTTGCTAGCTGAGCAAGGCGCAGAGTATTTAACTGGGGAAAAAAAAACTCTTATAACAATATTTTGGTGCATATTTCATACAATTACAATAAAGTTAAAATTAAATGCTTGTTTTATATGGCAGATTTGGGCTTACAAGGGTTTTTCCTTATTTCCTTTTCTTGGAAAATTACCTTGGAAGGGCATATTTAGATTTTGTTCCTTTTTAAATCTTACAGCTAGTTGGGGACAGAGTTCATTGAGCATGTAACTCCATGCAGAGGTGCTTTTCTGCCTGGATCTCTTTGTGTTCAGCCCAACCATCCTAGCAGCAGCTCTGACATGGGGTCTAAATGTTCATAGACAGGACCATGTCAAGAGACTACTTTTGCCATAGGAATCTGTCCAATAGGCATTACGCTAGCTCCATGGCTTCAGTGCATCCTTTTCTTTACAGTTTTACATATGTTTATGACACAAAATGATACCCATGATGTTACAAAAGTTGATGTCACTTCTCAAAGAAAGCAAGTAGAAGTCCCTTGAGTGATACTTGTCCATCCCTCATTCTTGCAGCTGTGGGAGCAGGAGAGAGGCTGGGAGCATTTACCTTGCTGTGCGCTATATGCTTCCTAGTTTATAGTTAGGGACCTTCTGTACACGCTGTTGAATGCCCTTCATCTTTAGCTGTTCCCTTTGCAAACTCGTATTTAGTTAGTCTTACTGTTTTGTAGCCATGTCTTTCTGAACGCAGAGCGGATGGTGCAGTCTGCATCTGATCTGCTCGGTGATGAGGTGTGAAATGTCATCAAATGCCTGCACCTTGTGGAGGAGGGCCAGGCCGGCCACCACGGGCTGAGGGTAGTGCATAGGCAGCCGACAAGAATACTATGAATGACATATTCACATATGAATGAGTAAGAGCTGATGCAGCTTTCTGAACTTGTGAAAATGACAGATTCATCGAACAGGCCGCATCGGACGGTGTTCACTCGAGCCATCGAGGCGTGCGATCTGCACTGGCAGGACAGCCACTTACAGCACATTATCAGCAGTGACCTATACACCAACTACTGTTGCCATGACGACACTGAAAACTCGCTCTTTGACTCTCACGGGTGGCCCCTTTGGCATGGTAAGTGGCTAAACCGGAAAGATGCTTCCATGACTTGGTGTTTTGTTCTGTTTCTATGGCATTATTTTGGGGGAGGGGGAGATGAATGAAAAACCTGGCAAAAAGAACAGAGGCTCCCTTCAACTGCTGCTTCAAAAGTAGTCTTTTAAGTCACTTTTGCATAGTTTTAAAAACAGCAGCAACAAAAAAAAAAAAAAAAAGCCCTTTTGAGTAACCCAGACACTGCAGACATGGAAGCATTGCTATTCTCCAATTATTTTTTCCATTTTAGAACATGTTCCTACAGCCTGTGCGAGGGTGGATGCATTACGATCTCATGGATACCCAAGAGAAGCACTGAGGCTAGCAATAGCTATTGTTAACACGCTAAGAAGGCAGCAGCAGAAACAGCTGGAAATGTTCCGGGCGCAGAAGAAAGGTAAATGCAAGCAAGAGGCATGGGCAGAGCACGGCACACTGTTGGGACACTCAAGCAGACCTTTGCGTGAGAAAACTGGTTTTGAAACTAAAGGAAAAGAGTTGATTTTAACTCTTCATTGCAAATGATTGTGGTGGTAATGTAACTTTCTGGATGTCAGGTTGTGAGCTCTCCGGGGTGAGGACTGTGTTCTGCTGCTTGTAGTACATCCAACATGATTAGACCTTTATCCCAATCAGGGTATTTTGTTACACAGTGTAAATATGCCTCTGTGTAATTTGTAAACTGTTAAATAGAGCCTTGTATTTAGTGTGTCAGGTATTTTAAGTCATTTTTTCCCTCCATCATAATACAGCCGAGCCGTGTGTTTCTGAAATGGAAGCATAGGCTGACAGGGTGATACCGAAGCAAAGTCTGTGCTACAGAAATGCAGCAAATTTGACAGTTTGTTCCAAAAGAGTCTCTTATGATATTAAGAATTCTAATGTTTCTGAACAGAGTTAGATTGATGCCACTGAAAAGGAGGTTCGGAATGACTGTTGTTTTATAAGATACCCTATGTTCTTCCTTTGGATATCATTTCTATGCCATGTGGCCCTTCCTGTTCAAAATAATCACACATTGAACTTCGCTGTAAATTTGAGGTAGCAGGGGGAGGAAGGGTTATCTTTGTGTTAAAGAAAGACCATAGAAAATGATCAATGATATTCTCAACTACTGTAAGAACACATTAATTCTAATTTTATTTTCGATCCTGGTTGCTACACTTAACCATGAATATCCTTGTGCAGTGAGTAGTCATGTGTAGTTTTTTTATGTACAAGTGCAGGTATTTACATAGAAAAAACACATCTAGAAGTGTGAGTGAAGACAAGGTAGGCACCATCCAACCTACCTTGAAACAAAGAGGTTTGTCATTTTTATGTTGTTAGTCTGCTTGTTTTTGTTTTTACCTCTCTCGTGTTTGGAGTTTTTAAATATTCTTTTAGTATCCCAAAGTGTGTTGACCATCTCAAAGCAGATGAATTCTACAGGTTATCTGCAGCCTAGCTTTAGGTTTCAGTTCAGCAAACACCACATGCTTCTACTTAACTTTTATTTGTGCAGCTGATTTGAAGTCCATGGAACCACTTGAATGATTTTGAAGTCAAATGTGTACGTGTGACTGAAGCCTCTCTTTGGCGTGACACATGTGAAGCTCATAAGCCAACACAGACTATAAGGGAGTTGGTAACAAGACAGCGTGATTAATTCTTTGTATTAATATTACTTGTTTCTGTCTGTAAGCTTTAGCACATGCTATATATTAGTAAGATGATGATTCACTTGTTTGTTTTTCTTCTTCCATATCAATTGATTCTTCACAAAAAAAAAAAAAAATACCCCCCTCCAACTCTCAGTTCAACAGCTCATTAGCTGAATTTCATCATGTAGCCCCACACATTTAAATAGATATGAAACAGACTTTCTAGTGTCTTAAGACTTTGTGGTATTAAACATCAGAAAGATGAATGAGAGGAGAGGCAGATACATATTAGTCTGGTAGGTAGAGAAACGTGACATCCGTAAGGGCTTGTACACAGTTTTTAAATGGTCGTCCTTAATGCATCTGATCTGTTCTAATTCAGTAATGAATAGGGGAAACAAGAATTGGAATCAAAGGGAAGTTACAGTCATTGGACTGCTCATAAAAAGGGGATTTGGGAGACCTATTACTTCTGTTACCACCATCATACTTACTTCAATTCATGAGGCTGAACAGTAACTTTTTTTATGTTCTGGGTGATTGGTGAAGGCTGCAAAACAAAGTAATTTAGGAGGTGTTTTTGACTGAAATTTTAGATTGACAAAAATGCATTTGATCAATTTAAAGGGCAAATTCTTGTATACCTCATTTAAACTTCTTATCTTTTTTGTAAATGAACTGTCATTCTGAATTTATTGCCTCAATAAATACTTAGATTCAAGATAAGCTTATATGTTATTTATAGAAATAGAACATATTTTAAAGTTTTTTCATTTATTTCTCTCAAGGCCATCAGATTCACTGAAAATGTATAAATGGTACTGTAGCTTTTGAGTGAGGAGATAGTGGTCAAGTTGTGCAAAAATGTAAAATAATTTTTTTAGCAGACATTTTCAGAAATCTTAGTAACATCTAGTAAAAGGTGACTTTGCAGTTGAAATTTTTGACCCATAGTGGACTTTGATAGTGTTTAAATGATGTCTGGCCTTCATTCTTTTGTTTTTAACATAATCACAAAGGGCAGTGTATTTAACCTAAAACATATTGTTTTCTCCTTCTAAGCAGAGGCTACTGAGAATACTTGAAATGTTGTACTGAAAGCATTTTAATAAGTTTTACTTTTATATTGTTTTGAATGGCTGAAATTCACTCTCTCCCCTGATGCTCCCTCCTTTTTTCCGAATACAGAACTTATGCGCAAAGGAGTAACCTCAATAACAAACCTTGAAGGTTGGGTGGGACACCCTTTGGACCCGATCGGCACCCTCTTCAGTAGCCTAATGGAAGCGTGCCGGGTCGCTGACGAGAGCTTCCATGGATTCACAGACTTCATGGGTAAGACTGTGCCAAGAGGGCTGTCTCGCATAGGTCTCGAGTAACTGAGGACATTTTACTTCTCCATTCAGAATTAACTTTGAAAACAGTGTTTTCAGGGCTTAGGAACTCAAATTCTCACTCCCTAAGGAAGCACGGGGGACAGAAAGTCTTTGAAGTAAAGTTTTGTTTTAAATTACATGAAAACGCTTAAAAAAATCACCACTAATTCATTCTTAAAGAAAATTCTCCTTTGCACACTTGAAATAAAACCAAATAAACTTTGTGGCAGCCACTCTTGCCACGTGCATTACTCTGTTACCTTTCTTAGAAATTACAGAAAATATTTAAAAGAAAATATTAAAAATATTTTAAAAATATATTTTTTAAATATTTAAAAATATTTAAAAGAAAATATTTAAAGTAGATGGTCTATTTGGTCTTTAAAGAATATGAATTGGAAGGGAATGCTTCAGAATTAGGACATGATGTAGGATGTGTATGCCCATTTTAATTTCAGTATTTGCCTCCCAGGAACCTAACTGATTCATACCTTATTATCCATCTCTTTCCATCTCTGCAGTAGTTTTATTGTCTTCTGTGTGGACAGAAACAGGATTCCGCCATCTCCCTACAGATCTTCTAAATGAGTATCCCACTCTCTTTAGGCTTTGTCTCCAATTTCGTTTTATTCAGTTAGGTTTCCTTCAATTAGATTTTCTTCACTAAGCTTCTACTTTTCATCTCCACCACTTCTGGAAGAGCTTTTAAGTAAAGTATCAGAAATCAGATTGCTTGCAATCAGGAAAAAAATGCATGAAAATAATGTGTGTTGAAAAGTAACCTCCCTCTGCATACACAATTTACCAAATGCAGAATGCCTTCTTGTTTGCTGCACTTATCCCTTTCCTTACATCTGTCCATAATAACTCTTTTGTTCCCAAATTAGACTGTAAACTGCTAGAGGTTGGAATAAAGTTTTGTCATGTGGTAGATCTATAAAATGTCAACTGAAGTAATAGTACTCCTTAAAACAATTTGTGTCTTGATCTGTATGGAATTTGTAAGTAATCTTTACTAAAAGACTTTTATTGTAAATAACACTTAGAAACGTACATGTTTATCATAAATATACCTGTAACATTAAAAAAAAAAATAGAACTCTGACATGCTTAAAAGTCATGAAGTTCCAAGGCCTACTGTATTTGTACAATCCTAATAACTTCAGAGAAAATCTGTGCAGATGTATGAACAATCATCCCTTTCCACTTTATGCCACATTGAGGCTTTAAGTACATACAGAAATGAGCAGAGAAAAAAAAATGAAATAGATTTTTTTACATTTGAATTCGACCTGCTGGAGAGCAGCTCTGCAGAGAAGGACCTGGGCATCGTGGTGGACGACAAGTTGACCATGAGGCAGCAGTGTGCCCTCGTGGCCAAGAAGGCCAATGGCATCCTGGGATGCATTAAGAGGAGCGTCTCCAGCAGCAGGTCGAGGGAGGTGATCCTGCCCCTCTACTCAGCCCTGGTGAGGCCACATCTGGAGTACTGTGTCCAGTTCTGGGCCCCCCAGTACAAGAGGGATGTGGAGCTGCTGGAGAGAGTCCAGCGCAGGGTGACTAGGATGATCAGGGGCCTGGAATATCTGCCCTGATCAGTGTCTATAAGTGCCTCAAGGGAGGCAGTGAGGAGGATGGGGCTGGCCTCTTTTTACTGGTGGTCACTGACAGAACCAGAGGAAATGGCCACAAATTGAAGCATAAAAAGTTCCACAGGAACTTAAGGAAGAACTTCTTGACAGTGAGGGTGACAGAGCACTGGAACAGGCTGCCCAGAGAGGTTGTGAAGTCTCCTTCTCTGGAGATCTTCAAGACCCGCTTGGATGCAGCCCTGTGCCACGTGCTCTAGGTGGCCCTGCATGTGCAGGGGGGTTGGACTAGATGACCTCTAGAGGTCCCTTCCAACCTCAACCATTCTATGATTCTATGAAATTTGGCCTCATTAACACAGAACTAACAAAACTGCCTTTCTCTAAATGATGCTTCTTAATTATGAAAGCTTTTATTTTGGTGTCCCTGCTTGAGCAGGACTAGATGATCTCTACAGGTCCTTTCCAACCTCAACCATTCTGTGATTCTGTGATTTTGTATATTTTTTCCTTGTAGAATTCAATTGGATAGTTTACATTTGATCATTGGATTTTCAGATTTATATAGTTAATTATATTATTAAAAAAGAATGCCGACAAAGGAAGCATTTGTAAATGTGGGATTATAGACAGATTATGGATCAGAGGCATTTTTTGATGTGTTATTCTTTTTGTGTCACCCTTTACAGAGAACATGGGACAATGCAAATCTCTGGAGTATCAGCACCTGCCTGCACATAAGTTCTTAGAAGAAGGGGAATCTTATTTAACACTGGCTGTGGAAGTAGCATTGATAGGGCTGGGACAGCAACGAATAATGCCGGATGGCTTGTATGCACAAGAGAAGGTTTGTCGAAATGAGGAGCAGCTCATTTCTAAGCTACAAGAAATTGAATTGGATGATACTCTGGTGAAGATTTTTCGAAAACAAGCAGTCTTCCTATTAGAAGGTAGCTCAATATAGATGCTAACTACTTCTTTAAACTGTCTTCAATTACAAAAACCCACAGAACCCTTCCCCTGGAAGATGACTTCCAAATAAGTTGTTTTTCCAGCAAAATTTCCTTCCCAGTCAATATACTTCAAGTATCACATAACTGTAGAGATAAGGCATTTACTAAAGGCCATTCATTTTAATTTTTATTGCATTTTGTTCTTTAGATTTGATGCTTATCATCAACTTAGTGTCCTAATTATACAATTAGAACAGGCCCACAATTAGATAATAAAGTCATTAACTATCATCAATAATTCTCAGGTAGCCAAATTCTTAATTCACTTTTAGTCTGGAAAGGGACAAGCAACTTTGTAAAAGATGAAGATTTCAACTAGATCTCAACTAAATTTACAATTGATGGTACAGAAAAACAGCAACTTTTTTTGTAAGAATCAAAAAATTGCATCATACATGAAAATCTAAATGCGTGCTGAAATATTGAGGTTTGGGTACTGATTTGGTGACTAAATTTTGGTTGAGACAAGCAATTCATGTTTTGGAATCATCATAATGGATTGCTGTAAAATGAGTGGAAAAAAATGCATGTTTTGCCTTAGCTTTAAAAAGGTAGTAGTATGTAAAATATGTAGTACTTGAATCCCCTCTTCAGAGGGTTCTGAGGTCCTCTATTTTTTGTTTTTCTTAAATGGAGAAAATACTTCAGAGCAGTCAAATAGTCCAAGGAATGGTCCAAGTTTTTGATTGCTTGCTCAAGGGACAGTGGAGAATGCAATGGTGCTCTAGTGGGTTTTGAACACTGTTATACAGGTCAAAGAATTGTTGATTGCTTTCTGTAAGAAATGTGTCTTTTAAAACTTCTTCTTTATTAGAACTGATGTCGTATGTTGGTTAGGCCTCTCAGCTTTCAGTCTATTATTGTTCAGATCCTTAAAGACTTTGGACCTTCCTGATGGTGCTGTTTGAAACTGTGGAGAAGCTGCAGCACAGTGAGAGTTTCCATTATGGTGCAGGTCTGCTGCTGCTTTATGGCCTTTGCACAAGGGCAACTACTCTCTGGATTCAGTTATTACCAACCACCATATCCTACGGTTTATTGAATCAATCTGCTACATTTATTTACTGTCAAGGATATTTCATAAGAGAAAAGCAAGGTTTATCTCAAGTGTTCCCTGATACTTCCAGTTCACTACTTTGATCACTGATACTCTTTTCATGATTGCCAAGAGTAGTAAATGAGTGATCATAGTGGGGAATCTGCTGAAGTAACTGCCTAGGAAATTGCTGTAGTGAGAAACGTGATGGATTCAAGTATTGTTTTACTGTGTGCTAGGAAATCTGTCTTTCCTGCAGTAGCTTGGGTTTACTCCAGGTTAGACAGAAACTGTCAGCTCCCATGGAGGAAAAACTATGCAGCGATTTAAGATCCTAATCGTATCAATTGTATTTTTATAGTTAAAGACCTGTAGATGTAATAAAGAAAGCTTAATCCAATATTAAGATGATTTCTAGACTGTTAATATAGATTAATGTGTACTGTGTGTAGCTACCATTTGAATGCGCGGGAAAGCAGAAGATAGACTGTTGCAAGAACTACTCTGTTGTATTTTTTGTTTGACTATGTTAAGGATGGAACATATTTTCATATAGATGCTTTGTCATGCATTACTCATGTCCTAACTTACCTCTCTTGACTGGACCTCCATATATGGCAGCACAAGATCTGATCCAGTCATCTCTGGGGACCGAGGCACAGAATTAATTAAATGCTTAAATTCCTATTAATTTAATCTGTTTTAGGTGCTGCAGTAGTGATCGGTTACATAATTACTATTGAAGATATGTGCTTTTCCAGTGTAAACACTTTCTGGCAGAGTTGTGATCAAGTATTCATGCACCACCGGACAGTGCTCAGGGATTTATGCATACAATATAACTGTGCAGAGGCAAAGCAGGGATTATCACCTTCTACTTTTGCATGCCATAAACTTGTTGAATAAGCCCCACAGAGCACTAGAACCATTCAGTCATTTGTATTTGCACTGGTCGTGCGCTTACTACTGTGCAGTTTGCAGGCTGTTTCCTTGTCTCAAAGAATATACGGCATGTAATAAATGTAAGCATTTCCCTCAAAATACCAATATAGTTTTAACTCTTGTCCAGCAGTCTCTGTCTCCGAGTACCAGCATAGTCAGTGTTTTTAAAGGTCTAGAAGTTTTTTGGCGGGGGGGGGGGGGGGGGGGGNNNGGGGGGGCTGGGGGGGGGGGCGGGTGGGGGGTTTTAACACTCTGTAAAGATTTTCATTCTCTCTTTCACACAGCTGGACCCTATAGTGGTTTAGGCGAAGTCATCCATCGAGAGAGTGTTCCAATGCACACATTTGCCAAGTATCTCTTCACCTCTCTCCTACCTCATGATGCTGAATTGGCATACAAAACTGCACTGAGAGCCATGCGGTACGTATTCACAGCTTGTATGGGAAGAGCAAAAAAAAAAATGTTGGGAGAGGGTATGGAAATCAAATTGGGTCTCATTCAAAAAGAAGCATTGTTCCAATTAAGGAAAAGTTGCTTTGGTTCTGTCATCTGTAAAAGCAACTGAAGTGTGTAGCAAGAACAGTATAATCATTTATAAATGTATAATTAAGTGTTTATTTCCTATTGTAAAACAGAACTCTTGTTCTAAATCCTTCCTTCCAGGACTGCACTCTTGGGGAATGCAACTTTGTGTTGAACAACAACAGCTTTAGCACACATGTTCTCTTGTGTGTGTGTGGTGGTAACAGTGGGCAAATGAGGAAAGAAGTATCTCACCAGCAGCACGACTCTTCTTTATAGATGGAAATGTCAGGTCTCAGGATCTCCTGCTGCATACATAGCCTGTTCTGCAGGACTCTCTGTTCTACCAACATCCTTTATAAATTAATTCTAGATAGTAGACCACACCATACCGTGTGGTCTGAACCAGTAAATTTTTTGTGTGCTTCATCACTAAGCAGTCTTGCACAATTCTAGGGTAACACTGGATTTTAAATGGAATGTCAGACATTTTGTTGTCATATGATATATCTCATTTGTCTTTAGTAGTTGGGAGAAAGTAGCTTCTCAGGGGGAGATCAGTGAGTGCTGACATTAAACTCAGGGAAGCCTGAATTGTTAATGGTGACTAAGAAAGTCCTTCTGAATGAAGTTTCAGCGGCTTAAATGTTAAATGGTAAATCCATGCTGTGTGTACACAGTGCTGGGAAGTACTTAGTCCCAACTGGATTGCCTTAGATTAGGTTACTGTCAAGAACTTGGAGTAAATGGTGGTTGACAAAGAGCCACAACTGATTACTAGGAACATATCAAGTTCCAGAATAAAAGCGAGTGTTGAGTTTTCTCAGGTCATCATTATCAAGAGTGATTGCACTATGGTTGAAGGACATTCTATCCACATAAGTGCTATTTAAATTACATGCATATTAATCAGACAGGTTATATCCTGGTGATTTGTAGATGCATAGTCTCTCTAGAAAGCAAAACAGAAGGAGAAATAGTTTTATATTCAAAGGGCTAAAATGGAGGGCATGCTTACAAAACATAGCTATTAACAGGTCAAGCCAAAGATCTCTTTAGCCTGGTAATTGTCATGATGAATGCCTAGTAATAGATGTTAGAGAAGGCGTCTAGAAGTGTGGAGAGTATACTTGCTGCTTATGATCGGCAATTTAGGCATTAGATTAAGAAAGAATAACTGCATTATTGATGAACTATGACAACATTCGTATGTAAGATCAGAAAGTTGACTAGGCCACTTGAGTACAAGTAAATGTATCTATAACCCTGGTCATATCAGATCAGCAAGATAATACAAAATGTGCATTAAAAAAAATGACAGGTCCATTTTTATGTGTGAAATTATGTGTGTATGGAGGCTAAGATGCTAAACCATGCTGAAGAACTGGAATAGACATCCCTCACCAGTTCCACACAGTGCACTTAACACCTCAGTGAAGGTGAGAGCAACATACCATTCCTCTCCAACAAGGACTTGGGATTTCCCCAGAAACAAACCATAATGGAAAACAAAATTTCTGGTAAAACAAATACATATATATAAAAAAGTAAGTTCCTGAAAGATTCAAGATGATGAAATCTCCAGTTAGTCTTGGGGAGTTCCAGACGTGTTTTAGCATGAAGATGGCATCTCATCCTCGGAAGTTAATTCTCAAACAGACCAGAATCAGGAGGAGACATCTGTTCTATCTGGTAGAATCACAGGAGACACCAGCATAATAGGGGCTGCTCTTAGCCTCTTTTGCCATCATTTTGTAAAGCAGATAAGACAATCTCTAGACAGTGATCAGTCTCTACAATTTGGTATTTGGCACTCTTCAGATATGAGGACTTGCTACCTTGAATTGAGGTGATGGCCAATGCGGACACTTGCTAATCCATGTCTCAGCACTGCTCAGAAATTGTCTTAAAGAAGATTATACTTTCCATTGACACTTAAGAGAGCTCAGTGGTTCAAATGAAGGAAAAAAAAAACTTCTGATATAAACAAATAAGAAGCTAATTTAATGTTGCTTTGAGTGGGAAAGAAGAAAACAAACATGAAGACTGAATATCTGTCTGATGGTTGTGAGGTGGGACTTCATAAGAATAAAATTGGCTTAGCTCTTCCTCCCTGACAGGGAGGAAATAGCCATGGCATGGATGAAAACCTTCACTGGAAGTTTCATACATCTATCTTTTTGCACAGCTACTTGCTTTTAGGAATATAGCATCTTCCTTCCTTCAACATATTTCAAAAAAGTTGACTTCCCAGGGCCATGTCATACCTAGCTGTTCTTAACATATAGAAGTTGGTCTAAATATGAGAGATGTCAGTTCTGAATTTTTTGTCTCTCTGCAATAAAATCTGCTACTTCATTTTTTGGAGTTGATTTTTGAATGTGGAAAATTCAGTATGATGTCTGTGGAAGCTGAGACCCTACTGCCTTTCATACATTTCAGGTCGAAAAGGACAGTGTGTGCAATCCTTGGTGGTCACTTCTATCTAGAGCTGTCTGCTTGCAGCACTGAAACATACGGAGTGGAGGTTTGGAGAATGTGGATCTGCTGAGACCTAGTTGACTGCTCACTTGGAATCTGAACTTGAATATTTGGCTTAGTTTGACTGATCCCATGTTAAACCTGAATTTTATCTGCGTTTTACAAGCCAGTCTTTAATGACAATGTTTAATCATGAAGTAGCTTTGCTAAATCCTGGCTAAATAATTGATATTTGAGAGAAAAAGAAAGTGAAGAATACTAAATCTCCTGCAGCCTGTGCTTGTTCTGATGCTCCCTAATCTTGCCAAAATTACATGAAAGCCACCAATTCATAACAGCATTTCTTTTCACAGCAAAGGAAGGTAGAAGCTGGCAGTGGAATTCAAACTGACAAAAGATTTCCCCAAAACAGCCTCTTCCTTTCATGCTCTTTGTGTATTTAGTGTTACTCATAAACTAATAATCCCTTTTGCTCTGTTTATTGAAACCATTTAATAATACTTTTTTTTCTTTCTTTCTATGCTTGGAAAATATCAACTGAAGAATTTATATGTATTTTATTTTTACCTATGTAAAGCTAAAGAGATTTCTTTGTGGTACTAGGGAACTGATTGGACTTTTAATACAAATCAAAAGTGAAGTTAATTGACTTGAGTTTTTTTCATATTACCGTGCATCAAATGCTTCAGAAAATGTTAGCACAACCTGCTGATGGTTATTTACAAGGTGTGTTATATTTATATATACCTGCTAGATTCCTGAGCTTATGTTCAAAATGCCATTTCTCTGCAAATTCCTAAGGATATGCTTGTATGCTTCAGGAACCTACCTAAAACTGATGGACTTTCTTTTGCATCTTAAAACTGTCTTAAAGGTCTCCATTCTTGTTGTGAAAAAAAATCATGCATTCCAATTACTTAAAGAACTTAGATATTTATTTAAGTGAAAAAATAATGCAATGTATTTAAATTAGCTTATTCCATAAGAAAAAAACTATTACAAAGCATCACAATGAAATAGATTTTTTATATTATTCAGTATTTTTGATATTACTGACAAATAGATTCAGCTTCCTTTGTCCTCCTAGGTGATTTCTGGTAAGAAGTCACTTGGATATGAAAACTGGTAGAAACAGAAGCCTGGATCACAATCAGATTTTAGGAGTTCAAAGCCAGTGCATCCATAAAGCAATACAACTGCATCAAGTTTGCTCACGTGGACTTTTGAGATAGGGTGCAGGCATGTGAGAGCATATGATGTGATAAGTGTGAGGGAGTTATATTGAATACACCTAGACTGAGACAAACCTACAGTATATCTATTTTGAAGATACACCTTTACCTGCAGCGCCTGTAGAAGTAAGCTAGCTCTGCTCCTGGTGATGTTATAGCTGGCTCAGCTGAGAAGGTCAGAATGGTCTTCAGAAAACTTCTGAAAATTCAAACGTATCTGTGGTTCACTTGCACTAGGTTTGAGCTAGTTACTTTAGACCTAGCCTGAGTTGTGTCCACATGAATGGTGTTGTGGACGTATCTTGAGATAGGATCATGTTACTGTTGCTGTTCTTGCTGTCTGAAGAAATAGGGATATGTGTTCCAGTTGGGGGTACCTGCTAGTTGTTGAACAGTAATTGGGAGAATTTCCACTGATTATGGAGGAGATTAACTAGGACTCAGCACACAGGCAAGCTCACGCATTTTCAGGCTTCAGATATTATCTGATAGTAAGAAAGAGGACTCTCAGACAGGGAACAGTTGGCAAGTTACAGGAGTGAATCATTAGAGACTGTTCAGTGTAGGAGCACACTAACAGGTAACAGTCTTTCCCTTTTTTGCTATAACTTGTGACCACCCAGGAAGCGAAGATATTAATGCTAATCAAGAAACCAACCATTAGAAAGGTTTTGCTTCAGGACATTGTCTATTATTATCATCTGACGTCTTGTTGACCTTTCATATCCTGAACCTAAGCTTTATTGTTTTGAATCAAGCAATTTTTCTTCAGCTACTCTTACTTTTTGTGTTAGCATTTATCTTATCATCTAATGTACTGCCTTTGGTTGGAAGTGGGGCCATTAGATGAGTTTCTGCTATGGACCATCACTTCTACTGTAGTTGTCAAAAACACATGCAGTGATTTTGAGTTTTCTACATATGAATTCTGCTCTGTGTGTAAGACTATTTTAGATTGGAGCATATTCAGAGAAATTCATGTTTCAGGATTAGAGTCTGAAAAGTAACTTTAAAGGAAAATTCCTTTGTCAATGTTTGGGACCTTAGCATTGGATTGTATTACATTATAATATTTGGAAGGCTAGAATTTAAGGACTTTGAAAGTAGTTCATATTTGCAGAATAAAATGTACTTTTTTGTGTCTGAATTTATTGCAAAGTCAAAATCCAAACAGCTTGTTGAATAATACTGCCCACTTTCTTTTGCTACATAATTTTCAAGTAAAGAAAGTTGTACTTGCATATGGAGTAATATTGGAAAATATTTACATGTTCTGAGTATGAATGAGAACTCCACTTCCCTGGAAGGGTTGTGATTCAAAGCTGAAACAACAACAAAAAGGCAATAGATTATGAGAAAGTCTTTGCTGCCTTGGCTAATGAATAGCTTAATTGTCCGGTCAATTCCTATAGCTGCCCACTCCTATAGTCAAGTTTGGATAATGGAATTTTAAGCTTCCCCCCCAAAAGTAGTAATTGTGCAATATCCCTTTTTGTACCAAAAAAAGACCTGTTTCTTTCTTTTTATTTTTTAAAGTATTTTTGTGGCTTTAGTTTTGCTCATGGGTAACCAAATGTAATCATGATTGAAAAGAGGTTCTTCCTTTTTTTTCAGTTTGCTAGTATTGGAATCTACAGCTCCATCAGGAGACATGTCCCGCCCACATCACATTGCATCAGTTGTTCCAAACCGGTATCCCCGCTGGTTCACCCTAAGTCACATTGAATCCCAGCAGTGTGAGCTGGCATCAACCATGCTAACAGCAGCCAAAGGTACAGTGCTGTCAGTTACATACTCAACTAAATGGATGTTTTTAATAGAGCAAACAGATTTTAAACAGATTTTAAAACCTGTGTTGAGAAATCCAAATTGTAGTCCAACAGTAGCGTGAAATGGCAACAACAAACTGAGCTGATTTAAGCCTGTCACTTGATTTCCTAGCAAAATAGTTAACTTAGCTGGGTGAAAGCCAGATGGGCTTGATCTGAGGCTCATGAGACAGCTCTTTGTTATTCTGACATGTTGTAGACTCTGGGATTCATGAGTGGACAAATAACTTCCAGAATTCAGAAATCAAGATGACTTTCTGGCATGCACTGAACTAGAACCACCAAGCTCTAGTGCAATTTGTGCTGTCTTGTGCCTTTTGTTCATATATCATTTAATTACAGAGGGTTTATAAAAACAAAATGTGAGTAACTGAAACACCATGCTATTGCTGTAGTATCGACAGGCTCAATTTTAATGCATCTCTGGATGTTTTGGAAGGTTGTACCATTTTGGTGAATCTGTTTACACCTTGCAGGTGATGTTCGGAGGCTGGAAACAGTGTTAGAATCCATCCAGAAAAATATCCACTCCTCTTCACACATCTTCAAGCTCGCCCAGGATGCATTTAAAATAGCAACACTCATGGACAGCTTGCCGGACATCACTCTTCTGAAAGTTTCTCTGGAGCTGGGCCTTCAGGTATGCCCCTTGATCATTACTGCTATAGTAGAAGACAGGAATTTGACCCTGTCTTGGTGGGTCAGCTGTTTGGAAATCGCTGAGGACCATACGTGCTTGGGCTGTGTCTGGAGTGTTTAGGCTCTGTTTGCTGGTGTTGACTTCAGTGCAGCTGGCTGGCAAACATAGCGACAGTGCCTCGGCCCTGTGGGGGAGGCAGGCTTGCGAGTGGCTGGCACCGAGGCATTGGCCTGCTCAGTGCTCACAGAAGAACAATGCAAATGCCCTCGGGAGTGTATTCAGGGGGACTAGAGAGCAAAATTACTTTGCATGCCAGAAAAGTGAATAAGCAGAAATGCTTATCATCAGATCATTTTCAGGTCCTGGGGGGATTTCTTAGCCTTTCTTTCTATTTTTCCACCTTAACTTCCCTGCCTTGCCTTCCTTCCCTGCTCCCCAGACAAAATTTGGAAGGTGCTTGCTGAATTACTGTCGGATTCGTATCAACCCATGGTGGTTGCCCGTGGTTCTAGAGGGAATACTGAGGCCATCCACCTCAGGGTCAAGAAGCACTGACACCTATGAGATGATATGCCAAATGACGTTTATTGAAATACGCTGCTGGTTTTTATAACTTCTGTCAAGGCGGAAGTTGTCTTATGTACCAATCAGGTTCCGGATATCACTTTTTGCCCTAATATGGTTAAACTCTTGCCCTTTCCGTGACATCGCGAGATCTTCCGTCCGCTATTCCTTATCTCTGCTTCTGTCACGTGCAATACATCTTGTTAACAATACGGCTACAACCCCCACAAATTAATAAAGAAAGTCAAGGTCAACCATAATGTCCTGTTTCTAAAGGAAACAGTGTTAGCAGTAGCCCCTCTCTTCCTTCATCAGAGGATAATCAAATCATACACTCTACAGGCTGTGGGATGGTCATCTGCATCAGACTGCTTGACCTGTGCAAGAACTTCAGATGAGTTTTAAGCCTTAGTTACAAGCTAAGTTTTCGATACCTGAAGTAATATTGCCTTACATTGATGAATCTTAGAGTTTACACAGTTCATTTCAACAAAAATAAATCTCTTCATCCCTCCTCAGGGAGTTCATCAAAAAACCATGCAAAGATCAAAAAAACATTTATTACTTTAATTCAGTAAACAAAGCTCCAAAGACTTCCGGGGAAAGGATTTTTATCCCAGTTACTTCTCATGCCAAAAAGAAAGGTACTATTTGCCTATTCTAGA
>VWPW01016660.1:0-15048 GCA_013389825.1 Crypturellus undulatus
TTTTTTTTCTTTCCTTTAAAAAAAAAATGTATCCAGAGGGTTCTTAACTATAACTAGAAAAAGAGGGAGATGCATTTATTGAGTGTTTGGGTAGCAATCCAGGTGGGTCTGATAGAGCGACACATTCTGCTCATAACAAGTGGGCACCAAAAGGAAAGTGGATGTGATGGCAGGTGTCCCTGGAAACGATATCTGCTTTTGTGTTGAACAAACCCTTTGCTTGAAGGTTTTGTTGAACAAACCTTTTCAAAACATGAAAATACATCCGAGGCACAAAAATGAGTATAAGCGAACCACCGTATCCCGTAAGTATAGGGACAACCCTATGTTGGCCAAGTCTGGGACTGAGGTTGGATCTGACCATGCCCTGACTTCTCTGAGGAGGAGCTTGGAAAAGAAGGGGGTCCGATCTGAACCCCATGGCTCAACAGGAGGGTCTCCCTCCTAGTTTTGTAGAAGCTTGTGTTCCATGTAGTAAATAAGTGACCTTGCCGTTGGATCTTGCTAAAATCACTGTCAATATCAATATTTCTGTGATAGGAGTGAAGCGCGCTGCGCCGCTCGCTCTCGCTGCGGAAGCCGGGAGCTGTCCTGACTGCTCGGAGGAGGCGTCTGGCAGCCTGATGTAGCGGGAATGTCAGCCTGCTTCTGCCTCGCCTACAGGACCTGTCAGTCGCATGAGCAAAGACATAACGTGAATGAGGAGCACTCAGTATGTTTCCTTGCGTCACCCACTTAAGTTAGGAGAAGCAGAACTTGTGCTGGCCGTGGCAGGGGATTAATTTATAGAACTGTGCTTGTTAGGCCATTCCAATGCCTAGAACATTCTTTCTTCCAGTCTTGATTTCTGTAATTCCTGTATTAGCCCGTATGAGGGCTGCATGCAGCCTGCAGTGCCTGCATGAGGCACTGGATTGAGCTGCAGCTCTTGACTGACTGTAAAGCCTTGCTGGGTTATTCGCAGGGTGGCGTGTCCTTGAAATAGCTTACCCGAGGACTGCAAAAACTGGACGTTATGCGATCCTTAATCGTTGGAAGTGATGTGCAAAGGAAGACATTAAAATATAGTTTTGCAGGTTTTGGTAGAAGTGCCTTTTGGAACAGAGTACACACATTTATTCTATGCTTAATGCATAGAAAACCTATATTAAAGGATAATTTTGTTTCCCATTATTCATTTACCTTAATTTGGTTGCTATGCTGGCTTAGAAATAGATGTTCAAACCGCCACTTTGCCAAGGTTTCTCTGTCCTCCAAGAGCCAGAGCTGGGTAGGCAAGTCATACAAGCTCATATTTCAGAAGAGCTATTTTTGTCTGCCTTCTTCCATTAGCGCTATTAGTAGTTTATGCCATTGATTCCATCGGGAGTTAAGTATCAGTATCCCTTTAGATTGAAGTTAAGTGACTCCCACACTTAGTGCATTTGCAAATTCCAAGCTGAAGCTTATTATTAACGCTAGCTAGAAGATGCTGGCAAAAAGGATCATGTCATGAGTGAAAGCAAGGGATGCACGTCTGGATATTGGTTGCCTGCAAAGAGCCATCAAAGCAACAGCAGAGAGTATTTCATGTCACGACTTGGTATCGAAATTGCTTTGGCCATTTGTTTTTTTCCTATCTCCTTCTCCCGAGAAGACTTTTTTTCCTTTAGAAAAAAGTTTTGGCTGCCCCAGTGACAGAGGAGTGAAGCTGGGTAATAAACTGTCACTGCCTCATCTGCCTGCAGGTATAACCCGAGGGAAAATTCAGCACCTGTGGCTGGTGTGTGGATCTGTCATATGACAAACCGTGCCAGCTGATGAAAATTTTGTCACATTGCTGAGCTGTCACATCACAAAATTTGTGAGCTCTACCTCCGTAACATCCACCTACCTTCTGCTCACCTTAGCTCAGTCCAGCTGCGTTTCACGCTAACTTTTGAAGGCAGCTGGTCCAAAGTTTTGCCAGGCAGATGGATGGTGTTGGGTGCTGGGGGCCGACCTGTCCATCAGACAGGGAGGGAAGTTGGGTTATGGGTCCTGCCCCTGTTCTTGTGGTCTTGGATGTTATTTGTGACGGCTCTGCCTGATGTGGACTGTAGGACAGTGATGATGTTGTTTCTCGTTGGATTGGGCGTTGCAGTGATGGTGATTTTGCACTGGGATTTTGCAAGTACAGGTCAGGCAGCTCTTGGTACAAGTTAGTTGCATAGTGAAACGTGGAAAAGTTGAGTGCCTGAAAAAAATACAAAAAAAAACCCCAACAACAAAAACCCTTGAGCTCACTCAGAGGTTTTTCAGTACCAAGCTGCCAGGTGCTTACTGCTTACATAGGTGTATGCCAGGAGTGCTGTTAGAAGTATGTAGCTTCATACTGACTGTTTGCTTTTTCCCGTACCTTGCATCTGCATCACTTAATAAATGACCTTTGAGTAATTAGGTGTTGAAGTCCTATCTAGAGTAGACAATTAAACTGAGACACTCTGATAGAAACACAAAAAGTACATAGTCACAAGTAATGGACATTGACTAGATCTGCCAAAGCTTGCAATAAAAAGTCTTGCCTTAGGCCAGTTGTTCCTGGCATATGTATTAAAAATCGAATCCAGCAGTGTGCACTATAAATTGAGCTGCTATACATCAACATTTGCTAGCAAGGCATTTTTTTCCTTAATAGAGCCTGATATTTATCCCAAAGGTAGTGACAAGCTTTTGAAGTGCTCGGACCACCCCAGATCCTAGCCAGCACTCCTGCATCCTGTCAGCATCTCGATTCCCTAACCGAGGAGGTAATTTATTACCTTATATTACATCACACTGTATTATTAAAATAGGTGATAAATCTAACGCTGCTTGTTCTTTTTCACCCCCAAGCCAGCACTTCCCATGAGCCAAGTGTTTGCGTGGAGCATTTGGAGACGGTCGGAAGCAGAGCCAGGGCCTCAGCGTGGCGGCTGAGCTCTGCCCTGGACACGCTCTGCGCTACATGGGCAGGGTGTGCTCGCCATCCCGAGCCTCCCAAACCTGCTGTGTCCCATCCGTGAGGCCCGGAGCTTGCATTGCACTCCTGGATTTTCCCAGGAAAGGTGGGAGCTGCCTGGTGTGCAGCCAAGCCAGCTGAGAGCTAACTGTTCCTCAGCCGCATGGTGAAGCTACTGTGAACCTTTCCAACGTTTGTTTTGGAGCCCTTGAGGAAGCCAGTGCTAAGGCTATTAGACTGTATAGAGAATTATTGACCTAACAAATTATAGACATGGACTGCAGCGTGGTATTGACTTTACAGATTGCGATGTTGTCTTTAGCAGTCACTACCAAATCCTATTCAGGGCATGTTGAACTTTGAGATTTACATTGGGTGGGGTATTGACTCCATAATGTGTGAGAAATAGGTCAAGCTGAGCGTGTAGTAGACAAGTCTTAAAATGAATGCCAAAACAGGTACCAAAAAAACGAACTGTAGAAGCAGCCATATGAAAACCTGGGGTAAGGATGGTTGATACCAGGACTTTTTAGAAATAAAATGGCTCCTATTTTTATGCTTTAGTGTCCTACAGTTTTAGGCGTTTGCCACTTGAGATTTTGCCGTGTAAATACAGCTCTTCTTAGTGCATTGACTTGGGATGGCTGACTGTGAGGAAGGAAAAGCTAAATGACTGCTGACCATTAGTAGCTCCAGGAGATGAGGTCTTGTTTGCCAAACCAGATGATCCAGCAGTGAATAGTCAGAACGGATTTGGGATGCCTCTCCCCACCTGGGAAAAGTGCAGATTAATTTCCCCTAGGACAAATTACATATTTTAGCATACTATGTGTGCTAGAGAGAAGGCAAAGCAGGGCTTCTTAGTAATGTACCAGATGAGGGACAGACCAACCAAGAGTCTCCAAAAAGAAGGAAAAGCCTTAATCTGTTTTAAAACAGATTATCTACAAGGCAGACCTGGATTGTGTTACCTGTACTAGTATATATACTATATAGTACTATATAGTGCTGTAATTACTAATATTAAATTCAAAAGTGCTTATGCAATACTTGGCGCAGAAGTTGCTCCCGTGATCATTGGTGAAGACGAGCAAGTAAATTGGCTCTTCTGGTCTGAAACCAGGCAGCAGGGCTAGGCATCCTTTCTTCATGTCTCGTTGAACCTTTCTTCCTACAAGGGTTCCAATCAGGGAAAAAATTGAAAAAAAAATTGAAAAAAAAATTGAGAAAAAAAAAAGAGGTTCTGAGGGAAGAGAAATAGAGGTGTGTATAGTCCACTGGTGTACAAAAAGGGAGGGAGGTGGTGATTCCATGTGCTTACAGGACCTGCTTTGTCACTAGTATCTCCTTGGGTCCGGGGCTCCAAAGCAGGGCAGAAAAAGCTGATGTGCAGTTTTGAGTCCCTATGTTGGCAGTATAGGAAAAACAAAACAAAACGCAGGAAAAAAGCAGTATCACCAGTATTTGTGAAATGAATGGGCTTGATATGCGCAGCCTGCAGTTTTATTTGACTGAGACTTTTAGAGTGCGGAGCAACGTAACCAGTGGAAAGAGAGCAACGTTTCATTACTTAAACATTTGTCTGACAATGGATCTCTCAATCTTTCAAGTATCGGAGGAGAGGTGTAATGTATGAGCCGATCAAATGTAGAGACTCTCTCTGTGGCAGTAAAAAATCTGGATTGGTTTGTCTGGTGAGGGCTAGACGTGCTGCTCAAATATTTATAAGGCACTTTCTTAAGTACAAACAAATTACTTTATTAAACTAGTAACATTAAATTATTCAAATTAATTTTAAAAAATATTAAAATAGCACTGCTAACAGTCCTTAAAACTGCTCTGTGGGTTTAAAAATCTGAACTTTCAAAGCATCCTGTGGTCTGTGTACTTGCTTCAGTGCTGTAAGAATAGGGGTATACTCGGTTTTGTGAGGTTCTGTGGAACTGCTGAGGAGTTTCTCTGTGTTGGGAACGTGTTTTGTTCCAGAAATTAGTCCCGTGTTAATGTGGTCTGATACTGTATCTCCACTTGTTTTGCTGCTGCAATAAAATAGACAAAGGTTTGTTTATTCATAAGCAGAGCTGTGACTGTAGCTTCAAGGCTAATTTCAAGTTTAATGAAAACCCCCTGCTCCTTCTGCTTCTTAATTGGCCCTGTTATTCTCTTTTTTCATTTAATTGAGGTGGTAAATAGTCCCTTAGAAATGACAGCAACTATTGAGAGCTTCAACCACTGCCAACCTGAATAAAAAGTTAGTTTAAAGAACAGATGAACACCACCAGAATTTCAAAAGCCTTTCCGTACTGCGGTAGGTAACTTCTGATCTGTACTGACATGTAAGGCTGGCTTTGCTGCGAAACTGAAGTTGCTTCTCCAAATTTTTGTGAACAAAAAATTGCATAATTCCGGCAGGACTATCCTTGAGGATTTACATGGAATTTGTTGCTAATATTTAAAAAACAAACAAATAAAAAATCCAGCCCCTCTTGATGCACAGGAGGCTACGTGGAGACTGAAGCTCTGCTGTTTGGCCCGTTGCAAGGGGCGATGCAGGAGGAGGGCCGGGAGCAGGGGGCACAGGAGCTGGCACGAGGAGATCAATGAACGTTGCAGCTCACGGTGGTTGCTTGATACTCTTTTTTTTCCTTTTTTCCCAAAAAGTCTTTTAACCAGCTTAGCAATGGGATAAGCAATCTCTAATTTTGAGTATCTTGTCCTCTTTTTATGGGAGGGCTTTTCAGGGGTGACTAAACTCTAATTAAAAATCTCATAAAATGCCTAGTCTGATGTCTTCATGGATGAAAACTATAGTACGTAATTCCACTAATCCTGTCCTCTACCAAAATGGCATTTTATTTGTTTTCCTAAAGCTGCTTTTTGCTGTCAATTTTTCAAAAAGCCAGGCGAGGAGGAAGAGAGAATGTGCTTAGTATTTTTCTTTGTTTTCCTTTTCATAACTTAAAAAGTTTTTTTGAAAGTGTTTACAAAGCATAGCTGTTTTCTGTGCACCAAACTACTGAAAGATGCGTCCATTTTCCAAGTCTGCCGGAGCTTTTTCTCTCTATGATGATTTGAATGTGAATGGGGCTCTTTGAAAGTTCCTTAGTCAGCCCAACTTGTTTTAAAGACATACTTCATCTTACACTTACTTTTTAACATTCGTTTTATTACACATGAAACGTCATTAAAAAAGCAAATGAGACATATATTAAAAGATTACTTGGGCTGCAAAGTCAACCACTTCAGAATTCAGAAAATGTTAGAGTAAGCTTTACTTTGGCATTCTTGAGCAATTTGAAAATAATAACATGACCGTATTTTTTCTCACAGTTGTTTTAATATGAACAACTGGGGGTTTCTGGTGTCCTTGCGCTGCTTGGCAGGATGTTCACGGGTCTGCTAGGCAGGGGCTAGTTGCTTGATTCTCCAAATTCAGCAGTGCTCCCTTTAGCAGGAACGTGTTGGCTCTTTCCTGTGAGAAGCAGTGTTTTCCAAGCAGTTCTGGCACATGTTCATCTCCTTTTCCTTACTGGGGGAGATGTGAGAAATTGTAACTTCATTGAAGGAAATTGGTAAAATTACTTTGGCTGCTACTTGAAATCAAAACAAACAAACAGGCCCAGCCACAGGCAATCATGCAGCAGGATTATTTCATTCTCAGGGATAAAATCCGGCAAGGAAATAAGGAGCTGACATGCAGGTCTTCTAATGGGGAGTGCTGGGCAACTGTACCAAGTGTTATTTGCATTTCTGCTGATACAAATGATGCGCAGATTAAAACCCGGGGGCCTGGAGGGTCTCCGTTCGGGTCTCCGTGCTCTGCAGAAGTGCCCTGCCAGCATCGAACCCCCTGTCGCCTTCTTGAGATGTGTTTGGTCACCTCAAAGGAGACAAATCATCTTTTGAAAAGGCCAGGGAGTATTAACGTCCTGCTGTTGGACAGCAGGTCCTTCAGAGTAATTATGCTCCAGAGAACATAATTTAAAGCATTTGTGGGAGAGAGAGCAGAAGATGGCAATAAAACTAACCGCTAAGTTAGGGAGCATCATCAGGCAGCGTGGCCGGCCTTGGCTTGGCTGCCTTGCATTTAGCTCCGTGTACAGAAACAAAATCATCAGCAGGAAAGAGCCACGACTGCCCAAAGAGAGAAGAGCCTTTTCCATGCTTGTAGGTAACAAAAAAGGATAGGAGAGACCCCAAGGGCGAATGACACTTTGGGAAATGTGGCTTAGCAAGAGCTCAGGGACTTCAAACGAGTTGCCATTTACGTTTGTTGTCTTTGCAGAATGACCCTTATATTTCCTTATTCACTGTAAATTCTGATTTCGAGTCCTCTGCCAAGACTAGAAGAGTTTTAAACAAGCTACAGCAACTACATTAATAAAAATAATTTCCCAAAGGTACCTAGAGATTTATAAAATAATAACGAAGGAAATGATGTGTTCAGACTAATGTAAATTAAATCTTTAGGGATTTACCCGCCAGTCCCTCTAGATGCAAATGTGTGGGTTCTCCATTTCTTGCTTTCTTTATTTGCTTTGATTTTGAGAGCGTGTGTAGCCACAAACCCGGCAGCTTGTAAAATAATAGCCATTGCATCTTGCAGAACAACAACAAAAAATAAGCAAGAAACTACTTCTTTAGCTCACTAATGAGCATGAAACAAAATAACTATTTCCTAAACTCTCTTGCGACTGTGGAGGAAGTAGCAAGGTAATGAGGCAGGCGGAGGTGAAAGGGGCTTGCGGGGTCTGGAGCGGAGCTACCGTGGCCACATGCCCTGTTTGCCTCCTGTTTGCAGCCCGGAGAGGGGAATGTGGCATTTGTGGGTTCCTGCCGACCTACTGCACTGGGAACTATGTACATTTGAAGAAGCAAGATGTGATTTGCCTCATGACTAAAGGATTCTTCCTTGTGCTTACGTTGTACGCTCTTGTACGTTGTCGGTTCAGCTGGCAGAGTCTCTGTGTTTCATTCTCTGGTAGGGGAGCGATGTGTTGAGGACCCAGTCTTGGAAGCCCTTTTTTTTTGGAGTGTGCGTGTGTATTGCACACTTCATTGCACCTGCAGTTTAGGTTCTTTATTTTTTATATCGGCATTAAGAATGAGCAACTTTCACTTTGCTTTGGGAGAATCATCCACAGGAGCTGTTGTGATGTCAAGATCTACAAAATGGGCTGCTTATGAACTAGAATTTCATGAATCATTCCCTTATCTGTTCCCTGGTAGCTCTGTCAACACGGTGGTACATTGGCTGGAATGCAGAGAAATCAGAGATTTGGATGTAAATAAACAATTTCTTTAGGTCTCTAGTACAGGAATGGATTGCCTCGGCTAATCTTGTATTTCTGAATGTCAACGTGGCACATGTACTGCAGACGACACTCAGAAACATGATGGAATCCATTCTCAAAGTGATCTTTCTTTGCTTTCAGTATCTAGAGAAAAATTAGTTATAAACCTTACCCGTACTAGTGACAGTTTGGTTTCTTTTTAGAACTTTCTTAGGCTTCTCTACCAGAAGGGCCCTCCCAAGTCCCTGTGGATTTTGGGAGCCCTTCTCTTTGCCTCTTCCAGTTTGCATTCAGCTCCGAGCTCCGGCGACCGCTCTGCCAATTTTGTCTTTTGCCATCAGCCCAGGTCCAGGCAGAGAGGACCTCCAGACCGTCCCATGCCAGGCCAAAATGGGATTAGCTTCCTGAGATGGGATCTGGCTGGGGAGCTCCTGCTGTCTCTCCCTCATTTTTCTTTTTCTTCATATTGCCTTCAATATTTTTATACTCCTTTCATCATCTGTTTCAAATTTTTGTCTCAGACTCTACTTGCATGGGTCACTTTTTTTCTTCCTTCTCATTTTCTAAAATGTAGAAGGTGCCTCTAGTTTTTTTTCCAATCTCTCAGTTTTGCTCTGGGTTAAGGTATAAGATGAGGCTGGTTCACTTTGAAATCCAGTGAGAGAACTTCATCCTAAAATAACAGGTATGTTAACAAAATAAGTTATCTTGAGGGACTGTTGTGAGGGGTTTCCTCTAAGACACTAGTTTTAAAGCTTCATGTTGTGACTGGAGTCTCCAGGTTGGAAATGCTGCAGGATTCTGCATTTTCGAGTCGGGTAATACATCTAAGGGGCTTACAAAACCACTGCCAAACATGATAGTTCTGGAAAAAAAAAGCCTTCACCTGATGAAGTCTTTCAAAAAATGCTCATTCAAACCCATAAGCGAGTTAGTGGTCTTTTAGATGCATCAAATACCTGCTGCATAAGTAGAAAAGCTGTTGTCTGGAAGAAGTCAGAAGGATTGGCTGTTGTTCGGTCTTGGAAAACTCTTGTCCTGCTGTGGGTGATTTGTCAGCGTAACAACTAACTACAGGGTTGAGGGTGGGGATCTGGCAGGGCGATGCTGTTAGCAGGAGTTTCATGGTGGCTATTTCAGGTATGTTCGAAGTTTAGATGAAAGGCTGCTGTTTGGGGCGCTCGGTTGAAAATAACACCCTTAAAAAAAAAAAGAAAAAAAAAAAGCTGGGGAGGGCACAAAGCAGCTGATCTGTACAGTCAGTGATCCCTTTCTCAGCATGAAGTAGCAGCACAGGAATGTCACCCCCAAAATATGCTGCAGCCCTCTCTGGAAAGGAGTTTAATCATCATAATCGCCTGTGATTACCACTTCTCATTTGAAAAGAGAAGTTTCTTAATAGAAACACTGCTTTTTTTTATCCGCTGCTTCAAACTTCAATGCAATGTACTTTTTCCTTGTGACTCTAAAGCTAAAAATTACTAGGTTGTTCTCCAGTTATGTGAATAAAATCAGTCAAGTACCATTATGAGAGCTGCCTACAATATTTCCTTTTGAGGCTGCTTCACCCCCAGGTCCTTTCTGCGTCTGAGCGCTGGCCCTGCCTCCTCGCTGCTGCTCTCACCCCTATTGTGGTAGTGTGGGGGGCAGCCCCTTTGGAGCAATTTTAACAGGATTCAGCCTGTTTTCACCTGCACATTAGTGGATTTGGGGTCCATGCAACTCCCACCGCTATCTGCAAGGAAAAGCACGTTGTTTGGATGAGAAGCACCTCGTTTCAGGCAGTTGGGTGCACTTGCCTTCTCAAACTTGAGAGAATTGCTGCTCAGTGCCATGTGCCCTGTTGCGTTGCTGGAGTTTTTCCTTGGTTTATAGCACTTCGCTTATAACCAGGCTTGTCTGTGCCCTCATTGCTCCAAAAAAAGCGAGCTTCCTGCCTTCGTAAAGCTCTTAGCTCTTGCAGGTCAACTTTCTCTCCTGCTAGGTAGCCCCTTGGCAGAGGTGGAGCGCAAGGTAAAAGTGATGAAGGAGTTGGCGTGATCTTTGCCAGCCTTACTGCAGTTTCTGTCTGTGTGATTACTGCACGTGCTTCTCTCCAATTCCATCCTCTGTTTGTCTGGTACGTTGGGGATATAAGATCTAGTATTGTTGTGGGTTACTTTTATGGAATATTTGATGCACTAACAGGGGAAATGGTGACTTATGTCTCGTACCTGATCCAACAGCGGTGCCTTTGGAGTATACCAGAGCATTAGATGTGGCTGAAGAAGGGGCAGACTAAAACCTCTGCCGTTTTTGCAAGGAAAGGAAGTTACTCCAGTGCGTTGGCCTTGGAAGCCAGCAGTGCCCACTGCTTGTCGAGCCCTGATCCTTGTGCTCCGCTTTTCCCTGCCGCCTGGCCCTTCCTTTGGCTCTGCCAGCTGAGCTGTGGGCCCCACGTACCTGTTTCTAGACTGCGTAGTCGCAGTCTGTAAATCCGAGTAAATGAGATTTTCCTTAATGATCAGCAAAGAACTATATGCATAGACACGGAGGACTTGTTTTGCTTTCATTATTAAAAGGGTGCTTAGCAGGAGCTCTCCTTTTTTTTTTTCTTTTCTCTAATAGCACAGTGCTTCATACAAACTGCAGACTATTTCCTCTACGCTAGAAAATGTTGCTGTTTGTATGTCTCCAGGGATGCATTCAGAGAGACTGAGTGTGATGAAGATAGCAAAAACTTCTCTGTTTGTGGCTTATGCTTCTGTAGGAATAGCATGAGGAGTGGGGCTGTCGTGGGCCTTGGCACTTAAAGAACCACCCGCAAGCCAAGAAGCCCTGCAAGGTGCCTGGGACTCCTTCCCTGTGGAATCACATCCGTTCCATGTGATATTGGACCGTCAGGTAGTGCTCGCCGTGTGATTCCAGGTGTCTCGCTGTGCACAGGGAATGCCAGAGTGTGGGGGGACCCACGTAGCGTGCCAGGGACAGCATCGTCTCGAGGGCCTCCCTCTCCTCCTCCGGTAAACTGTGTTTGTCTGCTCGGGTGAAGCAGGAAAGCAGAGCTGGAGAGAGCTGCTTTGGGCAGGGGGGCTTGGGGGTCTTGCCCAGGCTGTGGAGTGCTTCCAGAACCGGATCCCAGATCCGATGAGGCAGGAGCATAAACCGTGCCCTTACCTGAAGGCCAGTTTGCTGACGAGAGCTCTAAGTGGGTGAGTGTCTGCCAGGACTCCTTGGTCAGAAATACCTAAGGGACATATGCAACCAAAGTGACATTTAAACCGTCCCTTCCTCTTGGCTGAGGTGCCCGTTTGCTGCCCTGCAGTGTGAGCGGCTGCGAATGCCAATGTGAATGAAGCGACCTGAGGCTCAGGTCTTCATTTTGCGTTGCCCTGCTTCCATTTGGATCAATGTTTTAGTGTTCTCTTTCAGCAACATCTGCAACTTTTGTGCCTGTTAATGCAACCAACTTACAAAAAATAAATAAACAAACCAACCCACCACCTCACTTGTTTTGGAATTTTTAGCATGTTGAAGAAAATAAATAACTTTTTTTGCAATAATATGGAAGTTTTTATTAAAAGTAGGAAAACACTTTTGGAGGGGAAAACCAGCAATAGCACACAAATACACTTGTTTTCTGTTCAGCCTTACTTCTGATGTTGCAATGGGCTATAATGTTTCCTGCTGTTCGGTTTTAGCAGGGATTGGGCTAAGCAGCGCCGCTCGAGTTGCCTCGAATGAGACGAACGTTTGTTCGGCGTTTGTTTGTGGTGCCCTGCTGTACTTGTAGCTGGCAGCGTTTGCACGAGGATGGCTTAACCCACGGCCTGACCCACCGGTACGGGTGTGTGGGTGCAGGACCCCTCGTTCATCCCCGGGAGCTGCAGCAGCCCCACAACTCAGGCGTTGCTAGAGAGAGAAAGGTCCAGGAGCTGAACCTGCCATCTCATCCAGATTTGGTGCAATATGGTGAAATGTAAAGGCAAAATTAGCTTCCTGTTGTGCTCCCGTATTTTGAAGGGAGCTGGAATGGATGGGGCTGCTGTGATTTTTCTGAGTTTCTTGCCTGGGTATGCAGAGCTTTAAAAACAGGTGATTTTGAGTGAAGTTGTAGAGGCAGCAAAGCGTTTTTTGTCTTTCNGATTTGTTTTGGCTTTTATTTTACTTTATTTTTTCTAAGTAGGTGTGTAGGAGGCAAAGAACTTGGGATCCCTTTTACAAAGGTTCCTTCTGCCAGGACTCTTCTGTGCAGAGGCCTCAGTTTTTCTCTGTGCAGCATCAGGGCAGAGCTCCGGGAAAGAGGAAAAATCCCATGATGAGGGGCTGCTTCCGCGACTCTCCCTGAGAAACCCTGGGAAAACCGGTGGCTAGGATGGAAAGAGATGAATAGTAGTGCAGCCTGAATATGAGCTGGTTGGCATGGGCTTTTCTGGTGACCGCAGGGTGTGCTGTGCTATCTGGGCATCGACCCCGCAGGTGGTTTCGGTGCTTGATGGCAGTTTTGTGTTGGCAGGAAGAGGCAAGGAGACAGCTTCTTCGGGAAGAGACTTACTCCAGTAGGATACACCTATGGATAATGGAACGGGACTTGCAGGAAAGCAGAGCAGAACCTCTGCTGGTTTTGGGCACGGAGGATGCTGCTGCTCGTGCTTGCAGCCGTCTGGGCAGGATTCCCTCGGAGCTGCTCACCCGTGAACCAGGATTCTCCTTGGGACGAGCAGACAAACCTCTTTGATCGAATTTGTTCTTAATGGTAATGAATGGAGAGAAGGAGTTAAGAGAGGTTATATACAACATACCCTCCCTGTGAAAGCAGCTTCTCTGGAATTAGCCCTGGATACTCGCTGTCGTTGCAGAGGTCTCGTCGTGGAGTAACTCAAATGCAGTTGATTTATAAGCATGCTACTAAAGTTCCTAAAACCTGAAAGTTGTTTATTCCATAAATGATTATAAATTACTGCATTTGCTTGTGTGAGGCAAATTTGGTGTGAGTATATAGGGCCAGATGCTTCCTTGGCTTGACTTCTAATTCTTCTGAATAAGAATCAAACATTGACTTTAATTTCCTTCCGACTTGTTAGAAAGAAAAATTGTAGTCACTGGGGTTTTTATTTTAAATAACACATTTAAAATGCAGAATCAAAATAAAAGTAATACAGAACTGAATAGGTTTTTTGCTTCAAGAAATGTTCAGTGCTTTAATGTTCAGAAAATGCTAAAATAGAATCTTTCAATATTAATGAAACATTTCATTACGATTTTTTTTTCCCCAACATGAAGTATTGTTTAAGCCCCTGGGTGAAGTTTCTTTTTCAACAGAATGGTGTTTTTTTCGCTTTGAAAATATCATCCAGATGTTGCCATCTCACTGCATTACATGGTGCTCGTCGACCAAACTGGCTCAGTGTTCAAAGTTTAGTTTGCCTTGCTCCGTAAGACAGGAGAAGCTTTGAAGGGAGAGGACTGCGTCGTCTTAGGTCAACTGAAAATATCTGGAAGAGTTGGACATGCTTTTGGGCACGTGGTCGCTCCTTCAGATCTAAAACTAAGGCACCGGATCTCAAAGCTGGCCTTGTTTGGGGCAGTGTTGAGAGGAGTGAGTCAGGTTCTCCTTGGTGTTACTGTATTAAGTTCCAACAGGCCTAATTCTAGGAGCTCCAGCAGTCGCTGAGGGTTGCCGAAAGCACCGCTCTTGTGTGCTCGCCCGGAGAAGCGGGATGGCACGGTCCAGGCGCAGGGGCGCAGGGCCCCGTCTCAGCTGCAAACTGAAAGCAAACACGGTAGGGGTCATAATTCCCTCCTTAGGAGTGTCTGTAGTGTGGATTACTGTGAGGGAGGGTCTGCTGGTTGTGCCAGGTGATGTTATTTGATGGCAAATTCAGCAGCCCCCATGGCAAGGACCGGAGTCCCTCAGAAGGGAATGCCTGGATGTGCATGGGCTCCAAGCCTGCGCCAGGGACAGCAGGAGTCAAACGGCCATGGATTTGGGGCAGAGGAAGACTTGGGGCAGCTGTTTTGCGGCACATGAAGCAGGACCCTTTTCTGTGGGGTACTACTCTGTTGCTGCAAGGGATTAGGAAATTTCTCCTTGCTCTCATTTGGGAGGAAATTGCCCTGTATCTTTCTAATTAGTAGTTGGAGAGATGAAAGCAAGGGCCCGGGGCTCAGGGAGTTCCTGATGGCTTCGTACCTTTGAACTAAGGAACGTCTAAGAAACGTTGCGTCAGGAGTTCTGACTTACCCGCTCCCCGCTGAAGGTGCCCGCGCGGGCGGCTGCGTGTGCGTGGATGTCCCTCTCTGCTTCCCGAAGGGGACAGGTTAGAGCAGCCAAGAGGCACCTGCTTTGCAGGGCTCGGTGCTCGGGTGCCCTTGGATTACGGGAGCTGGCCCGGTCCTTTCCCCTGCCTGCTGGCGACTGAGGCTCTGGACATGGTATTCCCACAGCTTCTGTAATTATGGCCTCGGAGAGCATCCTGAAGGATTAAGTGGCCTTGTTAAATAGGGATATAAAGGGCTATGTCCAAGATGATCCAGCCTGCTTTCTACCTCCAGGAGGTACCGTGGCAGCAGGGCCCAAGGGGCCTTTGCTGGGCGCCTGCTGAGCATGAGCGGGGAATGTTTTTCCGAGTTGAAAGACGGAGCCACCTCTGCAGCTCCTGTCAACGCAGCCCCTTGGCTTCTCCTTCCTTGGAGTCCAGCTACCCACAGGCGGCGTGTGGGCAGCTTGAAAGGCATCGCTGAAAACCAGCAGCTCCGCACGTAACCAGAAGAAATTCATCCCCTCTCCGTTGCCCCGAATCGGGGAGGAAGGAG
>VWPW01016661.1:0-53350 GCA_013389825.1 Crypturellus undulatus
AAAAAAAAAAAAAAGTGGGGGGCAGAAAAACCTACTATTATCATCAGCCAGACCATTTGTCTTAAAGACAACACACACTGTCATCCACAGGGCAATCCACAAAAACATGCTTGACCACTGTCCTCATTTTAAACTCCTTCTCAAGAGGGAAACACTTCAGCATCATCTATTCAGTGTTTAAGAGAAAAAGAAGAAAAAAATCAAAAAAGGTCTTAACTAGCATTCATGGAAGGATCTGATGGAAGGTGAAGGTAACAAGCATCTACAGAAAAGAGGTTCTGAGTCAAGCAGCACACTTAGTACTCCGACAGTTTCCTACAGAAGGGTAATGGAGAACAAAAATACCCACCTAAATTAATTCATAATAAAATTCATTCATTTATTAAAAAGAAATAAAAAGTCCTATCAATAATGAGCAATGTAAATACCTACAGCAATGCGGGCTGCATGATCAAGTCATGGTCCAACATCATCTTTACAGCTACTTGCTCTGTCATTATAAAACTACACATACTGTTCAGCTACTGGTTGCACCACTCATCTTTACAAAACAAATATTGCTTTATGCACAATACATCTGCCGCTGAAGATAAAAATTCAATATGAAATCATATACACTAAGATATTTGGCTTAAATAAAAGTTAACAGAGTCATTTGAAACATTCCACCATACCTTCAAGAAAGGCAGAGGAACTTAAAGCTTAATTGCCCATGCTAAAAGATATGTACCAGGATCTCAACACAAACCATAAATCAGGTGGTGTTGTTTAAAGGAAGCTATTTGATATGGAGGAGTAGTAATGAAGATCATCATAATCGTGGAAATTCTTGCTCATAAACATTTTAACTAAGAAGAACTATAGAAAACAGAAGTAAAGCCCTGTACGAAGAGTTCATTTCCCAGCAGTGGGTAAATGTCTAATCAAAATTGATTCTGGCCAGTATTCCATGCCTTAATCAACAAGTATGTGTTTCAACAGCATTCTGGGGGAATTAAAAAAAAAAAAAAAAAGGCAAAACATAACAAACACAGGTCCTGATCTGATGCCATGAAGGATATTCATTAATGCTGCAGCAGATGGTTAATCTGCAGACTTAAAATATGTCAACTTCATTTAATTAAAAGTCAACACTATTATAATATTGCCACCATAATATCAGCTTCTGACAGCATGCCAGTTTTCATTGTTATTTTTCTTTTCAACAGAAGCTTTTTCATGAGAAGCAAACCCAAAGCAGGGGTGGTCATTCTGTGTGGGTCCCTCAGCACAGGAGCCCCTCAAGCTCCCCAGCAGGAGAGCACAAGTTGAAACGAAGGAAGAAAATCTTAGCTTGCCCCAAAATTAAGCAGAGATCACCCAACGCTTATCTGAAGGAATAACTCATTGCAGGTTGGTGCAATCACGATCAATAAACCTGTATTTACACATCCCTCTTGAGAGGGACAGCAAGCAGAATGCAGCAACTAAACCTTGATAGCACTACTTATTTGCATTTTAATAGCCATTTCTTCCTTGCTGATTTTTAAAACTTACACATTTGGATGTGGAGAGAAACCATTAGCAGACACGTTTCTCCCTAAACGTATTAAAAGCAAAAGTCATTCTGGAGCCCTGAATGCAGAAATGGATTTAAGGGCTGCATTTGCATTTTGTACCAATTCCTTTTGTCATCAGAGTTACTATTGTCTGGAAGCCAATCCAAAACTGAATGACACAAGGAGAAAAACAGGGATTTGCAACGCGGATGAAAAGTCAGTAGCAAATCCAGGTACTACAGGACAGGTGGGAAAGGAGCCTTTCCATAGAGCCAAGGTGTTCCTGGCTCCTCCTGCCCATGCACAACCCACCTCTCCATGCCCCTGCTGAGGGGCACTTGCCACTCCCAGCTCTAGAAACACAGTAAATACAGGGCAAAAACATATTAATCCACTCATGTCAACACTATGATTTACAAAGTTAAAAACATATGGCAATTTAAAAATCTTTCAAAGCCCTTTCATGCTTTTTTTTGGTTAATATGATGAAAAAATAGAAGTTGATAGTATTCATATGGACAAAACACATCTACGTTAAAAATTTCACAGCAATAAACTGTCTTAGTGGCACAATGTTGGCAGGAGCTAGGTAATACCTGACTTAGACAGCTTTTCAAGGGAAAGAGTGAAAAAGAATGAGAGAAGATATCTCCAAAGAAGAGCCATATTTCACAAGCACAAGGTTCAGTTTGCAGGACAGTTCAGGACACACACCAAACATGCTGTAGTTTAAAAAAAAAACAGAAATTGTGAAAAACCATGCAATCGTTATGACCCGATCCAAAGGTCGTGAAGATCAAGAGAGAGAAGCCTAATGACTTCAGCGAGCTCTACAACTTGGTCACAGTCACTCAGAAAACGACATTTCAAAGATGTTACCAGCTCTCTACGTTATTTTCAGCCTAACTCATGAACAGGCTCATGCAACTAACAATAAATAGATAACAATAGTTGGAACACTCAACACTTAGATGGTTCGGTGTTAATACACTATCATCCTTGCAGCATCGCTTAAAGACATAAAAATATTGCGAGTATTATACTTAAATCCACACAACTCCTATGCATTGTAAACAAGATAAAAGAGATCTTCAAAGATAAAGCACATCCTGCTACTCTGATGTGTTTAGAGATATCAAACTTCTTCTAGTTCAAGGAAGTGAATTTAATCCAAACTAAAAATAGCAGACCTGCCGCTTTCTCTGCTAGTCTGACAAGTAGTCTAGACACGGCTAGATAATAACATTCACCTTTGACAATCTTCTCTGAGGTATTAAGCATTTGTTATATTTTAATAAATTCCAGCCAAGCAGTGCTATAGGACAGTAATAGCGGTTGATGACTTCCGAGGTGTTTACAACTACAAAGATGAGCTCTGTGTCCTGAGACACTTGAATTAGCATAAACTATGAAGATACAGATGTTTGACATATGGCACGGAAACGTTATTAATAGAAAATATGTTGCAAAATTCTCTCCCTGCTCCCACAACAATGACCAACAGCTACATCTGTTAGGATAACCAGCCTAGTAAGTAAAACATCAAGACCATGTCCCACTCCAACTTCCTCAGCAGCGCAGAAAAGGCTGGATTTCCCTAATACTCCTCAGGGATCTCCAGTTCTTTGGTGTGATCAATTTTGGCATGACAAGTAATTCTCAGTAGCGCTTTCTAGCCACAAGCTCACCACACCCTCTTCTACACCTTAAGGTAAATCCTAAAACCACTTTCTGCTTTCCTCACAACACACGTTCCAGCTTTTCTAGGTCTAAAAGAAGGCAACTTCATTTATTATCAAGTCGTCAGGAGTTTTAGCTATTATTCTTCCCATCTATTTCATAGAAGTAGGCAGCAAAGTGAGTCCATGGGCATTTAAACTCAGAAAAGTTCATCAAAGTTAATTCTGGTACCACAACACTAATCAAGAGATCTGATTAAAGAAGGACCTGTGCAGTGAGTGAAGGTCATCTGAGCTGATAGAGCTCCTGTGGTGGAAAGCAGTGGGTCCTCAATCTTTTAAAAGGCTACCTGTGTAAGATAGGCACCTAGGAGACTTTTTTTTAAAAGGTTCTTTCTAAATGCCTTTCACTGCTTCAGAATTTCAAATACTGTAATTTACACATCAGTTCATAGGTGAAAAGGCCCGTGATTGAAACCATCTAGAGAAGGGCAATCCCCAAGGTGTTATATTTCTCAAACTATGAATGACTTGCTTTGCCTTTTCGGCTTCCAGATCTCATTAATTCCTTGCCTAATAGCACAGCCAGTCATCAAGTGACCCTGCGCGGCACCACCGCGTGCACAGCAGCCCTGTGCATCACGGCTCCTCAACGTGAAGAGCAGCACGAGAGCAATGCAGCTCCACGGAGCGCGACCTGCGCGGCCGAGCTGCTGCCGGTGCCAGGAGAACATTTGGTTTCTGGTTCGGTGCCAAGTTGGCCATAGCTGCTATGAGGGGAACGTCAGCAGCAAGGAACGCTCTGCCAAAAAGTTTCTCCACGCTGCTGAACGGCGATCCATTGCAGCTGGGGAAAGAAAAAGCTCCATTCACCTGAATCGCTGATGAATTTACTGATGCAGCAGCGCCCCAAGGCCGCACAGCGCACCTGAGTTCTCCTCTTGCAGGCGGGCCATCAGACACCAGCCGTAGCGAAACCTTATCTGCTGGATGCTGGCTCGCACGGAAGGACTAGATATCTCTAGGGCTTTATCACGTTTGACAGATAAGGCTATCTGCATCAGTGAAACACTGGCCTAGGTTTATATACCCACAGGATAAGGGGGGAAGAAAGCGCGCCAGCCATCGAGACAGGTTTGAACCAGAGATATCGATCACTAGAGAGGCATAATTCAGGGCAATCTTCTCCATCTTTCATCTGAAGCAAGCACTGATAGGCCTCTTCCCCGCTGTGATCAAGCCCGATAAGAGCCAAACACCAGCCACATGAAATACACAATAAGGTAAAAGAAAACGAAATGAATAACAACCCAAATCTAAAGTCTACTTCACTTGGGTGCAAAACTCCTCAGATTCACCATTCAGGTGTACCAGGCACTGGTTCAGGTGCTGCAGCTGCTGAGCACTCCTGAACAAGGCAGGGTTTCTGCTGCTAATGCTCTGGCAAGCACAGTAATGAAAGTAATGAAGGCAAATGCCTTCAAACCCACCTGGAACCAGAGATATTCACAATTACATATTTTCTTATATTCAGAAATGGCTCTTAAGTTCTCCCAATTCATTACCTCTGAGGGTAAAACTTCAATATTAAACAGATGGCATCCACATATCTGTTACTCACCCTGAATAATTTCTTCATGACCCTGAACCACCTTTAGCAAACAAGCGAAGAAAATAAAGCCAAAAAATATTAAGACAGAACTAGACAAACCACTAAGAAAATGAATTAAATTTTCCCCTCCTTGGCTCTTCCTCAGGTGAAAATCCTCTTGGCAATACTTTGGGGACAGCTCTGTATAGGATAAGGCAGCAAACAATAAGCAAGGACATCCTCAAAACTGCCTTTCCTCTTGCAACCATTTTTAGTGCCAATAGTAAGCATCTCTATACAATAAAGAGTTAAGTGTATCTACCATATAGTACAACCATAGAACAGACAGTGCACTGCAAATTCATCCCTGTTTTTCCCTCTTGGAGAGAAAAGCAAGGAAAGAACCAAAACCCAAATCCCAAGATCCAGATATGAGCAAGGTAGCAAACTTCAGTTCATGAAAGAAAAAACTCACAAGACTGAAGATTAGGAAAACAAATTGTTTTCATTTTAGGATACAATGTTTTGAGGATTCCAGATATGTCTACTTATGGGCAAACACCAAGCTAAGATAATCACTAAACAGAGCTGCTGAAATGCACTATCTGAAAGATACATCAGTATTTTTCCACCTTCACAAGAAAAAGATATCACACTTTAGAGATATTCCCAAAACAAACCCGCCCATGTAAACCAAACACTTTTGGATTTGCACCCCAGTACCTGACTTTGACACATAACAAGACCGTTTAGTCTGCCTTGGGATCAGAATAAGGACAACACACAAAAATTTTCTGGTGCCTTTACCCAAGTAGTACAGATTAAAGATACAAATCCTATTTTATTGTGTTCAGGCTCCTGTGCTCACTTCCATCATTTCATTTGCATGTAATAAAAAGAGGGGGAAGGGGGAGGAGGGAAGCATCAAGTCAACATCTCTCTCTCTCTCTCTCTCTCTCAAAAAAAGAGATTTTTAGAAATGAATTCAATGCATTAATCATGTAATAAATCCAAGATGAGCTTTTTGTTTGTTTGTTTGTTTGGCCAGGGGTGGCAGGGGGAAAGGTAGGTTGGCAATTTTTAACTGCCAAGTTCATTTCTCATGTAAAATAAAAAGAAATTTCTTACACTAAGCTTACACCTTTTAACTGTATTGCACCTGGTTGGCTTCAGGCATCTTCAGACAGTATTTATGTCAGACAGTAGGTTGTAGCTTTTGTTCTTAGCTTATTTGTCTGTCTAGCTCACTAAAATGTACATATACACGTATATAAAACCCTTCCAGTTTTCTTTTCTTTCACAGCAACAAATATCACAATACCATGTATTATGAAACATTCCTAGAGTCTTAATAACATCAAGTTGTATTATGTTTCCAAAGCAAACTATGGCAACTCATTAGAGCTACCCAAAGAGAATAAGAACAGCTCTTCAAAGACGCATCAGTATATTCTAAATATATACATATGCTCACTTCAAAAGATCTCCATTCAACAGGAATTGGATCTTCTGAAGTGCTTTTGGGTCCAAGAAATGTCAAGGAAAGATGAGAAAAGCAAAGAAAAATCTTCTAAAAAAGGAATAGGCAAGCAGAAGACAAGTAATACAAAGTTTTCCAAACAAGGCCAAACACTACAGGAGAAGGGGAACACTGCTTTTTCAGAGATGAAAAAGAAGCTAAAACATTAGGTGCATCAAGACAAGATTTTTGATTTTCATTAAACTGTACTCATGTCCTAGCTGTACCACTGCTTTTATTAACTCAGGAAAGCGAGTGAGCTTCAAGGTGTCATATATTCAAATCAGAAAACATATCAAGAACAGCTGCTGAGCTGGAGCTGAAGTAGCAAGGGATTAATTCCCCATATTGCTCTTTCATCCCATCTTACCCAAAAAGCTCATCCCATTATCACAAAATACCAAAATAACAAAATAATAATGAACAAAATACCATACCCGTCACATATTGTCATATGCAGCTTACTGTCACTTTAAAGTCTTTCTACACAACAAAAAGGTCCATGTATGAACCTTGCTCCAAATATTTACCCTCAATCCAGTTTGTGTGTGGGTTTTTTTTAATATATATATATACACACACACACACAACTCTCTCTCTATATATATACACATATATATCATGCCTCCCCCTCACAGTCATTAACACTTGCTCCTTTTCTTTCAACTCTGTTTTAACTCAGTTTTATCAACTACCTCTAACAATCCCTTTAGGGATTGCAACACATATTTGAACATAGCAGAAAATTAAGGTTAGAGACAATCTGTGCTCTGCAGCAGTTTAAGTAATAAACACACAACAGTTCAAGTCACCCCAAGCCCTACTACCTTGAAAATGTTTTTATGCATACACATCTACGCACACTGAATTTCTACAGAGTTACCAGCCTCAAACTATATTATGCTACAATCCCAACTCAAATTATTTCAGATACATCTTTTGTTCCTCCAGTAATACCAGTTCTTGACTGTGGCCAGCCGGGAGGCGCTGGACTCGGCGCAGACTCTGCTGCTAACGATCGCTCGGCGCTAACGGTGCTTCCCGCCTTTAGGTGCCTGCTCTCCAAGAGCTGCACGTACCGGTAACAGCTCCGGAGCCCTGCCCAGCTCCTGCCTAGAAACGTCCACTCCTAGAACGTTTCCCATTAGAGAAAGATCTGGCCTGGCAGGAAGATGACTCACTCACGGCCTCTCTCATCGAAGCCCCGGGAAGGAAGATGATCGCACACGAGGTGCGGATGGCGACCCGAGCCTCAGCTCACGCCAGCTAGCGCATTCCCAACACGGAGGCAGCCGCCCCCGCGTGCAGCCCCCACAGGCCATCAATTCAAGTGCAGGCACTTGCATGCCGGTCACATAATGCAAAACATCCCCCTAAAAGGCTCCAAAACCAAAAATTACACAAACAAAAAGCTCCACGCAAACACATTTCCCCATGGAACCATAAAATCTTCCACAGCATCAAGGAAAAAAAAGCACTTCTAGGAGGGATCAACACGGAAGCTCCTACCCATCAACCTAGTTGGGCACTTTCAAGAAACCTGCAGCAAATCAACTGCCAAGGAGGCTCATTTGTGGTAGCATCAATCCCGCTTCACATAACTCCTGCACTGAACACATGGTATATACCTCTCATGCCCAATATGTATAAAAGGTCCCACTCCAGGGTTTACTTATTTATTTTGCAAATCACTTCTCCTGTGGAAGCGTGCTGAGACATTTCACCTTACCTTGTTTATTCTTCCTTACCCCTTCCATTCTACAAAGATGTCATCACGTGTTGTCTATTTTCTGTTTTTTAAATGAACTTTTTGCAAGCTACGAAAGGCAAAGCCTTGAGGAAGATCTTGAAACTACAGATCAAACAAAACACTTCCCCGAGGGTACAAAAAAATGCAATACAAGTCCTACCGTCCACCTTTGCAATATCATCATCCCTTGTATCAGTTAAATTAACATGGGAAACCAAATTCAGCCTGTTCAAGTAATTTACTTTTAACATAATTAGGCCCAAAATGTTGCTCACCAGCCATTTTAACATAGTAAGTTGTAAATAAAATATGGGGTACCATATAAATTGACTGTGCTCTTTAAAAAAATTACATTATCTTCCTGTTTTGTCTGGATTATTTTTTCAAATAAATCTAATATTATAAAATGTCATGTACATATTAGCAATGATGTATTGAAAAGGGTTATTACTGTGCAAGTTAAGTTCAATGAGCACCATTACAATGGCGGGAGGGAAGGGAGGGAGAAGGAGCTGAACGAAGGAGGAATGAAAGAGTATGTTATCCAAAAGACATAATGAGAATGGATTGAATTCATATACCAGGCATATAAATTTCAAAGCAGGAAAACTCATTTCCAACAATACATATTTTATAAGTCTCTCTCCTTAGCTAAGCTGCATTTTCTGCCAAAAAAATCCAAATCTAAATGCAAAACAAAATTAAATGAGACGAGAAAATAAACCAAACAGAATTGCAACTCTTTTCCTGAGCAGCTGTGGAAATAACGCATTTTAACTTCTCCTACTGAAGACCGGGATACAAATTGTGTTGTATTAACAGATATTAACATGTGAAATAATTTTAAACTGAAAATAATTACAAGATTCACATCATTCAAAATATGCCTCCCACATACCTTATGCAACCAAAAATATTGACTAAATATACTCCACCCGCAACTGCTATTTAAACAATAGGAGCAGGAATTACACCGAAGAAAACATTTTGAGCGTTATCAGTTATGGTCTGCTCTGGCTGCAGACCACGTCCTCCCCGTCCATCACCATGCACAGAAACTGGGCACTGGAACAGACCCGCTCTGCAACAGCCCTCCCTGCCGCCCTCTCTTGCGCTTTCACCTGCACATCACCTACCCAGCAGCACAACCACCCGGCGGAGACCCAATCTAAACCACAAATTAAAATTTACTAAATATTCTTCTATCTATCTATTAAATATTCTTCTATCTATCTATTATCTCAGAAGTTTCTATGCAAGCATTTCATGTAAAAGCACCTCACCCCTTCACTTCCCAGAAGAAAAGTGCAACGGATCCTCAAGTTGAAAAGCACAAATCCGAGATGTGCCCTATTCTCTCTGCAAAGTAATCCCTTCAAATGCTGTAGACAGAAGCATACACCTATAAGGCACTATCCTCCCGTTACCTATCTGTCTTTCAAAGAAAGAAGTTAACACAGCGATCAGATGAAATAAAGCATAATTCATTATGAAGTTTAACTCAGCCGCAAGCATTTATGCAGTCTAAAACCTATACAAATAGCAGGATATATCACAGGAAAGAAAATATTTTAAAACTGGGCTTATTAGGTCATTTCTTTTGCACGAAGGTCAGTTGCTTTCAAGCATTCCTGGCCAGTATAGCTCCTTGTCTGCTCTTTCATGAAAAACACAGTTGACTGCAAGACTCTAACAGCAGAAAAGCCTAACTATTAATTCTGCATTACAGAAATGGGAAAACAACTGCAAAACAAGCTTACACAACCACCCCATTTTACATATGCAACAGATAGCTTGGCATGTTTGCAGCCATCACACCGTGAAAAGCACTTGGGCTAATATCTCTTGCTCATGCCGCAAAGGAGTTCAAGTTTCTGTAAGGGAGGATTGCCGAAATATCCCCTTCCACTATGCAAAGTCATTTTCCTGGCATAAAACTCCCTGCTTAAACTCTTAATCTTAGCATTATCACTAGCAGATAATCCAACTGAACAAGAATAATTCACCTGCATTACTGCAGGCAGACTTCAAAGTCTCCTTGCAAACACACATATTTAATAATAGAGTGGGTTAAAACAGAGTGTTTGTAGGGTGTACCTCAGTCATTATTACAGACCAAAAGCAGCAAAATTTGTACAGAACACCTCCTCCTTCTCTTTTCCAAGTGCAAGAGCCTGCCAGCATCAAAGTAATGTTAGCAAAAAGCTATTAATCACACCAAAAAGAAGAAGAAAAAAAAGTAGGGTTTTCTTTTTTCTCCATTATTTCCCTGCCCTCCACACCCTCTAACTAGATCCGAACTCTCTTTCTTACGTGGACAAAGTAGAAGAATAAAGTCATGTTCCCCATTTACAGACCTATCTTGATAAACACCCATAAACTCCATTCCTAACCCTCACACACTGGAAAACACCCACAAGGATTAAAACAGGCAGAGCTAGACCAAAGCAGGGCATGACAGCGTGTGGAGCCGAGTATCATCCTGCCTCTCTCCCACCTAGAGTCTAGGAAGATCCATGTGACTCCAAACTGGGATCAGCAACAGCCAACACATAACCAGGAAGCTACTCATAGCAGCCAAAAAACACAATTGAGGAAAAAAAAAACCTAATTCTATCAAGGCCCAGCTCATGTCAAACTACCAAGATTTAAATCCAATTTTAAAGTATTTAAAGGCAACCTAAATAGTTAGTAGACTCTCATTCTCCAACCCCGTGGAGAAACACAGAGATTTTCAGGCTCAAAAAAGCTCTATCTTTCTGCCAGAGTCAACTGGGGAAATTACTTTCAACCTTCAAAAAACAGAAAGAAAGCCTAACTCAGTAGATAGAAGGCTGCCACCTGGACACCAAGGCACAGTTACCTCCCCTTACCTTTCCTCTTCTCCCACCAGTCTCATGGGCATTCCTAACTGCAGACTTAAATGCTTTAAATTAGCTATACACCATTATTATTTATTAAAATATTTATATTATTTATAATATTTATTTACATTGTTTATAATATGATTTAAATATTATTTAGATATTTAAACCTTTTTTAAATTTGCTGCAGAAGAGAATTACAGATTTCACTGATCAAAAAAAGCAGTCATGATCCCCCCTAGATTTTCTCATAAAGGCCCTTACCTAAGGATATCCCCAGATGTGCATCCAGAACTGTGTGTTCTGTGTGCTATATCAAATAATTAATGGCACACATACAGGGACAGATCAAAACAAAAGCACAAGAAATGACTCTTAATGACTCTGGGTATAAACTCACATGCTGATTTTAGTGATTATAGCTTAAAGAGGTATCTTTTTTCTCATTTTTTTCTACCACTGAAATTAAACTGTTGGCATAACCCCAGACTTACACAGCAGGAAGCTAACTGGGCAGCAGGAACTTCAAGACTTTTAGTTTTCTGCCGATATCATTACTAAGACCCAAGTCACTTTGCCTTTGAGCTCTGCAGTGAAACAGGCTCAAGCAGCCCTTTGATTCAGAGATGACTACGGCCGTGCTTCATTTTTACACAGCTTCCAAATTACTTTTGTAACAAAGCCCTAAATATTAATTTTCTCTCATTTTATAAGCCACTGCTACTCAGATTGTTCCATTTTTGAAACTTTCAGTACAGCATTTTAATGACATTTTCATAATTTAAATCAGTTTTGAGCACCCTGTAAGTCATGCAAATGACATGTAAATCTGAATTCTTGTCCATCTTTCAGCTCACTTAACTATCTGATCAGAAAAGCTATATAAGAAATAATTTCAGTCGTCCACTGTAGACAGACCTGCCACTTACCAAAGCTATTAAGCATGCATCTCACTTCTGTGGTTCATAGGAACAAGATCCAGTAATTCAGTGGTAAACTCTCTATAAATCCTCATTCTCTACTACTAGTTTTAAAAAAAAAAAAAATCACAACAAAAAAAAAATCCACCCATGAATTTAAGCACACCCTGTAAATACAGAATTTTGAGAAGAGAATAAGCTGCACCACACCAGGACAGTCAATAGTCTTTGGAATTTAATCAATGATGCCTTCCATGAGTGGTGAAGTGAGTAATTGCAGGTGCCCTACTGTAGTCAAAAACATCATTCGCAGATCCATTTCAGGCTTCTCTGGAATAACACAGCAAGTAAATCTCCATCAAGTCACCCAGCAATGCTTTCTACCTTTTTTTTAGCCCCTGCAGCTCCAGGTGAAAGAATTAATTTAACAACAAAGCACTCCATCTGACTGCAAAATCATTGCCTCATTGATTTTTTTTTTATCACTTCATAATATCACACCAATATTTTTTAAAGAAAATTTACTAAGCCCTGGAATGGCCAAGCGTCCTGGGCTCAGCCAGGTGTGCAATGCTATCGACATCTTCTGGCTCTGATGCTCAGATAAAGGAGATTGCTTTGTTTTTCTACACAAGGTAACAGAATCTCATCACCAACTCATTTTGATCATCTCCCATCTTGTGCTGTTTCGGTTTGTGCTTCCTATGCCCTTAATATGTTAATCATGGTGCAGAAAAACATCCAGTGATACCAGGTTTTCAAAGCTTTTCAAGCCTAAAGTTGCACCTCAGAAGAGAATGAAAAACAAATACCCGCTTTGCTCTACAAAGCCCCGCACCCTCTCATAGTCTTCCTGCTTTCCTCCTTGGGCAACTCAGCTCAGGAACCCTTCATGCCATAAGTAAGCCTCCTTGGGACTTGGATTTCAAAATGCACCAGTAATGCCTACCGGACCCTTGTGTATACAGTTCAGGAGGAAGCTATGCAGAAGTCAACATAAGGCAAAGGTTAGGAAGAGGCGGAGGTCAAAATCAAGATTAGCTAAATCTATAATAACCACCTTCAAGAGGAGCAACTCTTTTGATCTCTGGTTATCAGAAAGGAAATGACACCCTACCTCCAATTTAAAGCCCCATTAAGTTATTAGAAGGTAGTCAGCAGAAGAATGCTTCCAAACACAGACTTAACTCATTGCTCCCCTGTCCCATAAAGAGGACTATCAAAGCCAGCTTTCCAAGAAGCCTGAGCAACTTCATTTATCTCAGCTCCTTTAACAGATTCATTAAGAGCTCATTACTTTTATTACATCCTTTGAAAATTTACTTTGTTCTTACTTAAGAAGTTCCATGCTATTGAAAGAGGCAAAGTTAATATGGAAAGTTTAGATCTACAGCAGAACCATCTCCCCATCAGAAAGCACTGAACACCAGGAACAGCCTCCAGGTCTGGTACTGCAAACTCATTTCTCTGAGGGCGTAACCCAACATAAAGATAGGAGAATTCAGCCAAAAAAAAGTATCACAGAAACTTATTTCCTAATCTAGGTATTCAGAAATACTAATGAAAATCCACAGTGAAATTTCAATATGTAACTATTTCTTTTAGATGTATACATATACACATAAGAGGCGCACATACACACTCATATCTCTCCAGCCAAAATTACTAAGAGTTTTGATCCAACAATCTGCATAGCAGCCAGATGGTGGAAGCATTTGTAAATAAGAATTTAAAACATACAAACACATGGAATACAGATATACATTTGAGAAAACAAAGCCTTTGTTTTTTCTTAGATAAAAACTTTGATAAAGTTTTTATCAAACACTTAACTGTATCAATATGTGGAATGCATTATGCCAACAATGTTTAATTTTTAGGGAGCTCCTGGTAAACTAAACAAGTTCTATTTTAGACAGCAGAACAGTTTCTGCAGAAGATTACCGTCTTTTTAGAATAACATATTCACGGTTGTCATTGTCACCCACCTAATACAAAATTAACAGTCTCTTGACCATTCTTCTCTCAAGTCTCCAAGGTTTTCCTGAAAATTCAACCCACTAATCCATTTACTTGAAACGGATTTTCTGCTTAAGGGTCTGTCCAAGAGCTTGTAAAAATAAGACGTGAAAACAAACAATATCTAAGCCCTCTAATAAAATTATCGTTGCACTTGTTCCCCTGATAACCTACAGAAGCATTCCATTAAAATTTAACCCATCAAATTTCCAATACGCTACGCTTACCAAAGTAAACAGACATTATCTTCGTGTGCTAACAGCAAACTGTGCATCCTTTCTTGCAAGATTAATGAGACCAGGGCGCTGCAGCTCTCCTCTCCCCCCACCCTTGGGGCAATGCAATTTTCTTCTTGTTTCTGGATCTGATAAACATCTATTAATGAAAACACTCATTTGTTCTGAGTTGATTTTAGCCAGACAGGAGCACACACAAACCAGTCTAATTAGAGTAAGTAAATAAATAAACAAACCACATCGGAAAAGGCCCCGCGCTAAAATCTTGACGCGAGCGCGGCGTTAGCGAGAAGCACAACATTAGTGAGAAGCACAAGCTCTCCAAATGTAGAGTAGCAGTTCCCATGGCAACCATAAATCTTGCCGCACATGTATTAAAGTAGGGCCTTTCCTCACATAAGTAACAAGAGCATAAATAACGCGCCGACAACGTGTATGGTGCGCGTCTATACGGGTGGGTGTCTCGCGCCGCAGTAGCTTGAACCATGCTACCAACAGCTCGGACCACAGTTGTGCTCTTCCCCCACCACCATGGAAGACGGTTTATCGCATGACACAGCTGCCTCCAGTATTTTGGCGAGCCTGCCATGCCTGCGCGACCTTCAAGCTACAGACACCCTTTAAACATCTCCTTGAGGCCGGTTACAAGGGTCAGAGTTAAGATTTCAGAGGAGCTGCACGTCCTGGCCTCTGCCCAACTACAACTTCATGGTTCATTCTCCACAAACACTCGGTTTGAGGCCTAAGCGCCTCGCTGCTTTCTCCGGCCAACTTATCTTTCCCTTGATAAAGAAAAACTCCAAATACTATTGACTCTAAAAGCACAAGCTGCTCACTTGCACCATTGCCACTACCAAACTGCCCAAACCTCCCCCTTACACAGCAGCTCTTTGGTTTTTGCTCTTTTTTTTCCTCAATTCAGTGCTAAATTTTTGCCCTCTCCGTTCCCGTTGAAACAGGACACCCTTTTCAGTCTGGTCCAAAAGACAGGAGAAATCTTCACACTGCACTTTGTCATCTCCATCAGGAGCAGCAAACATTGGAGATTTACTGCATAAATATATTAATTTATATTATTATATATATTAATTTATATTAATGTTTCTAAGTCTAACACAGTTACATCTGGGTCTGGTGCAACGAGTGCAGTCAGGACTGACCATCTCAAATGCTTTCCTACTCCTGACTAAATGCTCCCCTGTCAAACACTTAATTCATCACAAACATGGGAAATTATCTATAAAATCACCTGAATTAGGTACATAGTATTTTACTGAAATTTCACTGCTGTCACCTTACTTTGGATCTTTTATAAAAACTGATGCTTCTGGGAAACCAAGAGTTACATACTGCATAAGAAGGTTTTGAAGAGTTTCATTATGCAACTATGTTTCTCCAAAAAAGGTCTACACATGGTGGACCTTTATCAAGGTGGACCTTAATCCAGATCTGCCTTCCAAGTTTAGCTCTCTGAGCTTCATTTTTCCACAGTGCAGAAGGGGAAATGTTTTCACAGAGGCAGAATTACATGAGGATTAAGTACCTTACAGCAGCCAAACCTTGAGAGCATGGTCCCTGTGAAGAACTTGGTAGGCAGCAACAAGTTGCACGCACTTGTCCAGGTGCTCTCTTCGTTTGCCATTTCCAGTTATTTTCCTCACCTGCAAAATCCATCAAGTGCAGTATTTCTGAACTTGCCTCAGCAGTTATTTTCACACCTACCGTACAGCTCTTCAGACCTTCACAGACTATCTCGTAACCTTACACAGAAAGGTCAAAAATGCTACCGCGCTCAACACCATGATTCATTCCAGCTAACTCCCCCACACCCATTTCCAGCTTCTAGCTACCTCCAAAATGCTTATCAAGAAAAAAGGTAATACTGTGCAAGTGTTCTACTGAACAGCACTATTAAATAATAATGAAAGGCAACTTCACATGGACGTTTCTGAACACATTTTAAGTTCTGAAGTGCTCTTAACAATGCAGCCTATATGCTTGGCCCCAAAAGGACTCACAAATGCACACGTATCATATTCATTATATTTCTGGCATTCAAGCACAATGTAGACCATAAGAAAAAAGTACCTCTGATCAATCAAAAAAGGAAAATGGGTTCACTAAAAACAAGATGACACAGATGCTCCAAAAATTTCCACCTAAGTGATAAGCTCAAAAAAGTTAGGCCCCCTGGAGAAAAATATAAATAAAATCAAGAAACAAATAAAACATCCTATCCACTGGCCTGAAAATAAACAACAGTAACTCTGGTCCTTTGGACAACAGCACACTATAGACCTTTACACCTCTGCACATTCATTCATGTTCATTAATGCATTCCCAAAACACAGTGAGATACACATGTACAAATAACCTTTTTACAGGATTAGAATACATGTGTGCGTGTCAAGTTTCTGACTTTCAGAACTGACAAGTGTACTGGGATTCCAACACTAGAGCACCTGCAGACACCAACATACTTTTTGTGTTGAAGAAGTGCGCTTGCAACTTTCTTCTAAGTTCTGTTACCCCTGTACGCAGAAATAAGATGCAATTACTTTCAAAGCTGCTACGATCTTCACAACTTCTTAGCATGCAAGATCATGTATATTGTAATGAAAATCAGGTGAAAACAAACACTGCAAAGCTTCAAAACACAGCACTGGAAGGCCCCTATTTCATCTTTCCTAGAATGATCTCCAGGCAGATCTTCATAGCGAACCCTCAAACCACCCAAACAGCATCACATGCTGTTGGACTGAATCGTGACTATTAGCACATGACTTCCTTCCAAGAGAAACTGTGAAAATGGTTCTTTAAAAAAGAAAGAGCAGAGAAGAAGATACATCTGCTATAGTCATTTGGCTCTATCTCTCAGCATGAAGGCTATGGATAAAATCCGGGTGCTCCAAACCGGGCAGCCACAGAGACACCAGCAGATTTTTAGCACATTCACTGGCAACCTCCCTCTCTCCCCAAAGCAGGAGCCTCACCTCCCTCTCCGTGTTGGTAACGGCCTCGCCTTGAGCCTCTCCGTTTTCCAACACAGAGCCTTAGAGGAGCCCCTGGCTCTGGGCAGCCACTGCAACCAGCACTACCAGGACAAGGAAGGAAAAGGCAAAGGGCTGTTGCTCCTGCTTAAAAGGCATTAAAAGGCATCGGTCTCACCTGTGAGCAGCTCCCCGCTGCTGCGGGGTTACACACAGCAGGCGGCCAGGATGAGCAAGGGCCCAAGGGCCCAGCTGTGCTGCATTTAGTTACTTCATCCACAGACTATTTCAGTTACCTTAAAATAAATACCTAACTGGTTCATCTTAAAAAATAAAAAATAAAAAATGTATCTATTTATTGCTAGAATTCCAGCCTTAGTCAACAGAGTTGGAAGCAGCATTTTAGGAGAATGATAGGAAAGAGATTTAAACGAAGGCAGAGCAGAAATCACCACGGCTAACATCTGTGTTCTTACGAAGTTGAAAGTGACAGTACATAAATTTAAGACAGAAAAAGAAAAAGGAAGAGAGAAAGAAACGGAATGAAGGAGCAAGCTTCACAGAGATTTACAGCCATGAAGGGCAGCAGTTACCATCTCAAAATACAAAGAAGTACAGAAATGTTAAGGCGTACCTGAGACCCCTAGTAAAGGGAGTGCTGCCAGAGAAAAGGAGTGACAGAAACAGGAAGATAATCCCTGACACAAAAGAGATTTCCATATATTTCCATATATTGTTAAAGAGCTTTAGACATGGCAGATGATAATACACATAAAATGCAGATATACTGTAATTGATCTGTATTTCTGACATACCACTGCATGTATTAATGTATACTAAAGAGACATTTTCTAAGTTAAGGCAGAGAACAAAAGTCTATATGCTTTATAAGAGCACACTCAGATATAGATTTTTTCCTCCATATGCTTTTTTTTTCTACATACTTTTTTATTTTTTAAGTGTTTTTCTCCTCATTTCCATTTTTCCCTCCTTTATTTCTCTCAACTACTACCACTCCTCTCCTCTGTGTAATGCTCCCTATCATTTATTTCTTTAGGCACCTTATCTGTTCACCTTCCTCCCCAACAGCACCCTGGAAAGCTGCAAGCCTATCACTATGGATGACATTAGAAGCACAAATAAGATGTTTCTAGCAACTGAGATCCAAGAATTTGGTCTGGGAGGGAATTTCTCCACTGCTGAGAACACTCATACCGTCTTCCTTAGTTTATACCATCTTGATTCTGCTTAACAACAAGAAGTTAAAATAACCAAGCTGCAGAAGCTCAATATGCACATTTGGGATTAACCGAGTGGTAAATTTTCAAGCAAGCAAGTAAAAAGCTATGGAGGCTACACAAACTGCAGAAGAGTGACTGAAGGCATTTTTAGCTGCATGGTAAAACTTCGCACAATCATGCTCAACACCCAGCGACACCAGCCTCATAAATCACCTCATGTAGGACTTTATTAAAAGGGAGACAATCCTGACTTTGTACCTAATCATTATTGGCACTCGGTCAGAAGAAACTCACAGCAGGGGGCATTTTATCCAAAGACAGAGTAAAATCAGATAGACATTTCTGACATAGAAAGAAGAATCCATAGTCGTGTTTTACACATTCAGAAGGAAAAAAATGTTCATGTTCCCACAGTATGGCGCAGAGGATTAGTCACCTCTTCAAATGTTCTAATATTCTTCTGTAAAATTAGATATAAACATAATGAAATGAATTCCAACACCCACAAAACATTCTGGATATTCAAACGAGAAAAAAATGGTTGAACCCACAGCACATTCCAAAATCAGAAATTAGGATGTTTTCCTTCTCCTATTTTTGTCTTCTTTGGCCAGGTCTCAATAATGAAGTATCCAGCTCAGACTCACAGCCTAGTTCTACTCTGTGGGTAAATTCTACACAAGAAGAGACTTAACTGATCAATTTAGAAAACAGTCTTGACCTACATGAATAAGGTAAACACCTGATCCAATGGCCACCAAGGTAACTAGAAAGCCTTGTGTTCTTTAAAAGGACTTCTGGACAGAGCCCTAAAATTCCTTGCCCAAATAATGCTACGCTAGGGCTTCATTTTTTTTTTTTTTCTTTATATTATTCTATATTCACATCATACTCCAAATATGGGAGAAAATATTCAGTCAAGGATACTCGGTGTGAAATATCTCTTATGAGCATTCAAGAAAAGCAAACAGAACATGCCAAACATTCAAAGATACTCCTGTAAATCCATTTTGTATCAGTGCCAGTAACTTCTAAAATTCTATTCCAAATCAGCAACAATTAACTTGTTCCCCTGTTACTCAGCTCAGAGAGTCAGGTAAATGAGAAGAAAATCTTACTTTTCATTTTTAAGTATTAAATATGCACTTTGAAATATTAAATATGGCTTAGAGGAAAAAAAAATAGCCTACAACTGCAAAAACAAAAATTAAAGGTAAGAATTTCAGTGCAGAATTTTCAGTTCCTTTTCCCAAGTGATGTTAGATCAGCAGAGTCATAATTTGTAAGGGCAATATGTTTGACTTTCAAGCAAAAGTGAAAAGGAGATTTCGCATTTTCTGTATAATTAACCCATTGATTTTCCAGGAAATATCATTCATCTAGTTCCATCCTGTCCACATCCTCTTAGCCAGAAGTGTAATTAAAAAGCTAGTTCCCTCAAGTACAGGTAAAATTAAATGGATTGCACAGCACAGGATGTTTCCCAAAGTTTACTCGAAAGTATCGAAGAAAAGTTAAATCTTTTTCAGGCTTTGTATATATTATGGATCAAAATAAGTCCTGATATAACTGTGTGGAAGTCAAGGTAGATTTATACCATTAGCTATATTTATTTATAATTATATATAAAAAGGTAGATTTATTTAGATATTGAAAGGGTAGATTTATAGAAAATATTGGACTGTTTTGCATATATGAAATCCTGAATTGCAAAGAAATGGCATATTTAACATTCATTGCCTTGGTTGGACAAACCTTTGCAAATGATATCTGTAGCTTCAGAGAAAGAAAACAGCATTTCTTTATAAAGAGCTCTAATAAGTACATGCCACTGCCATGGGCTCTAACAAGACCATAATTGGGATATTTAAATACAAGAGCAATATAACAACAAGCAGGATAAAATACTGCTGCTTACTCTTTATCGTGATGTTTCCAATTTCTTAACAGGTATGTGGAGAGGCAGGGATATAAGTAATAAATAGCTTTAATTCTATTAAACTTAAGGAGCCCTACAAAATACTCAAAAGGCAATAAATAAATAAATAAATAATGTTTAATGTTCAGCCAACCTCAAAGTGATAGGGTACCCAAAGTGAATGATACCAAGTTGTAGCTGCAGTTTATATGACTCACATTTAGCACTCACTCTGTGTGTTAAATTTTAAGGTCTGCATTTTACAGAATCCAATTGATGTTTCCTTGCAAGGGTTTCTTGCAAGGCTGCGATGTTTGCTAAGAGAAAAATAAGGGCATTTAGTAGATTCCCACTGCCCAAAATCCATGCCCCGTGCGTGTTTACCCTATCTGCTACAGCTTTTTCTGAAACGATGCAGAAACCGTGAACGCTGTGTTCCACAAAGCAGGGCCCCAGCGCTGCACGCGGCAGCTCGGCAGCAGCTGCAGCGTTGCTCGTCTTCCCTTTCTTAGGGCAGCCTGAAGTCTTTAGGGCTGCTGAGCGCTGAGCAGATGTTTGCACTGGCCTAGTGACAATGACATCTAGCCCGTGGGAAACACAGGAGGTCCTCGACTGGTTACAGTTGAGTTAGAGTCTACTGAGGTACCAGAGCTCTTATATTGTTATTTTGGAGCTCTTTAAAGCAAGTCACTCGCAGAAGCTATTTTCATCATATTACAGCCCATTCTCCAAATTGCTTTTGGTTTCATCGTATTGTAGGTGCAACCTGAATGCTGAGCATTGAGTCTGTCTCAGGAAACTTTTCCAGACCTATCAGCACATTTTTGAGAGCCCTGAATTTTTTTCAGCTTTAAAAGCTGAGTACACACACAACAATTCAGTAATGCAGAGTTAAAATAGTGCGACACCGCTATGCATGTCAGCGCAGGGTCCTGCACAGCACAGCTCACTTGCGCCGCGCTGCCAGGCGCGCTGGGTTATGGCTCACTGATGCCTGGCCCTACAGCTCATTTTGAGTAATACGGTACGCACTGTAATTAGCTGCCCGAGTTCATGTGCCCATCTGTTTCCTGGTGTGCTCTCTCCCATCGCATGTGACCCCTTCTCTCCCTTGGTATAAGCTGCTTGCTCCTCTAGGGACTGGAAATATTGAATGTCATCTTCTTTCTGAAAGAAAAACCTTTGCAGCAAGGTTTTGCAGGATGCACTTTGGTGTTTTCCTCAGAAAATAGATTTATGCGAAATAGGAATTGCATGCACATGGTAGAGCATTAGGCAGGCACTGTGCTACAAAGCATGTTCTTCTGGCTGCTTCCTTCCTTCACCCACCTCAGAGGAAGAATTTGCACGGATATATTTGTCTATAATGATTACCCCAACAGGAATATAAGAAAGGTTTTTCTATTTCTTTTGTTTGCTTGTTTTTATTTTTTAAGAAAAGTTTTTGCTTCGAGGCGTTCAGATCTTGGAATACATTTCATTTACTACAATTCTTTGTAGTACTTGTACTTCGTAAATGGTGCAAAAGCATATTAATTACAGCTTTATCAAACACTTGAAAAGTGCTCACAAGGAGCACTGCCAGCTGGAAATCCATATTCACATGAATGCTGCCAGAACCGTAGCAGCAAAACACCGTCACTGAGAACATGAGAAAGGCCCTTTTCTACTTGGAGAGTTGTGAGCAAGCAAACCAAGCATGGGAACCACAGGTATCAAGCGATCAATTTATCTGTGTTGCATGTTACTCTTAGCTTCTTCACTGATGTCCTTTTGCAATGAATACTGTCAAACTGGCGTTAGAGGTTTGAAGACGATTACACAGAAGTTTTAGATGATGCACAGAGTCGCTGGAGAAGGCCATAAGGTGGAGAAGTGGGGAGACAAGAGGGAAGCTGCATTAAGAGCAGAGACAACATGAGAAGCTGCAAGATATTTATGCAGAATCTGTACTATTATATATGGCACATTAACACTTTGTACATAGAATAGACACCCAGAATTCAAGATAGGTCCTTATTTCTTTGGACACATAAAAGCCTCTATAAAACTGTCTAATTCATTCCTTTAATAGAGTTAGAGGTACGATGTCTTCTCTAAAACCTTCCTGCCAAACAGGAAAAGCAATTGACTGACACTAAAGGCACCAGCTAACTGGGTTTTCTTGCACAAACCTCTGGAAATAGAATAATAATAATAATAATAAAAACTAAGCAGAATCTACCTGGTCATAGACTGGCATTACTAAGATTAGAACTTCTCCCTGGCTAATTACCTCTAGGACAAGCCCTTGCTTTAGAAGAAAGAGTTTAATGGGCTACAACCCGCCTAAATAAACAACGTGCACATCTGCACCCAGTGGCACCCAGTGGCTGTGGGTGCATCTGGGAGAATGGAAGTCCAAGGGCACTGGTGACTTTTGACACCTTATAAATCCAAGTGGATTCAGACCAACACAAAGAAAAATCTTTAAAAACTGTGTGGTCGGTGCCAGGCTGCCCTGTCTCATACACACTAACCTGGTACATCGCTCCCTCAAATACGGAGCCTCGGCTAGAGAGAAACCTGGAGCAGGGAAGGGACAGCACAGGTGCGGGGACACAGCACACGCTGAAATTGCTGCTGCTGCTGGAATTGAAAAGATTTTTTTTTTTTCCTAATTCCATCAGGTGATCTCACCCTGCTAGACTGGAAATGAAGAAAGTTATCTTTTTTTTTCCTACCTCCTAGCTGTTCAGTCCCTTATATATACATGTATATTTCTCATTTCAGTGATTTTCAATTACAAGACTCTGCTTTTTATCTTCTGAAACATTTCTTCTCTTATAGACTTTGCAGTCAAATATCTTTCTATAATATGACTTGCTAGCACAGTCCTGGCCTCAGAGCTTTCCACGGCTGTTGCTGAAGAAACAGAGTCACTCTTTGCTGGAGATGCTTGTGGTTTTACAGTCTGCCTTCACACTGACCACTCTATTAACCAGTCTGCAACTGATGGACCTGGGTAACACTGAACACAAAGAATATTAAGAAATACACTTGAATATTTGGATATTCTGTCTCTGAGAGGGCACATCTTAATGCCATATTTACATAGTTGGTCCGAAGATAAAGGTAACTAAAAAGTCATCTTTATCTGATCTTTTTTTACTGACCTTCAAGAAGGGATGTAGAACCCACAAAATCTTCCTGTTACTACTTAAATGACAGTGAGCTGAATACAGAAAACATCCTGATAATCAAGTACTGCAAAAAAACATTCAGTCTTAAGCTTCCTGATAATGTTTTAATGAGCTCGTTTATTGCTCATTTAATGTCCCTTCTGATTGCAACCTTATTTCTTGCTGGCTCTCTAAGAATTGAAATTAAGAATTATTCTTGAAGAAAAGCAGTGAGTGAGTCTGGTTTGAACTGCAAACAAGTGGCACTGCTGAGCTCCCCTGTCTGAAGCCCAGGGATCTGCTCTAGGTACCAGAGTGCAGCATTTTGATACTGTGCATGTATAGAAAGATGAAATATCCCTATCTAAATATCCTTAAACAAGTGAAAACATCATATATGACATTTATTTGTGTAGAGACAACACGAGATCAAGGCTCAACCCATGCTCCCTCCATTAGAATCATAGAATCATAGAATCATAGAATGCCTAAGGTTGGAAGGGACCTCTAGAGGTCATCTAGTCCAACCCCCCTGCACACGCAGGGCCACCTAGAGCACGTGGCACAGGGCTGCATCCAAGCGGGTCTTGAAGATCTCCAGAGAGGGAGACTCCACAACCTCTCTGGGCAGCCTGTTCCAGTGCTCTGTCACCCTCACCGTCAAGAAGTTCTTCCTTAAGTTCCCGTGGAACTTTTTATGCTTCAATTTGTGGCCATTTCCTCTGGTTCTGTCAGTGACCACCAGTGAAAAGAGGCCAGCCCCATCTTCCTCATTGCCTCCCTTGAGGCACTTATAGACACAGATCAGGTCCCCTCTCAGCCTTCTCTTCTCCAGGCTGAACAAGCCCAGCTCCCTCAGCCTCTCCTCATAGGGCAGATGTTCCAGGCCCCTGATCATCCTCGTGGCCCTGCGCTGGACTCTCTCCAGCAGCTCCACATCCCTCTTGTACTGTGGGGCCCAGAACTGGACACAGTACTCCAGATGTGGCCTCACCAGGGCTGAGTAGAGGGGTAAGATCACCTCCCTCGACCTGCTGGAGATGCTCCTCTTAATGCACCCCAGAACATTAGAACATTAGAACACCCATTACATGTTAAACATTTCTGATTATATCAAGTCTTCCATCTTAAATAAAATTAAAAACTGTAAGTGCATTCTTGTTGCCTGTATAGGACTATAGAATGGGAATGGCAATCTTCTCCTCCTTAGCCTTATCACACTTCTGCTAGTAAAACATCTGCTAAGCCGGAAGCATAAAATATGTCCATTGATAATACTTCGTTGAGCTCCTTAAGTTAATAAGCTTATTGTTTATAAGTTGTCTAAAACAGTGTAATCCATTAAACGATCACCAGTGAGCACTTAGTCTGCAAAACTGCTTTATCTCCCCCTGATCAGTAGAAATACCTCCCACAGCCCGTTTGAAGGGATTACTTAGCATGACCATTAGCACCTGCTTCAGGGACCACCATGGGAGGATGCTCTCCAGTCACGACAGTGGTAACATTTATATGGTTTCTTGGACTGCTCTTCTTATTTGATACCCGTATCCCTGCTCGCCCCGGCTGGCATCAACGCCAAGTGACGTTTGGGCTGCGTCCCTTCAGCCTTCTGCGAAAGCCGAGCGCTGTGGGGCGGCCGCAGGGGCAGGGAGAGAGGCCACGTGCCCGTGGCAGAACCCATATGGAGCTGGATACACACCGGGACTTGGACCACTGTGAGACGAATTGTGAAATACTCTGGAATACGGAACCCCAAGACAACCCCACTTGGCCAACCCCACTTGGTTTCCAGCAAGTACCCCCATTTGAAACCCAGACTCGTCGTTGGCAAAATGCGCTTGACAAGGCAACTGCACGCGAAACTGCCGGCCCTTCGCCACAAGGCACAGGGACACTGGACTTGAACAGGAGGAAAATAAGCCAAGGAACTTCCCTGTGCACATGAGTAGTACTGAGCTCTTTCTTTAACTTGACCACAACTTCTTAAATATAGTCTCTTTGTTCTGCTCTCCAATTCCAATGGAGGTGAAAGATAAACAACGAGATGAGCACAACCAAGCAACTCATTTCATCAAGGTTTTATACTGCTTTGTGAGGTATTTAAGTGTAAACTTACTTCCAAGGCTATATTCTCAGTTACAGTCATTAGCGGGCCTTGAATCCAACAACATTCAGCAACCAAAACGGCAACAGACACAACGATGTCAAAAATAAACAGATTAATAAATAAAAAACACCCCACCACACACTAAATCCTAGCTTTATAGTTACACATGCAAAGGATGGGGGAATAAAGCACGAGTTCCATTGTTTTTAGTGAACCTGTAGCAAAAGCTGAAAATGCAAAATTTGAGGTGTGATTGCATGAGCAACAAACTACTTCAGCTAAAGACCCAAGATTACATTTTTCTTGCAGTAAAAAAAAAAAAAGAAAATAAAAAAGAGAAACTTTTATTTTTTTATTTTTTTTTTTTTTTCTTTTCCTTACCAATTTTTTTCCCATGTGGATTAAAATATGAATGAAATTGGAAAATTGGTAAAGTACTAAGTGTGATGGAAAAACTCTACAGACATTGGTGTATTTGGAATTTCAAGCAACTCTCAAAGCTGGCCAGAAAGCTTTTTGACAGCAGATTTCTGACCCTTTTTCCAAGAATCAGGAATCTCAAAGTCGGGGTAAAATTTGGGATGAAAAAAAATCATTAGCATCCTCTCAAATGCCCAACCATTGCTGTCACAAATACAGGAGCTGCCTATTTTAGGCAGAATAGGGATGGAAAATCAAGTTTAACACTAAATAGCCCAAAGCCTGTCAAGAACAAAAGCACACAAAAAAGTCTTCTCAGATGCAAATGTATTTTCAAACTGAGGATTTGTGGGCCTGTAACTACAAACCCACAATGTGAGGGCAGGCAGATCTAAAATACTGAGAGACTGAAAGCATCCAAACTGTGTTAACACTTTCAAATATATTCTCGTGCTCCCTATAGGCTGCTTTTGTAGAAGATACGTAATTGCAACTTAAAAAGACAGAGAATGAGGAAAATGAGAAGTGTTGTGTCTTTCATATGTCTTCCCTCCCAGCTTTTAAGATAGTCCCAGTCCTTATGGACAATTAGAAACACTCAGCTTAGCAGGGCCAAAAAAATAAAAGAAAAAGCAGCTTAAAATGTACCACGGAGATACAAATATAAGGCAGAAAGGGCTGATGTGAACCAGACTTTAGGTCATAAACTAATCTTTGAAGATTAAAGTGCATTTGAAAGAACGCGAAGAGATTATCACTGGCTTCTCTAGATATTTGCCTCTTGCTGAGAAGCTCTGCTCCTTGCAGCATATTACTTCATCTCTTTCAGAAGGGTCTCTTCAGGCTTCCGTTGCCTTTGGTGGCAGCTACTGTACGTCATGCATTACTTATATGGGAAAAAAAAAATCCACAGCTGAAGTGCTCAAGGCTACCCCTTTGCAAGGAGGCTGCCTGCAAGGTCGATCCTTCTCTTGCCTGTTTGTCTGAGGTCTCCCTTTAAGTTGCCCGTTCCAGGCCAGCCACCACGCACGACCCTCTGGCTACCAGTGGGGGAACCACATCCCTACTTTCATCGCCTTCAGTGCAATCCATTAAGGACACTGAAGTGCTGAACTTTCCAGGAGGGAACTTCGGGTAACGGCTGGCAGAGGGCACTTGCCGTTTAGATTACGGAGCGATGCTATCTTAGCAGTGACCTTGGAAACTCCCTCTCCTAAGGACGGATGCTTGGAAAGAGAATATGCTTGACTCTTTTTTTCTTACTTGATTTCTATCATGCTTCCCTAAGTCCTGACTAAGCCACGTGCTCCAGGACATTGTTCCCATTTCCCAGCTCACATTTCTCCTTGAGCTCACTCTCTTCAGCACGGCCAAACTCCTCCCGTTTCCCTCAGAGCCCAAAGAGAAGCTGTGTGAGCGACCTAGCTCTTCTCCGGCCTCATGTTCTCCAGCTACAGCACTAGGCTAGAGCATTTTAAAATGTGTTTTATTGGGAACAGTCTTTTAGTTTCGAGGTAAAAGTTAATTCTGCCCCTTCTGTTCACATTTGAGATGATGAAGGGGCTTCGTTACACTATTCCAAAGTACCAAGTAACATCTTAACGTCACCATTATGCGAAGTGCACCAGATTTCTTGTCATTTCATCCTTTAAATATATTATTTACAGAACCTGAACCATGATTGTACTTTTACTGAGCATAAAAATATTACAAACCGCCTCTCCCGGAGAGCATTGGCCACATGAATAAGCCTGAGAGCATCAGATCCATAAAATAAGAAGGGAAGGAAAAGAATCAAGAAATATACATCAGATAAACAGCACCACAAAGTGCAGTGTAAGTTCCTTCGTTCCTACACAAGAAGAGAGAAATGCAGGTCAGATAGAGAAATTCTGTGAGCAGAAATAAATAGAGTTTTTTTTTTTTTTTTTAAAGTACATAAGTAAAATTCAGGTGGACTCTGCAGAGTGCTTGTAAGAATTTAGAGCACACAGGAGATAAATAGCTTGCATCCAAAATAAAACAAAACATTACGTCTTGGCAAAACAGCTACAATGCAACCCAAAAGATAGCACTAATTTATTCTCAAAAGGCTAGGTAGAGAAAAACAGTTAAAATAGAAAAATAGACTATAGAAAAATAGTCTGGTATTATTATAAGTCTATAGTCTAGTATCTCCATCACGCTATAGGACAGTGATAAACTTTCTGGGCAGAACTTGCCCTTTATTTATTGTAACACTGTCAATTTGCTGTTTTGTGCAGATGGTAAGGTAGGTTGTGTCTATTTACGATTCGCAGAGACACATCATTTGCCCAGTAGCTTACTGTATTTTGGTTTTGGTGAGTTTTCTCTGCAGAATGGAACATGTCCCTAGCTATAGAGCTTTTCTCTCTCCCTTGAAACAATAAAAATGCCTTCAATTCGGAGAAGAAAAAAAAAAAAGATAGGCGAAACCATCATTTTGAATTGTAATATTCCAGCTCCAGGCACAGTGCAGAACAAAAGAGACATTAAACGACCCTGAATGCACAACTGTATTGACTACATTTAAAGAGTTCTGCTCAGAGAAGTGGACCAGAGAAATGAGCGGGGCCTCAGTTAGGGAAAACATGAGAGCAGTGATGAACGGTTGTGCAGAATTACTAACTTGGATTATACAGAACTTGTAACATGCATTGATTTCCAAGATTACCACCTTAATTAAATGTTACCTTTGAGCAGTTTAATATGCCCAGACTTTTGCTTGACAGTTATTTCAGTATGGTATCTACTAAATATTACAGGAATTAAAAAATCTATTAATTCTAGTGAGATGGCTCTTACGATGAGATTCTTGCATGCAGCTATAACATTATTAGACCCCTCACACAGCACATGTAGATCTACCTTGGTGTGCATATACACCTTGGTTATTTAAGTGATAACTGAACAAACCCTAATATGATTTGCCAAGGTTTAAACCAACATGCCAAATAGGACACAATTTTTTTCTTTCCTTTAAAATCAAAAACGTTGAAATGGCGTATGCTAAATACACGTATGTGTAATTTACAAAAACATTTAACTATTTGATTATGGAGTTATTTTTGAGCAAGAGGGAGAGAGGAGATGCAGATAATCAAGTACAAATGTCAACGGGAGCTGGAGATTACACCTGAAAAAGAGGCCTTCAATTTTGAAATTAATGGTAGGTGTTTTTGAAAGACGAAATTGGGTTTTAAAATCTACGGAGTCTATTTGAAGCCCGGGCTTCAAATCTTCTTCCATCTTTTACCTCCCTTTCTTGGTTCTCTCCTCCTCTCTCCTCATCAGTCCTTTGCCAAGAAAAGTACTCCAAGGGGAAGATCCCGAGGAGATCCCAGCACAGAGTCCCTCCCGTCAGTGCCTCCCAAATAAGCCAGTGCTATTCAGAGCGACAAATCCAGCCCCTGAGGCTGCAGAGGAATTATGCCCTGTCTACCTCGACGCACATGAATAGTCCCTTTGCTTAAGTTTATTGTAAGGCTACGAGTTTTCAGTGACTTAGGGGTTTAAATTCCATTTCCAATTTTGTCTTACACACCTGTGAGACCGCTTGGTTTTTGAAAATGGAACTTAGCCTTGGTTGTCTTTTCAGTGCTTAAATTTTTATGCTAACTGAATATATATTGTATGGCACCTTGTACTCATTTCTCTTATCTCCCAATGCGAAGGAGTGAATTCCTAACACAGTACCTCTTCGGAAAGGGCCTGCCTGCTGCAATAAATAACACCTAAAATCAATGACACTTGAGCATTGCTTCAAAATGAGTTCCTTTTTTTTTGGTCATGTCTGTTCATCATTTCCTGACTTTGAATATTAGGTGAGAAAAAACCTGGGGGTTGTCAGCTCTGACAGACTAGCCTCTAAGTTCACGTTCATGATTAATATGACAATTAAATTAAATGCACTGTACCAGTCCCAGAGTTTAATATTCAAGAAGCAGGCGAATGAAATTAGATAGGGAGAAACAGAAACGCATACACCTTTAGCCAAAATCCTGAAAACAACAAATTGGCAAAGCAAAGTAATTTTCTTGGATGTCACAGGCACTACTTCTGTGCCCAATAAAAAAAAAGCTTAACAGTTATATGGACTTGAATGCAATTTTTGTTCTGTAGGGTACTTTTTTTTGTGGACTGCACATTTACAGGTGAAATACCTAACATAATGCAAAAATTTAGGAACGTGTAATGGGTTTGGCCCAAGGTCCACCTACTCAGCGTGTTGTCTCTGATACATAGAGAAACATACGACACATTAGAAAGCTCTTTTTCTAACCATTCAGCATGTCTACTAGCTTCTGAAATCAAAGATTTAAAGAAATGGAGAGCACACAGCATGCAAGATATCATACATCATCATCATCATATATCTAAGAGCTACATTCAGTTTAAAATAAGCCATCAGTAACCATAACACTGCCATAAGGAGACAAATTCCCCTTTCCCTGGGAGCTCTCTGCAAGTTTGGCTTGTCCTTGTGCCACGTCACACAGGTCAAAGCCTCTTGGAGGCTGCCGTAAACCAGAAGGCAAAAAAAAAAAGACCTTAAGGAAGGCTAAAAGGTAGCAGCAGTTTGCCACGTCAACACGTCCCCAGTGACGATCCCTTCCACTTCGGGAGCCGGACAAGCTGTCTGCTTCATTAAATCACAGACTGCACGCTCATGAAAGATCAATGGCATCTTCCAACAACATTTTGTTTTTCTTTAGTCCTAACATATGGTCGTGATAATGCATCTAACAGTGAGCTTGGGCACCAATTTTTAATGAAAACTAATGTTCAAACTGGCCCCTGTAATTTGCTTTTATGTTTGTGACCTTGCTGCGGAACGAGTCCCCACAGCTCCCACGCGTTGGCCGGCCAGCTTCTCAGTTCTCTTGCCAAGAAAGGCAGATGTCAGGTTTGTAACTCGCAATGTCTCTATTTAAATCATACTCCTCCATACAAAGCTGACAGTAATTGCCCTTCCTCCGCACACACCTATTCTGAAAGCCAACAGATGCCCGAAATGCTAGCTATGAGCTCATGCGAGCAACGGCAACACAAACATTCCTTCGCAGAGGAATTCCTCCTCCGGCCTGTCTCGCACGAGAGATGTTGTCGCTTGGGGGACGTATTTGTAGAGTGGCAATCCACCCATTTTCAGCTGGGCTGCCAGACTAATCAGCCTGCTCAGATATCCAGCTTTTAATTGGTCTCTGCATACGATTTACCTTTTTATTGAAAAAGGAGCAACATTTTAAAAAAGCAACTCCCCTTATGGAAACTGCAGACTCAGGAGAAGAACCTTACCTAGGACATGTTTTTTATTCCACGTTAGCTTACTGAAACATCACTTTCTCTTGAATTAATCACTGGGTTCGTAAAGACTTGTCCTTCAAAGCCTTAACCACGACCAGGGCTTCAACCAAAGTTCTCCAACCCTCACGCTCACCACAGGGACTACCAGTCCTCAGAGTGAGCCGAGACATTCAATTCCTCTAACACAAGGACCCTTTGGATAATCCTACAGGAAAAACAGCACTTGGGTCTTCCATTTCACATACTCTGAGGCTGAGCATAATTCCCAACCAAAACTCCGAACCACAGTGTCTTTCAGACACTACCCAGACAGCTGTCCTTTGCAGTAGGGGCTTGCCTTTCTCCTGTTGGTCTTTTATATATGCAGATACAAAGATACAGATACACAAATACATCCCCAGTGTGCAAAGGTTGAGGCACTTCCCTCATTCTGTATCCGAACAGGTTTTCAAGAGCCCTTTCATACCTGTTAAATGTGTATAGATGTCCATTAAAAACAAAAACCAGAAACAAAGACTGGGCCTGCTCCAGACTTCCACATAAATTTGATTAGTTAAATTATTCTTCTTTTGTTTCTGATTTTTTCCCCAGAAGCTATATTTAGTTTTAGGGCTTTTTTTCAAGTTTATTAATATTCAGAAGCATAAATCAAGTTTGTATCACAGTCAAATAAATTAATGCTAATTTCAGGAACAAGAAGAAAAAATGTTCTATTCATTTCTGGTGCTGCGTTTTTAGATCGTTTAATTCCAAGCTCACATGTCACAACAGTACAAAACAGACAGGCCATCTTTACTCACTCTATGGTTTTATGATGCAATATTTGAGTAGAAAATATTTCAACAGCATGTTTATCTCCAAACAGACTGTTTGGACAGTCTGGAGTTCGCATAAGGGAACTAACTGTGATATTTTGCTCAGTTTTCAGTTTTCTTAGAAAAATGTTTCTCTCTTCTTTCGAATAGCATCTTACAAAGCTGCCACTTTTCACATGCCTTTTTCTCAGCGTTGCCAACAGTTAGCAAAATACCTTTGATCCGGGGGGCTGGAAGGCACTAGGCATATTTATCTTATTACCTCTCATAGAATTTATTCTTGACAAAGGTTCTTAGTATCTCTTTTCTTTCTGCTTTCTTCCGATCTGCATTCTCTTCCCAAGTCCTTCAGCTGTCTAGAGGGTTTTCTAAGTGTAGGCAGCAACTGTGTATTGCCACTGTGCTTTACATTCCCTACAGCTAACGCTCACCTCCATTTGCTTTGTTGCTCCGAGAGCTTTGTTAGCTGTAAAGACCCACTTGTTTTAGACCTCGGAGTGCTCTACCTGCTGAGTTAACAGTTACTGTTACCTGCATGGGGAAAATGTATTTTGAAAGGAATGAAAAACATGCATTAGCGGAGAAGCTTTTATATCGGCAATTAATAAAACGTATATGAATTACAGTGACTGATTTGCAACTAAACTAAAATGTCACTGAAAAATTGCACTTATGAGAGTAGTAGTGTGGCAAAATTACTTGGCTTGCTCTAAATTCTCTCAGGAATAAACCATATTGTAGCAACTTGAACTCCACAAAGCTTTCTTTCCAGCAGAGTTAAAAAGACCTATATTTTCCTATTCTTTAATACCTTTAAAAAAGAAATACATTGGAAGTGTAAATCAGGATGAACATTTGTTTATTAACCTTGAGATCAGATCTGGGTGAAGCCAACCAATTCTCAGGTGGGCTGGAGGAAACACAACAGCCAAAAACCCAAGGAAAACCCTATCAGAAAGAGAACTTTGTATCAGTAGTTTGCAAGACATACAAGTACTAGTACACACACTGACGGCATCAGGATCACGGGTACACACAAGATATCCAGCACTGACTCCGTGCCACTGGTAGAGATACAGACCCGAACGCAGAGCAACTTTCCAGCCGTAATTACAGTGACTTCGGTGAAACGACTTCAGCGGTGCACATTAACCATGCATTTAATTGCTGCTGCTGCTGAACTGGAGCCATAATTTGTCAACTGCTCTGCACCCTCTTAGGATTAAGGATACAGTGTAATTGCAAAATATACCGTACTAATATCTGGGCTAAAAAGCACTTTTGCATTACTCGCGTGTTGCGCAAATAGCATATGTATAATTTCACTGCAATCAATGGAAATCACAGATTTCCATATCACATGCTAAACGCTGAGGTTGATTACCATTATATTTAATTTATACTAATCAGTGTGAGCCAAGTGGGGTTTTAATACCACATGGAGTCTTACAACAATTATGCTTCAAAAAAAAAAGGCAAATACATTTAGAGCCAGAAAAGGGTGCACACACACACACACTCAATAGGTGATTAGAAATAAATAATGTGTATTTTAAAGCTTTTGAATGTTGCTTATTTAAAAAGATGCCTATAGAACGCTTTGTCTTTACTCTTGCTGATTTCTCCTAAATGACAGCAAAAGAATTTGCGGCATTTGGCAACCTTTTTAACTCTATCCTTTTAACCAAAGGTGTCTACAAATAGCTTCTTACCTTTCTTAAAGGGCAAACCTCCACCTCCTTTGCCTTTTTTAGAGTCAAATCGGATCAGCACACAGTAAGTATACATGTAACCTCAGGACAGATTGCAAAATTATACATATGCTCACAGGCCTGTATGTGCCTTGTATTCTAGCTGCACACACAGGAGGAAAAAAGAAAATAGACTGAAGTAAAAAGATTTTGTTACATATCAGCACATGACTTCTGATCTTCCAAGAGGTGCAGCTGAAATAGATTTCCATTTTCATAGCACCACCAAAGCTCTAATTTTCAAAATACCATCAAACAACTGACATCTCTTACACAACTAAGGTGCCAGGGTGACTCCAAGAAGTGATTGCCCAGAACAGAGTTGGCCTTCTTTTTTCTTTTACTTTATAACCTGCTTGGGGCTTTGTATTTTGGGGTGAGGGGACCAGCACTGGCTGTATGAGGAGGACAATGAAACAGCCGGTCTGAGGGACCCTCTGTGCTCTCTACTACTTCCACGTGAAAACCAATAGGCTGCTTTTTTCTTTTCTGTACTTTCTTACAAAAGGAACTAGTCATCACAAAGCCACATCTTCTGCAAGATAATGGGACCTATGCCTGCTACATAATACATTTAGATTTTCTTTTTACTGCGCCAATTCTTGTTTATCGCAAGAGCATTGCAGGAAAGAAGCTGTAGTTCGTGTTCTTTGCCACAAGCTTGAAGTCTACTCGCATATAAAATAAGTCGCTGAAGTTAAATCAACTCTGAGGTCAGATCTGTTAAACACTGCTTCTGAAACTCAAACAGTGTAATAAGCAACAGGGTATTTAGTAGAGCACAGACCAGAGCTGGAAGACCCAGTAAAAGAAACAAGATTATAGGGTGGATTTAAAAAGTCACAGATGTTTACAAGGCACATAAGGACATGGAGCCTATTTTAGGCAGGTGATGCAATATAGAAATGAAATTAATGGAAAACCCATGGAAGAAGCCCAGCAAGGAAGCGATACCGCGTGTAGAGCTGAGAAAGTACTGAATGCACTCATTGAACGCACTATTGAATGTGGCCTCACCAGGGCTGAGTAGAGGGGCAGGATCACCTCCCTCGACCTGCTGGAGATGCTCCTCTTAATGCACCCCAGGATGCCATTGGCCTTCTTGGCCACGAGGGCACACTGCTGCCTCATGGTCAACCTGTCGTCCACCATGACGCCCAGGTCCTTCTCAGCAGAGCTGCTCTCCAGCAGGTCGGTCCCCAGCCTGTACTGGTGTCTGGGGTTATTTCTCCCCAGGTGCAGGACCGTGCACTTGGCCTTGTTGAATTTCATGAGGTTTCTCACTGCCCAGTTGTCCAGTCTGTCCAGGTCCCTCTGGATGGCAGCGCAGCCCTCTGAGGTGTCAGCTACTCCTCCCAGCTTTGTATCATCTGCAAACTTGCTGAGGGAGCACGCTGTGCCTTCATCCAGGTCATTGACGAATAAACTGAACAGGACTGGACCAAGGACTGACCCCTGGGGGACACCACTAACCACAGGCCTCCAACTAGACTGTGCACCACTGATCACCACCCTAAGAGTGGTGAATTCTATTACTGAAGAGGCTGAATTCAATTAGTGGTCAGCCAGCCAAGTTTGTGACTTATAACCCTGCAAAGGGACCAGGTCAGGTGCACCGAGCAGGCCTGAAAGCAAAATTCTGCCTGCGCTTTCTGCAGCTCAGGACACTTTTGGTAAGACTTTAGCCCAATTTTCTCTTCTTCAAAGATCAAGAGGAAAAGGAAGGAAAGTTGTTGTACAACAGTAGGCTGTAAAGAAGACTTTGACATATTTGCATTTAAGGTAAATATTAAATTCAACACCACAGAATTCAAAAATTAATAAATAAATAACAGAAGATGTTTATATAAAATTAATGTTCCTTCTTGACGACATAAACATGCAGAATTTAAAAATATGTATCTTCTGTTTTTCCTACCCTGATTTTACTACCGTCTAAGAATATTAAAGGAAACAAACATTCTATTAAAGGAAACAAACATTGGATGAGCACAGGAAGAACTACGAGTACAATCTCTTCTCTAGAGCATTAGCCATTATTATCCAATAGTACTATACATTAGGCTAAGAATCTCCAAAAATTATGTCTGGAAAGACTCTAGAAAATGCAAAACAAGAATTCATCCAGTTGTTTGGATAATGAATTAACGCATTTAAAGTGAATTCATAGGTCCATACAACACAGTATTTTGGGATATTCCCTTTCATTATTTTGTTACTCCATTGTTTTGCTCTTAAAAACAAGTTTCACAATTTATTGTCTTTACCCAATATAAAATTTAACTTGCAGTATTGATACTGAATATAGACATTCACATTACTACACTGCTGAGTTGTAAAATCATATCAGTCTTTATGTCGAGCTACAACACTTAAAAGCAAAACTCAATTTTTGCTTTGAAATTGAACATCCCAATTACACTGAGGATATCAATCGCAAACAGAAAATGAAAGCAGATTATAATTGCTATTAAGGTAACAAATTTCACGTTTGGAATAGTCACCCTTACAGCCAGACCAACAATCACTCAAAATGAGCACAAAATAGTCTATGAAGTGAGGAATAGGAGTGGATCTAGCACAAGGGACAGTAAGGCCAGAAGAGCACAAATGGATTAAGTGAGATAGAAGAATACAAAACGTGAGCACGGAAGAAATATGTCCAGAGCTTTCATGTGATTTTTACAAGCTGAAACTTTCCCAGAGGTGTTTAGGTAAGGCAGTAAGGGAGCTCCTCAACAGTATCAGAATATCAGGGGAGATTATTATTATAATATTTTGATATTGCACAAGGAAAGTCAGAAGCATGACATTTTGAGAACAAGTACTTCTTTGTGGTTATGCACATCAAATGCTTTTCAAGACCGACAGCCAAATAACAGATTCAGTTGGAGATCAAAAGATCACCCATGTCTTGTCCAGATTACACGGAAGGAAGCCAAAATTGCCATGAAATTGGCTCTGCACATGTGAGCGGGGAACAGTGAGCATGCAGCAGATGCGTGGAGCAGAGCCTGTTCCGAACAGATGACAAATGCACCTTGGCTAGCTGCTGGTCGCCACCCAAATCCTATTCAAGAGACTCCCAGAAATGCCACACAAAATAGTCAATGATGGCTTGCCGAGTTCAACAGTCTCCTGTTTCCAGTAGTTCAGCACCACTGTAAAAATCTAATATTTCTTGGCACGTGCTTATTGCATTAAACACTACAGGCGAGGAAGAAGAGAAAAAAACATTGGCTTCCAGCCAAATCCTATTACTTGGAAACATAAATTTACATGCTGAGCATGTTTTTTCTTTCTTATCTCCATTTTCTCATTTTGCAGCACTAAAAGTAGCTTCAGGGTGCTTTAATATTTAATTCCATTGAGAACCTTCAATGCTTATATCTAGCTTTGTAAACTTAATAAAAAAATTTCAACAGAAATACCATTGCTAGCACTTCAACATCTAGAAAGATTTCAAACAGAAAATACATGAACTAATAAATCATCCCATGTAGTTTTTGATGCTAATAGTTATCAACGATAAAATGATTGACACCCACTCTATTTTAATTATGCATCTTACAATTCATCTTGATGAAAGACAACATGTCTGCATAGATAAGAATCAAGTCATACAGTGGAACAATTAGGATGCAATTAATAAACCCAATTAATTTAGAGGGCATAAGAGATTTTCAAGAACCCATAAACAGTACGAGATGTTGAGGAAACTCACAGGATTCTTTCTAAATGCAAAATATAAGTCTATTCTCTGGGTCTGAACTTAAATTGCTTCAAATATCGTTGGCAATCATGTAGTTGGGAAAAGTGCTGGGAATACCTTTAAATAATCAATTTGTTGCCTAATTACTGGTCCCAGTTACTTAAAAACTGGACCTGTTTTGTGTTTATGCTGAAATGACAGAAATAAAGAATTACTCAGAGTGCACTCTTTCAAAGGAAACTCTTTTTAAAAGACAAAATACACATGCACACACACACACATATATAACCAATTATGCCACAATATTTAATTGCACAACAGTTTTACCTAAAAACAAGTATATAATCTGCACTAGCCTTTCTACAAGCCTACACATCTTCTTTTAAAGTATAGCACACTTCTGTGTCCCAAAATTTGATGTTAACTTTAAAGTATTCCTTTTTCTACAAGTTTTCCGGGCTTGAATGACTTTGAGTTTCTTCTTTTTTTTTTTCTTTTTTTCTTCTCTTAAAGCTTCCTCGGGTCATGAACATATTGACTGAACACATTTCCCCACAAATCCGAGAGCTAAAACATAGGACATCAGAGGCCGTATTGACTGAAGTCAACAAGTACCACGTGCCATGCATTTATTCATCTCTGGAGTCAACAGGAAGGCGACTGTCTTGAACTTTGCCTTGGCCTTAGAAGAACTGTATTTCATTTGGTTTCTCACTCAATTCTTTTTTTCTTCATCCAAGTAGACAAAAGAAAATTTAGTCATATTCAGAGAATTACATCAGTATGTGTCTGCAATACTGACAGCATTAGAAGGTAGCTTGCTGCTCCGTTCTGGTTCAAAAGGGCTGTAATCATAGCATATTTCTTCTCCATCAGCCGGGGTATGGAAGGAAGGATAACCACATATTTTTAAGACTCCCGATCATAGTTAAAAGTGCCTATTGAATTTGTAAGTCAATTCAGTCTAAAGACCGCTAGAGAAATGTTTTCACAACAGCTAAATACACCTTGGTTTGGAGCCTTTATTGAATGCTTTTGGAATTTTTAAAATATTTAACTGTGATTTCTTATCTTTGCAGTTTCGAGAACATATGAGATGAATTTTCCTACCATTGACGGTATAAACATAAACTGAGAAAACAGGTGAACAAACATACGCAGCAACTTGCAACCAAAACATTTGGGGAAAAAAAAAAAGGTTTCATATAATATAAACATGGAATAAACTTGGAATATAAGGCATTCTACATAGAAATGGCAAGCTGAAAGGATATGCTGAACACTGAAGAAAACAGACCCTGAGACAATTTCACTCACAATTCATTAGAATTTATTGTAATTAATTGCTTTCTCACAAGGCACAACATCCTCCCTAAAGTCAATGATTTAATGGTTGCCAGAAAAATGTTCTACCTGTAAATCAGAGTATATGATATTTGGTATCAGAGCAAGGCCATATAAGCAGGCCACATATGGCAGTGAAAAATCTCCAGACGCTAAGGTAGGGTCCAGATGTCTCCCAAAGTGAGATCTAAGAAAGATCAATTTAAACATAACCCTCTTCTCTCATCTCTCAAGCTCTCCTCACCGAGCTTGAGCTCCTCCCTAACATAGCTCACTGAAGGCTGTATGCCAACACCACCGATACTAAATAACCTTTACCCTTAAGGGCAAATCAGGTTAAGATATGCTTTTTTTTCAAATATTAATGTGAAAGCAAAGCTCAGAGGGCTTGAAAGAATCAATCAAATTAATGAATGCAACTTACACATTAAGCCAAAAATGCGTACCAAAAAAAAAAAAAAAAAAGTGAAATCCAAGCAGATTTGTATCAGTATGTACAATTTTAATAACCGGTACCAGTTACAAATTCTTTTCTTTTTCCTACTCTACAGAGTAGGAAAAGAGAACAGTAAGAGAACAGCAGAGAACAGTAAGAACAAAGCAAATATTCAGAGGCATGGACATCCTCTCGTAACAAACCTTGCATATCGCATCCATCATTTCTTCCAAATTTCAGCTGCAATTTTTCTCATTAAACCTGAGAGCACAGCAGATTTCAATAATAAAACAGAAAGTGGTAATAACCAAGACTGAAATGTCACCACTGCTGATGACTTCAGACATGAGCAGACGCTTGTAAATATGGCTCGAAGACACTTCTGCTTCTTTCTCTCTAGTGAGAGTAGTGATATTCTTGATATTAAATAAATGTGAACAGTAATAAACCGATCTGTTTTTTCTCAAGGTGTAATTTTTTGAGAAAAGACCAAGAACGAGACTCAAGTACACTTGAAAAGCCTCCCCCACAAAGCGCCAGTGTGGAGATAACCACCCTTCATCCTTTGGGCCTTCCAAGAATGTTACTGCCGGGGAAAAAGGCTCAATAAAAAAGCCTGGAAGTCATTCGTCCGATTAAGCACATCGCTTTCATTTACAAGGAAGAAAACGAACCATCAAGAATGAAGCCAGAAAACAAACAAATGAAATAAAAGAAACAAACAAAGAAGTAATTCACCAAGACACATATTTGCTGAAGTGCTGACATAACTTGCTGAGGATGCCAATTTTATAAAAAGAACAACATGACAGAAATTTCTCACAACCAGAGACTCCACGAACAGGGCCTGAACAAGCAGATGAAGATCTAACTACACAGGTCACGGGGAACACAAAAGGCTATGGAAAACTAGTTTTCAGACAACAACCAACCCACCTGGAGAATTCCAGGGGCAGCACCTGAATCCTGGAAAACACAGAATAGGAGCAACAAGACACCAACTAGTTTTGTAGCAGTTTTCTCCTCGTATTCTGCAGCCTTGTGAAGCTGCACAGAGCACAGGCCTCAGGACATCTGAACTCCCAATTGCCCTGAGCTTCCAATCCCATTTTCAGGGTGCCAGGAGCGCCGCTTGTACCCGAGGAAACGCTCCCGCTCGTTTGCGAGCTCGGCGCTCCCTCCTGAACGGAAGAGGGCTAGTGCACCCAGGGCGAGCTGAGCTGGCGGCTTCTCCGAGAGGTTTTCCACTAGGCCGTGAGCGGCCTTGCTTTTTCGAGCCGAAATCCTGACTGCAATCTTTGCTGTCTTAAAATAGCCCTCTCCCCAAAATTTACAAGAAAGAACGGAAAGCGAGAGGGGTAGAGAAGCACGAGCAAAGACAGTGAAACCTTTGTGCCTTTCATCGTTTCTCTGGGCGTGCGTCACATCTTCCTCTTACCCTCCCACACCTCCTCTACCTTGACTTTTCCAAACAAGAAGGCTTGAAGATGGAGAGCAGCTAGTGGGATGAGAATAGCTCGTTTAACTTCCTTGATTTCCAGGAATAAGATACCCTGGAGATGAAGTCCTACGTACATACTTAGCTACCAAAATCCTAGGCCTGAATTTATGTGCGGAGGTGTTAAGGGTTCAGCTCTTCTCAAGGTCGGACCACTTATAAATAATCATCTTTTGAACTCCAGTCTAGCTACGCAGGATATTTCTGTGCTTAATCATTCAGATATCTAAAATCCCCAGAAATACCCCACGAGTTAAAGGTCCCTGTATACCTGCTTACTGACTAACAGGTCCCCCAGGCTTCCAGGTTCCCATTCACCTAAATGGTCTAAATAGGAACAAAGCAAAAGCTGTGGCCATGTCCCAGATTTCTCTTTCATGAAAAACAGGCAGTTAAGGCAGGTNCTTACTGACCAACAGGTCCCCCAGGTTCCTATTCACCTAAATGGTCCAAACGGGAGACAAAGCAAAAGCTGTGGCCATGTCCCAGATTTCTCTTTCATGAAAAACAGGCAGTTAAGGCAGGTAAGTTAAGCAGACTACAGCTCTTCCTGTGGCTTGGGTTTTACCTTGAAAAGAAGGAGAAAACATATCCAAGATATGAAGATTAGGAAAACCCTCTTGGGTTTGGCATTAGAGGCTCAGCCTGAGAGGGAAAGGATACGCTTCCAAGCTAACTGAAGTCATCAGAGACACTTTGCAGACCATACCTAAACAGTATTTAGCAAGACAGCAACATTTCAAAACAGATTAAACAAGTCAGTCAACCCCCTAACTTCCCCACTTGTTCAGTGTTTGTTTTTAAACAGCAAGTCAACATTATCTACGGAAAATTAACTTCTCCAAGACAGTATGCTTTAACTAAAATGCAGGGTTTTTTTCCACTTAATATCACCCATCCTTTATTGCATGCTTTCCACAGGAAATTCATAATGGACGCAATCATATTACCACTTACGTGGATTTTTAGAAGGAATTAGAAAATTAATATAGCTTCGCTGTTGAGTGTACCTTTGGTAAATATCATTCCTATTATCTACTTTGTGAGCTCAAAATAAGCATTACTGATGCATACGCTTTTTTTTTTTTTTAATAGGTTCCACGCATGGATGAGGGACAGAGAGATGAATCTAAGAAACCTTTGTTCCTAAAGCTGTACTGAGTGCTACTAGCGAGTCTGTGGCTCTTTTGTAAATACACTACTAAATACAAAGAAGTCCAACTGGCTGATGTAATGGATTAGTTTGCTCCAGCAACTGTGTGGTTCCAGACACAATCCACCTAAAACATAATTAAAATACATTTGATAGATTTGGAGCTAAGCTTTCTGAGAACAACAGATTACATTAGAAAGATTTTAATGAGGGCAGGGCTGATTAAATCCTTGCTTCCTCTTTGGGATAGGAATTAGGGAATCCTCTGAATGAGGTTAGCATACTATTTACCAACTGGATGTAGATGGAAGATAAGAAGAAAAGGCAGAACTGAAAAAAAAAACATGGGGGTCTTTTGAGTTTTTAGGTTCCAGTTTCAGAAGTCTTATCTTCTATTCACGTCACTAAAAGAAAAAACACGCTTTAGAGTATTACTGTCACCTAAGCACTATTCTGTATATATTATTCTTGTATCACTTCCACAAAACACTGCTGTTTTCCTATTATGTCAGGTCGGTTTCAGCACGCATCCTCCACAGCTGTATTAAATGCTAAGTACTCACTGAAATAAAAACTGTTTGGGTAGAAATGCGTCGCACTTGTGAAGCAATTTACATGAATTTGAATTTGCATTAGCAATGTTAAATACCCTGTGATTCCTCTAGATGAAATGAGAAATTTTGAGTCTTCTGTGGGATGACAGGGTGCTTTTATAATTTTCAAAACTTAATTAAGAAGATAGAGGTAAGATCCTCCCCAGAACCTGAATGTTGTGGGTTCAGTTCCCAGCCTTGTCACATAATTTCTGTTTCTTTCACTCTAGGCAAGTCACAGATAATTTCTCGACTGTCTTCGGTAGGTTTGGGAACGCAGCAGTACTCATTATTTATTCTCTGCCTGAAAATTGGAGATAATTTTTTACCACCATGCTGCATGGCTGCATTCGTTAGCATTTGGGAAATGTCCAGATGCTATGGTGTCAGAGATCATATTAATAATCTTAATGTTAATGAGCTAACACCACAAAATTTCGAAACCATCACCTGGGTAAGTGCCCAGATGTTCAAAAGCATTTACCACCTGAAGGTTCTTGTTATAGACATGTCACTCCCTGCCAATACCACGCCATACTCAGGCCATTGATTTTGGTGTCAAACGATAAATTCCATAGGTTACATTCTTTTTAGAATGTTACATCCAAAGTCATCCGCATTTCCCAATAAACTGTCTGTTCATTGTCTGGAATAGTACCTGGTACCTTCCTTTTTAAGGCACGCAGGAAAAGTGCAGTTGTTTATAAGCAGGACCCTAATACTGTTTCTTCTATGCACAGACCTTTTAAGATATTAATCTTTACAAATTCAGATGTAAAGTAGGCCTGCCATTAAACACTTTCACTGCCCCAGTGTAATATTTTGATTCCTATTAGGATATGTATACAGCAAGATAAGCATGGCCCAATTTTCTCTTTACCATTTAAACTTCCCCGCTGTAGCCGCACACAATTCCTCCAACTACTACAGCTACTACAGTATACTCAACATACGATCATAAATGTTTAAGTTATTATAGACTTACTACTTCTTGACATCTGATGTTGCTACCAGTTGCTATCTTATTTCCAAAAAAATAACAAAAATCAAAAACACTGTTGTACATCACTCAGGTAACTCATTCAGTGCTATGTACGGAAAGAGCCTAATACTCTGCTCCATTTTAAACATTTACACCATAACATTACTGTAAATCACCCCAATGATCTGCTTGCTTTGCCTCTTAAAATTGAAGCAATATTTCCGACAGTAAGATTCACAGAAGTGTGGAGGCAAGAGCTCTTTGGCTACTTGGAAGATGAAATGTTTATTATGGTGGTTTAAAAATATTAATAATAATAATAATAATAATAAAAGAATATTGAGTTTATCTGGAAGCAGATTATAACCTAGGGAATGTATCTCTGAATGTTAATCTGATGAAATAAGGCATAGCTAAGACACCAAACATTCGTATGCCGCAGAAATAAGCTTATACACAGAGCCGAGTCACAGCTAGGATCTTCAAGCAATATTTTTCAGACTGTTGTTAAAACATCATCCATACTCCCCCAGTGCACTCTGGAAATGGAAATTTAACTTCTAGCATCCTTTATAAATGTGCATTGAGGTATTTGTTCAACACTATAATTGAACAAGTAGAAGGTAGGTGTAACAGAGGTCTAGAAAAGCTGTTATAAAAAAAGTACTCAGGATTTATTAAAAAAAAAAAAAAAAAGGGAGAAGAAAACAAGTGCTGACTTAAGCAGCAGGCTAAAGATAAGGGAGTGATGCAGAGGTTATCCCGGGAAAGGAGGAAGGCCATGAGGAAAACAGTTCCATCAATACACCTGCAGACCCATCTTTGATCTCCCTGCCTTGCATTTCAAATTTTCTCTGTCCACTTGCCTAAGGTCTTAAGATCTGCCTTGTTTCCAGTCATGCCACACTAGGCAGAATTAGCCTCCTGTTGTTACAACCTGCAAAAACAACTACTACAATGAGCATTTTCTGATGAAATATTAAATTTTTTTTTTTTTTACTATAAATATTTTACATTTTAAAATGCAGTATAATGCTTCTGGTAGTAAAATTCCAGAGCCTTGAAGGCTTAAAACAATACTGCATATCTAAAGGATTCTTTCTCTCCAAGTTGCTCTGAGAAATTCTGCTTATCCTCTTTCATTTAATTAGTCATACAAATACTAAACTCTCTTACTTTACTTCTGGGATTGTCATATGCAAGGGCTTACTAATAATATAGAAATACATTAAAATATAATAACAACTGGCAGGTTACTTTTGACTAGGACTAGCACGTCTTTTGGCACGGCCAAGCAAAGGTAAATATTTATTTCAAGGCTTAAATGGGTTCATCAAGTTTGATCCTCAAAATCTTGTGTTTCATTGACAATAGCAGTGTTTTCTCCTACATCCACTTCATTAGGTTATTAAAATTTCATAATTCCTTTTCTTTTTGTATTCTAATTATTTGACACCCAAACTTGCCGTTACTTCTGACAGTTCTTGGTGAGTGGCAGGATTCAGGCTGCAACTTCTCTGCTCTCTTGAGCAAGGGTGGAAAATTAAAAACTTGTGCTTGGATGTCCCTGACCCAAGGTGTCCTCGTGCAAAACAAATCAAGCCAGAGCCTGTCACCAGCCCCTAACTTCAGTCTTTCCCAGCAAAATTAACATTTTACACTGTTTGGTCTGAGAGCTATCGCTCGATATTGCACACGACTATGACACCGTTTTGAATGTGCAAGTGTTTCAAGGTTGAAACGTAAAACAATATATGAATCAAATAAAAACTGGAATGTCAGAAAAAATCTAGGACATACGCATAGTCTGGAGACATTACAAAAATAGCACTCGCTTTCTTCATTTTCCGCTTCATTTTCATGATCCATTTTCCCCTTTGTTTTGTGTGTTTCCCAGCAAACATATGCTGTGCCATATTCCTGCTCCTAGTCATTTCAAAGCTTTAATCGGTTTGAACTGCAGTGAGGCAGCACTCCAGGAGGAGGAGTGAGCACTTGGCAGTGCAGATGCTCCCAAAGATCTTCTGTGGCACTCTACAAGGGCCAAAACACAAAAGCGGTTAGCAGGAACCAGGCACATTTCGGGCATCCCAGAGAAGAAAACACAGTTGCTTCTTTGCTGTTTACCCCCAGGATACTTTCACGCATACATGAAAAATATACGTGTAAACTTCACACAGAAAGACGACAGCAGTAATTTTTAAAATGTGTAGATGATTTGAGTGACTACCAAGTATTACTAGTAATTTCAGTAAGTTGTCTTTCAGTCATGCTCAGGGAAAGTGATATACTATTAAAAATACCTGCTGACAGCCTGCCCTGGCGAGTCCTCCTAGAGCTTTTTTAACTAGACCAGTATTCAAACGATGGCTAATAACTCGATAGCATTGCTGAAAAGTGAAAATAGGGCTGAAGTGGGACACCTGTCCTCTGGCAAATCTGCTCTCTACAGGAGAACAGTTTCCAAGCGCTGCCCTTCTAGAAATTTATGTAATGTTTCAAATTTATTTCCTTTAAAAGGAGGGAATTATGTTTTGCAATTTCTGCTAGCAATAGAACTAGGGAGATAAAGGAGAGCTATAAAGAACTGTTCACATAATTAAAGATTTTCATAAATAATCCTTCAGCTTGCTATTCAGCTGAATACTCTTATGAAGTTTGAAAGGGAATTATATCCCTTCCACTGAGCACTGTGGGAAGGCTCTGGAAAGCAGCACAGGTTGTTATTCGCTATTCAACTTCAGAGGTATTCCGAATTGTTTCTTTCGGAGCCCGTTATGTATCTATAAAACATTTTTTATATCTCATACATCATATAGGACTTTATCCCTCAGAATTATTTGATGGAAAAAATATTAGCCTTGGAGACGATTACTATTCGTGTGGAATTATTTTGACACTAGCAGTTTTTCAGCGCAAAGCCTCTTTGCTGATAGAAGAGCTTTGGCAGTTTGGGAGCACTCTTTGAGTCCTACTGCTTCTGCAATGCTCAAAATTTCCTCTGTGCAAAGGCTGAAGAATTGCACAAGTTTCCCATGCATGTGTGAAATTTTTCCTTGAGTAAAGCAAAAAAGACAAGCGATACGACTGGGCAGCAGTCATCCCACGCTCAGTTGGGAAAACCTAAGCCAAGGGACTGAACAGACTGACTTAAGCTGTCCTTAAACCTCAACCTTAAACCTGTGTCCCCAACACAGGACAGTGTCCTAGCCACCAAGTTGCTTCAGGGATGGTCTTTTTTGCTGCCTGTCTTACTGCAATTATTACAAAGAATTAAACATTATTTAAAGTCACTCCCCTATGGTCCAGGATAGCAAAGTTCACACTCCAGCTCTAATCAGCAGTTAATTACTAATATAACATGGGGCACTTGAAAGCAAAAGCAAGAAGGTGGGAACTGATGCCCAAGACCAGGTTTTCAATCTTGGCTTTTCATATCCCTCGTTTACACCCTCCTAAGTGCACATCTTGCTACTGGCCACAGGACTTTTTGAATTTTGACGGGAAAGCCTAGCACTGCCAGAACTGGCAGGAATACTCCTGCAAGGAGTTTTGGTTTGACAAGCCTGTCTGCCAACTCATCTTAGAAGCAGAGGCAGCAAGTTATTTTTCCACAACTTACTCCCAATGACTGTGCTAATTTGAGCTGCAAGAATTGGAGTCTTCCTAGGCAGACAGCCTTCCTAAAAGGAGAAATATCTGCAGACTGCCACAAACAACTGCCAGTGTTGCTAAATACCTTAAACAAAAAGAAATTGAACCTGAAAGGATCTCTAAGCTCAGCTGGACGCATAACAAGTCCCATGCCCAGTTCACATAGGCCACAAAGCCCTTTTAGCCTGGAGAGCAGAGGAGGAGACAAACATACAGACAAAAGAGCATATACATAGGGACAATATAAGCTTTTGGATGCAAAGCTCTGGAAACAGCCTGCAGCCTACTATAGTAACAGTCATTAGTCTACCTGTAAACAATTTATCAGACAGTCTTACCTTAAACAGTCTATTTTGTGTCTTTCTTTGGCACAAGAAAGGGCATTTATGCGATTTTTATACAGTTTTCCACTTTTTCAAATAAGACTGAATTGAAACATAACATTCCCATATTCTATGTATAGCTCAGCCCATTTGCTATTCACTTCAGTATCGAGTCTTCACTCAATTCCAGCTATTAAAATTGATACGATGTAGAATTTCAGCAGTAATTTAAAAGGAAAAGAACTCATGACCTTCATTTCTACTGATAAACACCCATCTTCTTCTATAAAACACTATTTGCCTTGTCTGATACATTAGCCTCCCAGTGCACAGGGATATCTATCTTGGCGTTGTGCGGTGCAGACAGCTGATTCCTCAAGTGCCAATTCCCAATGGGAGAAAAAGCATTTGCCACTTCAGCTGTTTCGGTAGCCGAGCCTGCCTCTCCCCACCGCATAACCTGTGTGCACACACGGAAGCTCTTTCTGATCCGACAGGAACAGGTTCTGCTGCTTTACAAGTGCATCCCTGGGAAGGGGGCAATGTAAAAGCGTGGCAGGCAAGCCAGAGGATGAACGAGGGCTATGCGGAGACGGCCGAACCCAGCGTTTCACAGCATTTTGCCAGTACCAGCTTCCAGGCGCCCATCTCCTGCCCCATGTTAATCACGACGGCCCCCCGACATGGACTCTGCAGAGCCGGCTGATGACGGGCAGCCAGCAGAGGAGCTGGGCGCTGCCTCCCTGCTCGCCCTTGTGCTGTTGCACCAGGCACGACGCTCGCACCCCATCCCAGAGCGGCCCGGGTCACACTGGGCGAGAGGGGCCCCTTTCCTCCCCGAAGCGTGAGGCCAGTGCTGCCGAGCATGTTTTCAGTCAACGCTGTGGCATTAGGTAGCACCCGGCGCTAGATCATCTAGTCCAACCCCCTACACACGCAGGGCCACCTAGAGCACGTGGCACAGGACTGTGTCCAAGCGGGTCTTGAAGATCTCCAGAGGAGACTCCACAACCTCTCTGGGCAGCCTGTTCCAGGGCTCTGTCACCCTCACTGGCAAGAAGTTCTTCCTTAAGTTCCTGTGGAACTTTTGATGCTTCAGTTTGTGACCATTTCCTCTAGTTCTGCCGGTGGCCACCACTGAAAAGAGGCCAGCCCCATCCTCCTCACTGCCTCCCTTGAGGTACTTGTACACACTGACCAGGCCCCCTCTCAGCCTTCTCTTCTCCAGGCTGAACAGGCCCAGCTCCCTCAGCCTCTCCTCACAGGGCAGATGTTCCAGGCCCCTGATCATCCTCATGGCCCTGCGCTGGACTCTCTCCAGCAGCTCCACATCCCTCTTGTACTGAGGGGCCCAGACCTGGACGCAGAATAAAGGGTAATGGTCACCCTCGTGCCAAACCCTGGACTTGACCCACGACCTTCAGATCTGCAATTTAAGCATCTCCCAGCTGAGCTATTTGAGACTATGTCCTGCTTGCTGGGAAGGGGCTGCCCAGCACCCTAATCCAAACGCCCTGGGCAGCAGAAACCAGGGCGCAGGAGCCAGGCCCAGGGCCCCTAGGTCAACAAGAGGCATCTCCCGCTTCCTCCGTTTGGAGGAGATGAAACACCCACCCGAGCAGCAGCTAACACCAAATTTCAGCTCGTAACACACACTGCACAGTTGGACTTGACTAAGCTTCAGTCTTTCTACAAGTTGCCGGTGCTGGTGTTTGGCGATGCTGCGTTTCGAGAGAGGAACAACCCGAGGCAGCGCAACAAACCAAAGCCACGTACGCGTCCCAAGAGCTCGACATGCAGCAGCTAAACTGTTCCCAATCAAAATTAGCATGCCACCAAAAAGCACGCATTTGTCTTCAATTTGAATATGCTGTTAATGACACGGCCTAATTTTATTTCATTGAAACTCATGGCAAAGCATCAGTGCAACATAGATCAAATTGCTGTCGAGATTTAAAAGTCTTTTGAGATACTTTCCAACCCATTAGCTATTGTCTATCAAAACAGAGGACTCGCGGCACGCAAATTCATGCAGAAGGCAGAACTCCTGCCTGATTTATATTTTTATTACTCAATGCTAGCAGAGTTTACAGCACTTCAGAAAATGCCATCTCTAAAATGATTTAGGTCCAGATCATTTTACGTCATTAACATATTATAAGCAGAGCTCGAAGCTCTGTCGGTCTGGTTTCTAATTAAATGGAAGCTGACATCCATTACGCCTGAAAATAAAAGGAAGTCCTTGTACAGGGAATCTAATTCCACCTGTAAACACCACACTATTTGGCTTCTCGAGTAATATAAGCAGCAAGATTTCTACGACAGGACTAGCTGTTCTTTCCTAAGAATAACATGTTGTCCCTTTGCTACAAATCCCCAACTTGGATGCCAGGGACACTGCAAAAAGATGGGGCAGAGTAAAGCTGTCGGTAGGAGATGAAGAGAATGGGGAACAAACTGGTCCCACGAGGAAATCTTTAGGCATTGTCAAACCTGAGAGAAAATTTAGAAATTTAACACCTTAGAAATCCTTATTAAGTAAAAAATAAAGCCAAAAGTTTTCCTTACATTTACATCTCTCCGAGGTACATTTATACCAAGGCTCATTTATGCTTCCTTTGCTATCCCCACCCCAACTTTTTTCAATCAGACGGGGATTTCAATCAGACAGGGAGAGGAAAAGAGTGGAAAGAAAAAAGGAAGCAAGGATGAAAAACTAGACAGGATTCTCCTGCGAACTGGGTTTTAAGATACAGATGGAAGAGAAAAGAGAAGAAAGAACAGAGAGAGCAGGGAAGATTGCGAGGAATCAAGGAGCTGTCAGGATAAGAGTTCTCTTTTAAACAACAAAGTCCACAAATTTTCATCTTCCTTACTGAACCTCACACATTTTTGCTCTTTCCATCAATACCCATTCTTCCGCATCCACCCTGTCTCTCCTTCAACATGATTCCACTCAAACTTTTCAGTGTCTGGAAAATTTGGGTCAAGTTTCATATCGCACTGTGATTTTTAAAAATTATGCGGCTCTCTCAAACTACTCCCAAATCTCTAAAAGCACAGAAGAAAATAAAAGAAAAGATTTGGAACACTAAGGATGTTACTTTGCAGTGGCAATGAAGTCCTTCTCAAATAGCAAAAAAATAAATATTAAGCAATATAAATATTTTTCAAAAAGATAAAAAAGTGAATGAAATGATCTAGACTCTTCATTCTCTACAGATGCCGACTAGGCCAAAAAAAAATCACACGCGACTTGACGAAAAATCTGCCAAATGCATCCCACAGGTGAAAGGCTGTTTGTGACTTAAGGAGTTTGGAGCAATAACCAAGGTATCTGCATTTTTTAAAAAACAGAACCATGAAACAAGCAATCTCAAAGGGTCAGAATTGTATCATGTCTTTATCAGAGGAGGGCCTGACCTATCGCTGTTTATTTTCGTTCTTGCCATTTAAACAGAAAACAACAAAGATATGCACTGCTTCATGTGAAGTACAGATTATACGTACTGGGAATTTGAATGAAAATCTCATTTCTGCCATCTGAACATTCCTAGAAGGTCTGCGTACCATTCCCCTTGTGTCCCTTATCCACACCCTGAGCATCTCCGGACTCACTGCTTCCCATTAGCCATTAAATACTGCAGCATTTAGAAAACTAAGTTTCAAAGCAAGAGTGTGAGCTTCACGCATAAATCTGCATCCTTCAACTGCTGCATCCCTGGGTGTATGGGTATTTGATACAGTACAAACTGTATCTTCAGCCTCATGTAAGATGCAGCTTGGCTACTGTAATAGCCCAGGTGGACCCGAGGATCCCTCAGAGCAGCATTTCCAGGAAGATGAAAGGAGGAAGGACCGAGGTGATGCCGGTCCCACAGCACTATCGGGTCTCAGGATGCCCATGGACCTGCAGAAGGGTTTCAGGAGGCCCACGCTGCTCTGACTCAACGGCACAGGGCAGGTCCGGAGGGAGGAATGGGCTGCCCGCCCCGCACCGCACTCCTTGAGCTCAGCCTTGCTCTCATTAAACCGCAACCGCCATCAATTAGCGCAAGTAAATCCTACTAATTAAGGTTGTTTTTAAACTGTTGTCATTAGCACTCTAGTAGAATGAAGGGACGGGCATGCAAACTGTTAAGAATTTGCATAACATATTGGGAAGAATAGTTCCGCAATGTTTTGTGAGCTGTATTTCAAACGGCAATTTTCTTTAGTAAATGCTCTTTCCAACACGTATGGGAGAAAACCTTAAGTGCTATACTTAGTTATAATTACATGAGCACAACTGTTTACCACAATGAGAACAAAAAAAAAACACAGCTGGATTTTTATATCATCTACCGCTAAAACCAGGACTGAAGTATAAATGTAACCTGATAATAATAAGCACTAATAAGCACACTGCAGGCATGGTAGAACCATCACTTTAATAAGTGAAACTATTCGACTGGTATAGGAAATGTAAAGATAAATCACTAAGATAATGCAATGGTTTACTTTAGAAGTACACTGAGATGGTATTTACTTCACATTGGATTTGTCTGCTGCAAAAAAATATTTGCTTCAAGATCATATTCCTCAGTAAACACAATCGGAGGAGAACTGGATCATCAGATGCAGGCTCCGAGGGCTCCAAGACCCTACGGAAAGGGTCAGCTGCTTTCTCATTTACATTCTGAAGACAAGTTTACTTGGCCTGATTTGTACCTCATTTTCTTCCAGTCTAATCAGATATTATCACAAGGAAAACATTTTATGGGATTAGCCAGGACACTGAGCTTTAAGCAAATACTTCGCAAGTGCGCCATCAAACAAGTTGTCAACACAAGTCTGCGTCTCTTCTGCAATATTCAATGCAAGGCTAGCAATTTCATACTGATGTTCACGTTCCAAAGCAAAATTGTGTGGGATTTTCTAAATTTTGAAACCTGCTTTCTTCATTTTTTATTCAGGCTCAGAATTCATTTTCTTCAGTTCATCTCACATTTCAGAAATTCACCTGAGCAGGTTTCTTTTTTTAATTTTTCTTGTTTATTTCTATGCATAGAAAATTTAACCACTGAAGGAAAAAGCCAGTCTCTGCCCTGCAAACTTGACAGCCTAAGCCTAAGGGAGAGCTCATGGAGAGAAGTTGAGGAGCACATGCAAACCAGGAGAAGTATCAGTGAACAGGACAGCACCTCGGCCGCCCAGCCCTTCATTGAGATTTTTCCAGAAAGGAAGGTGTACGAAGGGGAGCCGGCCTTGGGGAAGAGAGCAGCCGAGGTCTCTGGGCTGCTGCTGCGAGCGCTACAACGAGGAGGTGGGCATCTCTTAGCATGGGGACGCTGCACACCCTGCACCTCGCTGGCTGGCCAAACACCCACCAACGGTTTGACATCAAACGCACTGTGGGGAGGCTGGGAAAGGTCTTCGTCATTAACAGGCCAAACAAGCATTTTAGGCCGACACGACAGAGAAAGGAGGGCCGTTAGGGAGATTAACGGTGCGCGGGTAGAACGCTCCAAGCCACAGCGTAAGAAAAACATTTTTGCAGCAGCTCTCAATGGATGTGAACCAGAAAATATGGCACCTGCCAAGGCCAGAACACAGAATACTGCATTATTGGGATATGAAATGTCATGACTTTTTGCTTTGTGCGCGGCTAACAAAAGCAGTATTTTAGCGCTGCCATGTAAGAAGAAAACCTGCAGAAACAGATGCCAGGGCACAACAGGTAATCAAAACTTGAGAGCAAGATCAAGGACAGGGCCCAAGCAGCAGAAACGCGAGGCTGCAGCACACAGGCACCAGGAAGGAGGC
>VWPW01016667.1:0-10983 GCA_013389825.1 Crypturellus undulatus
TTTTGTATTTAATCCTTTGTATTTTTTCCCATTTCTGTTTTGATTTTTACTTATTCAAACCTCTTTGTCTCTTATGTTACCCTCTGCAATATATTTTTGATCCAGGCTATGAAAGATGATACGCACTAATTTCACATTCTTTTGTGCTGTGCCTTTGGGATTGCGTTAAGGGCTGCCAAGGACACGAGTGACATCCTACCAACAACGTCTCATTAACTGCTGTGAGAGGCATGGTGGGGCCAATGCCTCCTCCGTCCTCTTTTCAGACCTTTTTCAAAGTACAAATACTTTTTATTCAACTTATAACTTACTCCTTTTTTTTTTCTTGTCAGATCATAAGATTGTTTAGGAGCTCCATTTACTCATACATTAAGTTCTAATTTGTGTAAGGCATTTGGGCTTGTTTGAAATATTTCATACAATGGCTATACCATCTGTTCTTTACCACTGGTTCTTGGCTTCTCCAAATCAACATCACAAAAATGGCTTAAAAGACAATTTTGTACAGAAAGTACAGCCAGCTTCTGCATTTGCCTGTATCGGTTACTTGAAATAGTTGAGTTGTACCATAACAGCACAAAATACCATAATACACAGTGTAAATACCTTATCTTCATAATAAAAATTACTTTCCCCATGGAAATAAAGTGACTATACATTGCCATTGCTAGGTCCCATATTTTCGCATGTTTGCCTTTCAAATAGTTCTCAATTTATAAATAACACGACCGTTATTCCTTCTAGTGACTTTCCTTGAAAACTGTGTGAGAACTCAGAGTGAAAACAGACACCTGCCTGTGTGCATGGCACCACCACTGTCAGTGTCATCACAGAGGCAGGCGTGTCTGCCTTGGACACTGAAACTAGACACTTTTTGGCAAACTCCCTGTTTTTGGGGAAAAAAAAAAAAAAACAGAATTCTTATAGTGACTTCTAAACAGATGCAAAAACATTAATTTATAATTCAAAAAACATAAATTTTAAAAGAGTCTCTTTAGTGGTAGGCTTTACAAAGCCTGATTTGCAATGGATTTCTTTCTTACAGTTAGATTTGCTCCTATCTAACAGTCGCAACTTCCAAAGGAAGCTTTTTCTATCATTCCACACTCTCCTCGCCTTTGCAGCCTCTGTACAGTCTAAATGTAGACTGAGCACACTCTACATCTCAGCACTTGCTAGAAACATTAATAAAGACTTTGTCTGTAAATGGTGCAGAATCTGATATATTTGAGACCTCTGCACCTCTCTCAGCCTTAGTTCAGGTTGTCCTAAAGGTTCAAGTGGAGGCACATAGCCATGGGCTAACTAAAAGCAAGAGTATTTTGTGAATATCTTCCATTCATTTGTACCAATGCAGTATTGGGTGTGCCTTTGTGTGTAGTCAAAGGTCTGATGGGTTCTCATAAAGATTTATTTCCTGATTTAAATATATATATATATATAAAACTATATGTATCATAGAGATGATTTTTAAAATAAAAAAGTATTTTGTGTTTTAAATGTAGTTCTAGTAACAGAATGAAAGGTGTTCATTCTTTATTTATAGACTCAGATATAACCAGATATTGTTCTGTCAGAATAGATGCTCTGTGCAAGACAGAATTGTTTTTGATTATTTCTTGAATATAGCTGTACAATAAAGTGTATTAGTTTTATCAAGTTGCAAGAAAAAAAATAGTAAAAAGGATACTAAGCATTCATTGCTTCAACTTGTGAGAAAGAATTACTTCTGTGTTTAACAGCTGAGTAAACAAAGCAACAAATGTAATTGTTCTCAAACTGAACTGAGTGTAAAATACTCTTAGGGGAACTGCATGTCTTTCTCTTCTTGTTCAGCTTTTAGAGAAATACCTCTATTTAAAGCTATAGGCAGATATCCTCTTTCACATTCTGCTCTCTGGTCACAGTGGTTACTAGAAACTCCTAAAAGCTACTGCCCGAACTTACCTCATGGTGAAGTAATTGAACTGCATGCTTCCTAATATGCTGCAAACAAAGTCAGCTAATTTGGCTCAGCTCAACAGTTAAACTGCTTAAGCTGTCTTAGCTCTTTTACTTGAAGCATATTAGTGCTGCGGTGACATAACCCAAGATGGAAGAGGATGTTTGTCCATGGTTCATGCTTATGTAGCAGATAATTTGATATAATGCATAATACTATCACCATCATGGAGAAAAATAATTATATATACTTATATAATATACAAAAATGCTAGTGAATCAGAACTAATGAACAGATATTAAAAAACATTAAAAAATAGTAGTGTAAGTGTAGGTTTGCGAGAACATCTTTAGTAGTGACTGCCTGTGCTTGCTCTTGAGTGGTGCCTGCTATGCACCTCATTTGTAAGACATTTTCCAGTTTTATGCATTTCTTGTGTTCCTAGGCAAGTGCTAGAGAAACTGAGCTGTGGTTAAACTGTCTGTCTCTAGGGTATCCTGGCATAACATGCTTCCCCTAAGATGGAAAGTTACTGATAGATTCCAGAAAAAAAAAATCAGCTGGTGTTTGTATAATGCTGTTAGGACCCTGCACAGCGTCATTTGCTTTATCAAACTACACATACGAATCTAATTAATTTGAAATTACCTAAAACACTGTGAAGAAATAACAGTGATTTTGAAACCTCATAGTAGCTGGTGATTACACAAGCTTTGCCAAGCAGAATAAAGCCATTTTACCAGAAACTTTGATCTTGTTAGGTCTCAAAGGAAGTGTAGAGTCATGTTTGGTCAGCACACGAAACTGCTGTACGAACATGCAGCAGTAGAAGATGGTCCTTATTCAGTCATTGCTGTCCTTTTCTCTAAACAAACAGAAGCTGTAGTACTTAGGCTGCTGAATGATGTTTGTTTTTTTTTTTTTTTTATGGTATTTAGGTTAAAATATAAACTCAGTGTTTGTAGACATGGCTAGACACCTCTAAAAATTACCTAATGGCTAAGCTGTTCTTGCTGTTTCAGGTAGGTACCGTGTTGTACCTAACTTTTTGTTATCACTTGTACACTCTACTAGTCTCTAACTGCCATGCCACTACTCTTGAGTCTCACTCCTGAACAAAGTGAATGTAGTCTAAATATATATAATTTAGATACAGCTGATTAAACAGCTCTGGTACCTGTGGAAGGTATTGCATTAAAGCTCATTTTAGATTCATTGCTATCAGTATTTTTTATAAAAAAAAACAACATTTCTCTCTTTCAAAGCTTTCTTTCAAGTTGCTTTCAAATTCAAGGTAGTTGCATGTAAGTTATATCAAGGCCCTGCTGTAAACTACAACAGACCAAACTACCTTGAGCTAGGCAAGAAACAGTCATCCCATTTGATTGAAAAGTTATTAGTAGAAGGTGGAACAGCATGAAACATGTAGGCTACAGCTCAGTTAGAAGAAAATCTATTTTTTTTCTTCACAGCATTTCTTCACAGCAATTTTTCTCTGATAAAAACTAGTAAATCCTTCCCTGCTGGCAGTATATTAATTTTACCAGATTTCCTAAGATTAGACAACTGATTGTTGTCTTTTTGCCCTATCTGTATTTTCCTGCTGCCTTCATATTTATACCTTGAATTTCAGAAGTGTATTGCTTTTGGTAATAGCTGTGTAGACTGCAGTTGTCTGCTTGGTTTTGTATTCTCTGAGGGATAGGGTAGTTCTTGGGTAGCAGACTGGGATGATGCCACAGGTTTGAATTACAAGTTTGTGTACAGAGAGAAAAGAGATTATCCATAGTGAGAAATGTAGTTACTTACATTGCTTTAGATATGTTCCAGTATCTTTTCTTTGAAACCCATGGAATGAGTAGATGAGAAACTCTTGAAGAGACTTGAAAATTGGAATAGCTCTAGCTCACCTGGTAGCGTTGTTCTTAAAAGATGATTAACAAACGTCATCTTTCAAAGGAAAAGGGGGAAAAAATGTTATAATGCTGAAATTGGCTTTTTGCACATATATATGTCCTAGGATTAAGAACAATCACAGTGCTCTTTTTCTTGCTCTTAGGAAATCAAATGTTCTTAGAAAGAAGTTTAAATTAAACTGCCAAGTTTCCTTTTGCAGCACTGATGAAGAATCATTAGTGAGCTTGTTAAGGCTTCTACATTCTTGGGGCAAATTTGCACATTAGACTCAGTTACTATGAAACCCACAGCAACTGGCTGTGGTGAGGTCCGAATTACTCACACAGCTTGGCTGCAAAATCTAGCTGATTTTCTGAAGAAGGTCAGAATTATTGCAATTTTTCACCTGAAAAAACTTCATAATTATTTAAAAAAAATTTACTGTTATTAAGTGTACCCTGGAAAAATTTCCCAGCTTCATTAGTGAATATTACTGGAATATTACTGAAATGTTACTGAATATCAAGGTAGGATCTCAAACAATCAAGTTGTGGTATGGATCTCGGTATCTTCCATTGGAGCTACTCCACTTCATATCAGTAAATAAAACACTGAACCACAGATACCAAACGTTTTGCAGGGCAAGGAGGTGAAAAGCTTTCTTTTGTTATTGATTCATATCAGAAGAACGTCAGCAAACAAAATCAAGAGATTCACTTCAAAATAGTAAACTACTTGCATTTGGGGTATTTGTACAGGATACTGGAGAATTTTAAAAGATTTTGAACCCTTTGAATTTCAAGACAGTTGCATAATAATCAGGCTATTAGGTATCTTAGGGTAAAATTTTATTTTATTGCATTTCAGAAAAAAAAAGAAGAATTTGGTGTCGCTCTTCTGTAGAACAAGATTATATATATATATATATATATCATAGAATCATAGAATCATAGAATGCCTAAGGTTGGAAGGGACCTCTAGAGGTCATCTAGTCCAACCCCCTGCACACATGGGGCCGCCTAGAGCACATGGCACAGGGCTGCATCCAAGCGGGTCTGGAAGATCTCCAGAGAAGGACACTCCACCAGGAGCTTCTCTGGGCAGCCTGTTCCAGGGCTCTGTCACCCTCACTGTCAAAAAATTTTTCCTTATGTTTCTGTGGAACTTTTGGTGTTTCAGTTTGTGGCCAGTATCTCTAGTTCTGTCGTTGGCCACCACTGAAAAGAGGCCAGCCCCATCCTCCTCACTGCCTCCCTTGAGGTACTTGTACACACTGATCAGGTCCCCTCTCAGCCTTCTCTTCTCCAGGCTGAACAGGCCCAGCTCCCTCAGCCTCTCCTCATAGGGCAGATGTTCCAGGCCCCTGATCATCCTCGTGGCCCTGCGCTGGACTCTCTCCAGCAGCTCCACATCCCTCTTGTACTGTGGGGCCCAGACCTGGACACAATACATGTATATATATATGCACACATACACACACACCTTTTTTTTTTTGAAATCTTAAAAAAAATCTGTCAGGGAAAAATATTTATCATTTCTGATTTGGACCTATATCCATGGGAGGAGAAAAGAAGCGGTTGGGCAATCTCACACAGAAAATAAGGCACTGAGCAAGGTAGATTAAAAAATACTGTAATGTATCTTTTTTTTTCTCTTTACTACCACTTTTGATCTCTGATGGTTTTACTTCATCTCTCTAAAATTCAGGGGGATAGATCATCAGTTAATGTAAAACTGTGGCACCACTTAGATCGATGCTGAACATTTGACGCAGAGTGTTTTTCAAAAAGGAAATGTAAGGAAAAAAAATCCTTCTGTGGGTTTCAGGGAAATGTACTGTTAATGAATATTGTGAAAGAGCTGAAATGTGCTGTAAGGGAAAGACTGACACAGTGTTTGTCAAGTTTTAAACTTGACGCATGGAGGAGCAGGTTGAGCTGTTCTGTGGTTTTGCCGTATGACGTTTGTCAGTCACATACCTGTCATCCAAAACAAACCCTTTTCCAGGCTGGCCTTTCACAGCTCCAAAAGCAGTGACTGGTACTTACAGTGTCATCTCCAGGGTTAGGAGCCTCTGGCATAATTTCCTGAGGCAACATGACACAGAAATGTCGTAGAAATAATGATTGACTCATTGTCCAGTAGAAAGAAACTCTGTGACTAACATAATTCATTCAGTTTAAAGTGCAAATTTCTTATCTATGACATAAATATAATAAAGGTTATGCATGTCTGGCTTGTATAAGAGTACTTGTGTTTCTCGGGAGAAGAAAATAATCAAAGCAATGAAAGTGTTTTTATCTGAAAAACATCATTAAAAGCAAGTAATATTGTGCATAAAAGAAATATGGGAGGAGACCCACAGAGCTGATGTACTTGCACAGCTTACTGTATAAATAATATTTAAACCTGAGTAAAGCTATGGGTTAGAATGGGGTTATAGTTGTGGGTGATTCCTCAGTTCAGGGCACGGAGGGTCCGATATGTAGGTATGCCCCTCCCCTAAGAGAGGTCTGCTGCCTTTGTGGGGCCTGAGTTAAGGATGTCCCATGGATACTTCCCAGCCCGGTTAGACCCCACTGACTGTTATCCATAGTCCTAGAGGTCCTGCATGTGGGAGTAGAAGGGACAACGCACAGCCTGAGAGCGATCAAAAGGGAGTTTAGGGAACAGGGGCAGACAATTAGGAACTCAGGTGTGCAGGTGTGCATATTCTTTTCCATTCTTTGCAGTGATGGCAACAATATAGAAAGAAATAGGAGGACATGCTCCATTAACACATGGCTCCGTGGCTGGTGTCATCGCCACAACTTTGGTTTCTTTAGCAACAGGAAGCCTTACACAGCGGCAGGCATGATGGAATCTAATGGGATCCGTCTTTCCCCAAAGGAGAAGAGAGCGCTGGGACGTAAGCTAGCAGGGCTCTAGCTCTCATTGAGAGGGCTTCAAAATAGGTTGGAGGGGGAAGGGGGGTATCATCGGGAAGCAGGTTATGGATTAGGCGATGGCCTGTCACGCCCCTTGCAGCTACCTGACTCCATAGTCTGTGAAGGGTGCCCTAAGCCTGAAGAAGCAAGATGGGAAAACAAGAGAACTCCTGAAGGCCCACATGGGCAAATTCCAGCTGCCCCAGCTAGAAGGAGAGGCACATCGGAAGCCCAACTCAAATGCCTCTATGTAAATGCACACAGCATGGGGAATGAACAAGGGGAACATGTGTGTAGGGCCATGGTGGGACATGCAGGGACATGGTGGGACAGTTGTCATGACTGGAACGTGGCCATGGATGGCTTCAGGCTTTTCAGGAAGGACAGGTCAGGAAGGCAAGGTGGTGGAGTTGCTCTTTATGTGAGAGAACAACTGGAATGTATGGAGCTCCGCGTAGGGGAGGACACAGAACAAGTCGAGAGCCTGTGGGTGAGCATGAAAGGGCAGACCAACAGGGGTGATACTCTCACGGGAGTTTACTACAGGCCTCCTCACCAGAGAGAGGAAGTGGAGAGGCCTTCTACAGGCAGCTACAGGAAGTTTCATGATCCCAGGCCCTGGTCCTTGTGGGGGACTTGAACCACCCTGATGTCTGCTGGGATAATCACACAGCTCGGAGCAGACAGCCCAGGAGGTTCCTGCAGAGCATTGCACATAACTTCTTGATGCAGGACATTGACGAGCCAACAAGGGGAAGAGCACTGCTAGATCTGATACTAACAAAGAGAGATGGTCTAGTGGGAAATGTGAAGGTTGGGGGCAGTCTTGGCTGCAGTGACCAGGAGATGATGGAATTCACGACCCTGTGAGGAGGAAGCTGGACAAAAGGTAGGATTGCAACCCTGGACTTCAAGAGAGCTAACTTTGACTTCTTCAGGGAATTCCTTGGAGGAATCCCCTGGGCAGGGGTCCTAGAAGGAAAGGGGGTCCAGGAGAGTTGGGTACTATTCAAGCACCACTTTCTACAAGCTCAGCATTGGTGCATTCCTATAAGAAAGAAGTCGGACAAGATGGGCAGGAGACCTGTGTGACTGGGCAAGGAGCTGTTGAATAAACTCAATGAGAAAAAGAGCATTTACATAATATGGAAGAAGGGCCAGGCCACATGGGAAGAATATAGGAACATTGCCAGAGAATGCAGGGATGCAATGAGGAAGACCAAGGCCCGTTTGGAATTAGAGCTAGCGAGAGACATCAGGGGCAACAGGAAGGGCTTCTACAAATAGATCAGCAGTAAGAGGAAGACTAGGGAAAATGTCATCCCCTGATGACAGAGGATGCAGCGAAGGCAGAGTTACTAAATACCTTCTTTGCTTCAGTCTTTACCGCTAAGGCCACCCCCTATGTACTGAATGTGATGACAAGAGATAGAACCAAGAGAGAGAAGAACTTTCTGCTGATTGGGGAGGATTGGGTTAGGGATTATTTAGGCAAACTGGGCACCCATAAATCTATGGGCTAGATGGAATGCACCCAAGAGTGCCGAGGGAATAGGCAGGTGTCATTGCTCAGCAGCTCTCCATCATCTTTGAGAGGTCATGGAGAGCAGGGGAGGTACCGGAGGAGGAAAGCCAACATCACTCCAGTCTTCAAAAAAGGCAAGAGGGAGGAGCTGGGAAACTATAGACTGGTCAGCCTCACCTTTGTTCCTGGAAAGGTGATGGAGCAGCTCATCCTGGAGAGCATCTCTAAGTATGTTAAGGAAAAGAAGGTGATCAGGAGTAATCAGCAGGGATTCACCAAGGGAAAGTCATGTCTGACGAACCTGATAGCCTTCTACCATGAGATGGCTGGATGGATTATGGGAGAGCTGTGGATGTTGTCTACCTCGATTTCAGCAAAGCTTTTGACAGACTCTCTCATAACATCCTCATAGGAAAGCTCAGGAAGTGTAGACTGTAAAGTGGATTGAAGACTGGCTGGATGACAGAGGTCATAAACAGGAATGAGTCTCATTGGAGGCCTGTGGAGGCCTTACTATGATACCTGTCAGTTGACAGGAATCTATTTCTAATCTAAATTATTACCAGGAGTATACAGGCCATTTTAAGAGTGTTTTCTCCAGGAAACGGATGTGTATCGCCAGCTGCTATCTATTGTCTTTTGACACCGTTGACCACTGTCAGGCAAATCTGATGATAAGGTAGTAATTTATTGAATTCCTCTGAGTTATGTGAAAAAGAACCACTTATATAGAGGACCCTGTTAACACTGTCATTTAAAAAAGAAAAAAGAAAAAAAAAAGAAAAAAAAATGTTTGAGCACAACTCTTCTTAGACATGCAGAGAACCTAAACAGAAAAGAGCCAATACAAATGCCTCCACTCTTAGAAAGCTTTCACTCAGTTTTCACCTTTTGTCAGGCACCAGAAATCCTCTGTTGAGGTTCTTTTTGCCAAGGCCAGCTGTGGCTTCTGCTACACTTTGGACACTTATCATTTTTAAGATAATTTTTTAAGATAACAGTGCAGACTGCACCATTAGCGCAGTTAAAGTCAAAATCAACCAGGACACACACTTAGGAAAACAAACTTTATTGTGGTGCTTAGAGCTCTCTCTCTCTCTCTCTCCCTCTCTCCTTCGTTTAATTCTGCTGTGATTTCTGAACATGTATATTTGAACACTTTTCTAAGAAAAATACAGAACCTGCAAGTCTTTCCCAGGTGGTACTCTCAGTAAATTTCAGTTTGGTCTAGTTGGCGATAAAAGGATTTTGTGAACAAACACATGTACTGGGTTTTGGAGCTATTGGTCTTTCGGAGGAAATAAGCAATAAACTGCTTAAAGGTGAAGTGTATGCTAGTTTGTAATGGATTTATACTGCTTTGACAAAAAAATGAGTTACTCCTTTAATGTTCTGATTTGATGTTCTAGGTAAATAGGAAGACAAAACTCTTAGCAGAGCATTTTAACAGTGAAGTTTTATATGTGCAAATTTAGTGACTTGCAATTCTTGTTGTTTTCGTCCTAATTCCAAGAATAACATATAACAGTTGAGCTCTTCAGCAAAATCCTGATGGGGGCAATGTAATAAATATCCCTTAATCCCTTCTGCTGGGATCAGACAATGTGATAGAACAACAAACATGACAGTGTGACTGTTTGAACCATCCACTTTTTGCCAGAATGGCATTTATTTTCTCAACTGCTAAATTAATTTAGTTCTGCTTTGGAAAACTGTCATTTCTCTCAGTGGGTTGCATCAGCAGCAGTATCCTACTCAAAATCAAACTGTTTCACAGCTGCAAAAGGAACTGATCTCCAGGATACATTTTTTTTCTCAAAGTCTAACTTGTTCATGAATATAATAAAGCAGTAAAGATACATTCAAAATGCATCAGACAAACTTTATTTTTTAATTTTGAGCAAGGTTGTTTGAAGTGTTTACTTCTTTTGTTCCTGAGTGACACCGGTCCTTCTGGTAGCTTCTTACAGACAGTGGTGAGGAAACTATTAATCCTTAGCCAAAAGGAGTAGGAGAGAAAGGGAGCAATAGATAGGGATGTGTGGAAACAGAAGTTCTTTCAGCCTGTGGGATTTTTGGTTAGTGTGAAGACTTGATATAATGTTCACAAACATTTTGATGTACTCTGTCATTTAAGCAGTAAATTACTTAAATATGCTGTATGTATTTAATGCTTGTTTTCTTACCTGGCTTTAAAAAAAGATGCTTCTTAATAGTCTTCTGTGCTAACCTGGCATTTCAAGACTGTTTCTTTGGGTTAATTAATATAGTAATACTCACATTATTAAGGCCAAACATTAGAACAAGTCATAACAGTTAATGACTTAGTTCCAAAACTTCTCCAGGAACTGGATCAAATCTTTGACAGAGAGAAAATAATAGAGGAAGCCCCCACAAGTAACAACCCCAACCCCGTGCAGTGGAACTGAACTACCATAGTGAGGACTAGATTATATAGTTTTCCTACAGCTGTAGGAATCAAAAGTGTCATCCTTACACTAAACTACTTAAAACAAACCTGTTTTAAACCGCAGTATCTTCTTACTGGACATCTTCAGCCTTTCTGTTACCTGGTTTTGCAAAAATGTGAACGTACATTGCTCATACTCTTGTCCCTTAAATATGCAGTCATAGGGTATAAAGAGATTGGTATATAGCATATGTTAATTTCTCTGAGACCAGTAGAAAAATAT
>VWPW01016669.1:7202-26114 GCA_013389825.1 Crypturellus undulatus
GCCGGCCGCAGCGGCTGCCCCGTCCCGCGGGCTCCGCGATAACGCGGCGCCGCTGCCCCCCGCTTCGGCAAGGCCCCAGGGTGAAGGGCAGGACGGGGCGACCCCCCGAAACGCGAGGGATCCTGCGGCTCGGTGCAGCGGGGGGCGATTCCCCCCGTCCCGGGCTGCGCAGGGACAGCGGGTGGAGCAGCGCGCGCTGCTTCACCCCAGGCATCCCCGCAGCAGCCACCGCTCTGCAGATACCCCCTGCCCTTCGCAAAGCAGCCAGGGACACTGCTGGGTGCTGCTAAGGGGTATTTAAAACTTTTTAAGGGGAGCTTTTCCCTCCGGTTCCTGGCACATGCTATAAAGGGCAAGGTCTGAACGAAGCTCCCAGGGGGAAAGACAAGGGAGCGGGGCCAGAGGCCTCTGCTTTAGTGCAAGGCGGCCGTAACCTTCCCCCAGCGCTCACTGGAAACTGGAAGCCGAATTGCACCTATCCCATCTCCTCACCACCTTTTTTTTTTGGAAATAAAGCGGCTCTACCTAGCACTTGGGTCATGCACACAGTAAAATATTTGTCTTTTAGCTAATTTTCAGGGAGTTCCAGGTTACTTACTAGCGAGACACTGCGCACAGAGGGGTGCTCTAGCACGGGCTGGCTCTGCCCACTGCACTGCTGTTACCAGGAGCAGGGACATTAAACACTTTGCAAGCACCTATGACAAAGAGATAGGGACATAAATACACACTTGCATTGAGGTATAACGATTGCTTAAGCAGCTTTAATGCACAGCTGAAAAAGATGCAATAGGTTTTAAGTACTAGTGTATCCATATGAGATGAGCAGTTATGGAATGGGGTGGTTTTCTTTCATGTGAGTTATTCACCCCTCAGTGTAATAAGTTGTGTTATTAGCTATAATCGACAAACACAGTTTCATATTCAGAAAATGAAGCCCCAGCAAGCAGAAGAAACACCACTTGTGACTTTTAATCATAAGAGGGATTTGAAGATGTTTTAAAACTTCATTCTCTTTAAACCCTTCTAATTAAAATTGTACAGATCCAAACAGGAAATATTCTAGAGCCAATCACACAGAACCATCATTCACTCCAATCCTTGGAATTTGAAATTATTCTTAGAGAAGTACTATGTCTTGCTGAGCTATTTAACACTGCAATGTGAAACTGGAAATAAGCAGCTCGCCCAGATTTCCCATTTATATCCTCACATACAGAGTCCTGTCCCTAAGTCAGTTCAACAGCCACAACAGTAATTATGCAACTCAGCAAATACCATAATGTCCCTTTGATACGTTCCTCTATCCCCAAACTCTTAAGGCAAGAGCTTCTGCGTGACGTCCAAAGCACGAATCCTACGACAACACAGACAACCGGAGAGGATCAAGGTGCTCAAAGCCACTTCCCTGCCTTTTTGTTTTGAAGGTTCTTGCAATTTTCAGATGCAGCCAATACTACTGGGCCACGAGACCAACTGCTGATCACGGCAACTGCAGGACCATCAAGTAGTTTACGTGAAATACACCTTAATCATGTTCCAAGTCCCCAGTCACTTAAAATTGCTCCTAGTTTTAGTGAAAGAAAATTATTTAAACATGACTAGAATCAGCTCAATGACTAGTACCACAGAAGCCTCCCCCCATTCTCAAGTGAGGACACAGTTACCAAGTTAGTTATAAATAAGACTACAGCAAGAGAGAAAAAGGGAACAATAAAGAGGCATCTTACAGTCTTGCGCTCATTGTGACCGACCACACGGATGATTTCTCCCGTAGGAATAAGCTCAATTTGCAATTCCATCTTTATGAGGCTTCAGCTGGTAAATCTCTCTGCTCTATACAGACAGTTTCAACGTGAAAGCACCGCAGCCGAATTCAGAGTAGCCGTGAGAGCCTCTCACTAGGTGCAATCCCTGGTTCCGAGCCCTGTTGTGAGAGGAAGAGCCTAACCCCTGTATTTATACTAAGTGCAAGTGTGAGCTGGAACAACAATCAAGTTCAAGAACCAATTTCCACCAGCTACAATGTGTCAAGACAGTTCCAAGAAACCTAAATTTATGTTCGTGTTTATTGCTGTAAAATTCTGTTGATGTTCCATTTTAGTCCTGGTGGACTCAGGAAAGTCAAGGCGCTGCGGATGCTGTTTCATAGGTATTAGCACGGAAGACCCTTAGGGTAAACTACAAATCTACCCAGAGGTTTTATGTAGGAAAAGTTCCTCATCTTGCACTCCAATGTACTTTGTTTAAAGAGGAAGAGCAATAAAAAACCCCACCATTTGCTCACATGGTGACTACAGGAAGTTCTTCAAGGTCCTGTAGAGATAAAAGCTTGGGTAGCTAACCAGTGGAAAAAATATATTAACTTGCACTGTACAAGATTTCCTACGATGGACATGACAGGAAGAACTAGCAAATGGTGGTTTAAGGGCTACTGAAGAGCTTTACTATAGTCCAGTCTTCCATTAAAGTGGATTCTTTGTGTGTTCAGCCACTTACCATGGCTGAAAAAAGCAACCACACAAGGAGTAATTTACTCTGTAGGACCCTTTACTACAAAACTCCTACATCTCACCTTGTCTGTGAAGAAATAATTAAAGATGAAAGAGCCAACTGGCCTCAAAAATTCCATCTTTCCACAAAATATTTTTTCCATTCTCTTTTAAGCCTGGTATAAGGAGAAAAAAAAAAGTAGGTACAAGAAAACAAGAGTATTACACATTCAAAGCACGAGTTATAAAGTTGTTAATAATGTTGGTATTTACATAATGACGAGTACATGGAACCCTTGGAGATCACATTTGAATAGTGAATCCCCTATATCGAAGGATAGAAAGGATCATCTGATATATTCCTGGTAGTAATGCAGACTTCTCCAAAAAAAAGGTATAATTTCCTCCCTCAAGGAAAACCTAATTCCAGCCTTGCTGGACTGGCCTTTCCACTGCAATATATTAAGGCAAGTTCATCTGAGTGTCACTTAGTGTCCAAGAACAGAGAAGGAAGTAGTGGTAGTAGGAACAATAGTCTTTATCAAAATGTATTTTTAGGGTCTAGCAAACACGCAAGACATCTTGGAAATATTTCCTGTTTACACAGAGCTGTACTATCTATGTGCAGAGATACATTACGTGTCCTGCAGTTAGCTAGGAATCAGAAATATCCTATATGGAAGTCCTGTATCCTATATGGAAGCCTATATTGGCTAACATGCCTTGGCAGGTATCTTTCCTATTTTAAAATAAATCATGTGCAACAGCGAGGAATTATGAGGAGTTATACGTAGATAGAAGCAAACCGATACAAAAATTAAAAAACCCAAAAATATTAAAAGTATGTACTGTAACAGATCTTTCAAAAAGACAAAATTTCAGGGCATGCAACCCATGAAAAAGTGTATTTGGAAGAACCTGCTTTTAAAAATAAATTTTCTAATGTAATTTAAATGGTTGAAGTGTTTTTACAAAGAAAATACCAAACCTCCTCAACCGAATGAAAACCTCAGTAAATGAGAAGGAAATCAGCAGTGCAACAGAGAAGAGAGAACGCTTTGGGAAAAACAAATATTAGTGAGTACCTCCTTCTTGCATGGAAAAAGGCTCAATCCCTTGCAATAAAGTACTTGGTTCAGTTCAAAATTTTAAATTTCATGCAAGAAAAAAAAACACTCCAGAATTCAATATTATTGAAGTATCTTTTGCAGGGGAACGAGGAGGCAAGAGGAGCTATTTATTACCAATCTAAACACTTTATTATTTCAGTGTACTCAGACATCTTTTCTCAAGGAAAAAGAAAAAACAGAAGTTTATGATATTGCTCAGGTTCGTTAAATGCTAAACTCATTTAAATGAAAGACTTTTATTTGTTCAAAATAAAATCTATTTTGTATTTAGCCCATGTTTTTCAATCCAAAGCCCTACCAGATAATATTACTGTTTTGTATTTTAGAATGCAAATATACGTGCATTTTAAAAGTACCAAAATTAAATGGAGAATTGCTACCACACGTGAGATGAATCCCCCCTCTTCTCCCCAATACATTTTTTCTCAGATTAATAGAAGCATGTAGAACAGTTCACTGTCAGGATTTATTTCGGTGGTACATGAAAAGAAAAAAACATGGGAATAAAAACATTTCCAGTGATTATAACACATAATTAAAGGTGTTTTAAGAGAGAGAAATTTCATCAGAAATTACATTTTAACAAGTCACGTAATACTTTGAAAAGCTACCATAGGTAACAGTAGTAAACAATATTTAAGAGTGCTACTGTGTGCACAGGATGAAAGAAGGGAGCTACAGTTTTGTGCAGTGTCTTACTTACACACAGGCAGATTTAATCACAGCTGCTGTGGGCATTTTCAGTGAAGTCCTGTGGTGCAAAGGATTAGTTTACAAACTGCAGCTTCTCTCTCCAAGGCCTGAGAAGGTTCTTGGTTCCCATGCAACATTAAGGAGCTTAGGTTTCTTGCCCATGTAAAGTGCCCCTGCACGGCTGTGTGGCTCCCCCTCTGAGCTGTTCCTGAATGGCAGATGCACCCTGATTAGAAGAAATTGGATCTTGGTCCATAGTAAGTCACCAGCTGCAGTCTGGAATTCAGAGTCCATAATTCTTTCATCTTTGAGCCCTCCGCTGGAATCTCCTTGCATGGAACACGGTAATATAATCACACAACTAATAGCAGAAGCAGAGCAAGAACTCAGGAACTGCAGGTTATTTGAAGTTTAGAAGGGATTTGTCTGAAAATGTAAACGCCGTGGAAAGTGAAGTGTCTGAAAGCTTTAGTACAAAACAAAGTCTTGCAAGATTGGTACAAATATGAAAATGGTTTTCAATATTGCTCCAAAGTGTAGTAAGACTGTACTAGGTGTCAGCATCAAGCTAGATTGAATCTGTGCACCGAACAAAGAACCCCCTAAACCTGTCTCACTAGTCGACCAGAAACAATTCTTAATACTAAACATCAGGCTAAGATAAAACTAAACTTTACAGGCTAAAATGCAGGCCAAACTGCAATAAAACTAACCAATTTGTACACAGTGCAAACCCTAACAGAGCTGAAGACTCTTACGACTCCAGAAATCTACCTAAAACAGGTATCACAGAGTGCTCACTTTCTCTTTCCAAAGAATCCTAACTAAAAGAACAACCAACACTTTAAGAACGTGAGCAGAAAGGAATCCATTCAGTCCTCAAGCAACACTCCAAAGCACACACCTACGTTCTCTGCTTCTCTCTCCCATTTGAACTGAATTTTCTCTTTTCCATTCAAACCAACAGTACTGTGATTAGTAACTAAGCCTACTTAGCACGCATGCTAGGCAGTTAAAAGCTGTATCTAGAACATGGGAGATTAACCAGTGCTTTTGGTCGGCACCGCAGTCTGTGATTCTGTGGAACAGCCAGAACTACTTCCAGCCCTTTTTAAAGATCTCTACTTCCTCATCAAACCAACCCATTTCTAAAGCTAACCGCATTTTTTTTTTAAAGTAACTTGATCTTTCTCATTCTACCTCCACTCCCAAGTGTACAGGATACATTTAAGTAGAAGCACCTCTGGAAAAACAAAAATTTTGCAGATTGATTACTATAAACTGAAGAGCCTTACAGTTTTTGGTAGCATGGGTTATGCCATAAGAAAGAGCTTGTTTCATTTAAATCCTCTATTTATAATTTATGTGGTCTCTGCAGTTAAGTGTAACAATTATTTATGTGGCAAAATGCCATCACAGAAGTACTTAAATATGGCTTTGGCTTTCTAAATACAACATGAGAGTGGAAAAGATACTACCTTCATCGCCTAGTTCTTCATCAAATGCTTCTTGAGCTTCTCTGCTAACCTTTACTAAAGCATTTCTTTACATAAGATATATCTTTCTGAAAGGTGTGATCTTAGTTTAACTCCAAATCATTGACTAGTGTATGTTTATCTTACCTTTAATCAAAGGGAGAAAGGGAATAGACAAATTATTATATAAATTGCTTTATAAAAGAAGAATAAAAAAAAAAAAAAACAGAAAAAGTGCATTTTGATTGATATATCACTATATATCAATTCCTGAATTGATATATCAATTCTGGAAGAATTACAGATGGAAAATCCTGCAGGAATTGTAAGTGAGAAGGCAGAAGAAAAAGAATTCTATTACCAAAGGAGAATTTACATACTCTAAAAATTTTGTTTTCATGTGACCTGTTGTCACCTGTGTTACCCAAAAGGTTACAAATTAGCTTACATTTAAAAAGTCAAACAAAAGATTAAAATATGCTAGATAACTGTATCTAATAAATATTTTTTAAAATAACTTCAGATAAACTCAAATATCAGCAATTAAGTGATTACAACTCTGAACCGTATTACTAATAAAATACCCTCTGGAAAAAAAGAAAAAAAGCAGGTCCAAAATCTGTTATGGAATGCAACTTACTTAAGCTGAGTCATTGGATTACAAACGTTTGTTTGTTAGGTACTATTTTTACAGTTCGCATCCAGTGCAACATCAGAGTTACTCTCATTGTAACAATAAAAATACCTATTTCCACAATACATTATCTTCTACGAGCTTATAAAGTTTCTCAACGGTCCTACCTGTAGGACCCTTGCACTATCTCACTCCATCTTCTAAGAAGAAATTCCTAATCACTAAGAGAAAAAAGGCAGTCATCTCTGACTCCTGAATCAGGACTAGTAAATGCCTTTTCGGGCTTCAGAATTCATTATGCGATTCCAGATTGTCAGGTTTTCGCATCCAATCAATCTCTTCCTGTGCCAGATCCTTTTCTATTAATGTTCTGTTTGGCTGAATCTAGAAGAAATTAAGTTGAAAAATCGTCAAATATAGCACAATCCTTCAGAAACACTGCATTTGCTCTCTACTGTCAGCATACCATTAGATAAAAATTGTCCTCCATACTCGCTGAGAAAAATCAGTATCTCTACACAGCAATTATGATGCTTAAAAAAAATTCTAGTAAAAAAACCCATCAAATTCTGATATCAAAACATTAACTGTCATGGAAAAAGAAAGCTATTCTAAATGGCTAACATGATTTCTCATATGCCTATAGTGCACTGTATCCACATACCATTGATAACTATGCTGCAGTGTTTGTGGGACATCTTATGCTCAGAGACAGCTGAAACACTGGACTCTGCGATTTTTTTTCTCTAATGCATTAAGTATGAGTAGTAACAGCAAGTTTTATCAGACTAGTAATCTTTAGTTTTCTTTTTTTTTTTTTTTTTTTTTTTTTTTACAGATTTGGGGGGTCTCCTAAAACCCCTTTGCCCAAGAATAGCAAAGAACTTACATTTAAATTAGTCTAGCACACATTAGCACAGTCATGGCAGTGGAAAATTAAACATACACATAAAATAAAAGATTTGCGTAAAAGCAGCAATGACTGGTCACTTCACCTAGTTTGTCTGATTAAGTTATTCTTAAAAACAAACAAACAAAAATACACACATACACAAAAACAATAATGCCAACTTGAGTTTCAGCTGTCCCTTCTTTCTCAAATTCAAACATCTAAATATATACAGGAAGCACTTTTGTGTGAAATTACCACAGGAGGGAGTAGAAAGGGTTCATTTATGATCTGTAAAGATAGGGACTTAGTTAAAAAAGCTGCCAACTTTTTGACAGAAATTGACAGAGACTGAAGTTCCAAAAATAAAAGCTGAGAGAAATGAACCTGCCTTATTTCATTACAACAAAGCACTGCTGTAACAGCTGCTTTTAGCATATCAGCAATTTTTCAACTGGGTGTTAGTCAGCACATACACTTCCTGCTATTACTGCTGTAACCTTCTCCAGTATTAACAACATTGCACACACCTATGTTCAGATGCATATGAAAGCAGAAGAAATAAAAGTACCATTAATCAAAGCTTCCAAATATATTACCTGAAAAGGTTGGCTGATACCAACTATTGACTGCATATTATTGCTATAATAACAAAGCACAAATTCTCCTCCCATGTTAGGTATTTCTTCGGCATTCATGTAAACCTGTCAACAAGAAAAAAAATATAGATAAGGGATAACTTTTACAGAGAAAGCAACTTACAAAAAAATCCATTCATTCACGGCATCATAAATGCAGAATTTACAAATAAGCCATTTTTAAACATATTTTTAAAAGAGAAAGGACAAATTTAATGTTTCTACTTCGTTCAGATCTCAGGGAAATACCTATGCCTAGAAGTGTCCTTAAAAACTTTAGGATAAGGCTACATACTCTGGCTGAGCCAACCTACCAGCTTGCTACCCCTTCCATGCACGCTGGAGATCGGATGATTCCACAGAAAACTACTCTGGCAGAATTATTCTAGAATACTGGCCACATTTTGTGTGCCTGTGCACACATGCATGCTGTTTTTTTCCTGTTTAAATAAGAAATTGACACAAAGAGACAGATGGACCTATACAGGGAGGAGGGCAACTGATACAACCCATTAAACTATCTGAAAACTAGAGATGTAAGAGCAAGTATTTTTTACCATGTTAGCAAGCTGAATTTGTTCTGCAAGAAGTGAGAAAAAAGTCAGTTGTTCCACAGAAACGGCAAGATACAACAAGGAAGACAGAGGGAGTTGAACTGCCTCCTGGTGGCAATAACTGTTAGATAAGAGTTGAGCAAAACTAACCTCCGTTTTGTACTACCCTAAAAACCCACAGTTCCTAGACCGCCTTTCCAGAAATCCCTGCTAAAACATCATTTGTAGTGTTTAAAGTTCAGAGATGTTTTGAGGTTAAGCATATTCATAAAATATATTTCTGACTAGTTATAATTTTTTAAACGTACACAATCCATAACAAGAGACATTATTTTAAAGGACAGTCTGGAAAATCTCATCTATTCCTACACTGGCTTGGGCTCCAAATTTAACTTAAGTAATTTCAACTTCTCTTTGTTTAGATAAACACCTCTGGAAATATTTCATTTGCAAATATTTTACTTACAATCAAAATAAGGATAAAAGTTGCTGAGTTTTTTTTTAATTGCTTTAGCTAATCCCTACTAGAAAGGAACAAATCATAAATTCTTCAGTATATTCAGAACTGAGCAAGTACACTGTGTTACTCCCAAATAAAGGAAAAGTAGCAAGGGGAATTATAAACAGCAATATCATTCCCACTTAGGTAGGAAAAAGGAGGGATACAGAACCAGAGCATGACGTGAATCTTTGAATGCTACTATTTAAGATATTATAATCGGCTTACTTGTTTGCTGTCATTGTTAGAAGAAATTTCATCATCTTTTACCCAAGCATAAGTGACATAGTCATTCACATGCTTGAATGTCACCTGCAAAGAAAGTTGCAAACTGTCAACCTTCTGAAGGACAAACACATACTAAATAGGAAACTCAAAACTGTTAGAGACATATTTGCTACTTCACTGAAGGTCTAATTAAAACATGGTATTTTTAAAATCAAACATTTTGGGGGCATATACCCCCAGAACCTTTAGTATCTGAGAGGATGTAAATGCTCTGTTCTTTAATCCTTCTACTGACCTCCTTTTGTTTTTGTTCTCCTTTCGACTCTTTGAATTGCAGGCGTTTGGGAAGGACTATTCTTTTCCATATCTTCTACCTACCATTTTGCTTAAATAAATCACCAGCTGCACTTAAAAGAGCATCTTACACAGAATGAAAAGGCTTGCATCCGCCTCGGCATGGAGTTAAACTCTCAGAATACAAAAGTATTAGCTACCAAGGATACAGGATGTTTTGCAAAATATTACAATAGAAAATACTTCTTCCTGACACATTCACCATCTTCATTCCAGTAAAGAGCCATGATGTACTGGTAACATCACCTTGAAAAGTCCAATCCAGTCCCAAGTACTGCTTGGGAACTCAGGCACTGCAGAATAGCTGATTATAACATCATGTTCAGCACTCCATTCACCCTCAGGTTTCAGTACGACAGAAGGAATTGATAAAAGAGGCTTCATCTAGAATAAAAAACAAGATTTACAGTAAACCAAACTCTTATTCTTTCAGTTACTCTTGCAAATACTTACAAAGTTTAGAAAAAAATGGCTTAATAAAATAAACTAGTTTTAAAGAGTTAAGGCAGGACAGCACCTCAAGGCCAAAAGTCCCTGTAACAGGTTTGTGATCACTGATGCCATAGCCCATGTGGCTGATATAGTTATTCAAAGTAACAGATATTGTCTGTTCTTCTTCAGATAATTCACTTTCTTTTGATTTATGCTGGCAGAGATTCTTCACTCTCCAAAGAACTCTATCAGTCCAAGCTGGCTTTCTTTTCTTCTCACTGTAAGAGTGCAAGATAAAAGTGAAATGAGCAGAAAAAGAAGAGTTGCCAAAAAGCTAAGAATACTGTGTAAAAACTACTCAAAGTTAAGATTCTCAAGTACATGTATTAATATTAGAAGGCAATCACATCCAAACTTCATTTTACAGCTCTTTACCATTTTCTACAACCAAAGTTTCCTTAATTTGAACTCAGCTCCATTACAGGAGGTAAATTTCACAGATTTCTGAAAGAGAGGAGTAAAATGAAGGGAAGAAGGAGCATTCCCATGGGTTAGTCAAGTTTTCTACAGGAAATGATACTTTCTCCTAAAATGCACTATAAAAACATGCAAGGATATTGAGATAATACAAGATCTGCCTCAGACTTCGAATGCAGTCATTGTCAGAAAAGGGACATAACTTTTAAGGAGGATGCAGAAAGAGTCTGAATGATATTTACTTCCTTATTCAAACCTTTTTTTAGAACAATTTGCTTTCAATAACTAAAATTGGGCAAAGTTATGTATCTTATACTAGTCAGAGATAACAGAGCAAGGTTTTATCTAAAACTCCTCAAATCTGTACCGTAGAAACTACTGTTGCCTCATAAGAAAAGGCTGTCAATCCCATAATGAAGAAATCATCTGTAGCCTGCAACTGTGCTATACATCAAACTGCAATCATAATTCAGAGTTTCCTTTTATACCATATCAATAACAACAGAAGACATGAGCCTTTCGTGGTTCTCTCTGTAGTGGGAGGAAGACTTAACAGCAACCCTCTGTATGGATGTATCACTTCAAATTGAAATGGAGAAAAGATCATACCCTATGGAAGAGGAATTAGAATGGACTGGATTGAATTATAAAGGTTAATGAGCAGGATGTGTAAGGAAAACTGTCAGTTTAGTAACTTTGAATATCAAAATCATCATAATCTGGAAATGCCATTTAGTTTAATGCTCAACATGCTTTTTCTTTTACCCCTTCCCATATATAGGTCTGACTCACCTATAATAAGGTGGAAAGATTTTAAATGACTGAGGGGCCATATCCCACTTACTTCAGTAATTATATAAACCGACAGATATCTTTATGAGCTGCCATATGTCTGCTCTGCTGTGCAAGAAAATACCAAAAGAACAGCTTAAGTTAATACACTTGCTACTTCAGAGAAAATGGTGCATAAGATGGGAAAGAAAAACCTCAAAGCCAAACTGGAAAAAGAAAAAGCATCAAAGATCACAAGTTACTGTGGGTTTCATTTAAAGCAAACTTGGCAAGGATGCTTAGTTTGCCTTGAAGTCACCTTTCAAACAACTAAATCACCTCTGCTAGCTTTAAGAGCAAGATGCATATAGCATACATAAGTGTACTTTTTGTTTATTTGTAAACTGAATTTATGCTGCTCCCTTTATATCTGTTCATACCCAAGAGCAAAAAGTCTTTGGATACAAATGAGTGGATTTCTAATCTTCAGTGCAACAGCAGAGGAGATCACACTGCAGCTTTCAGACAGGTTCAAAAAAATCCCTGAAGAAAATCAGCTATTATCTGATTTTCATATATTTCACAAAAATCAAATCCAAGGCTCAGGAGGTGCATTGTTTTGATTCAGAAATATTTACAAATCTATGAAATCCAGAAAATTCTCTTCTTACTTAAACCAAAACAGGGACTTCTGTTCTCTGGAAATAAAGAAAAAGATCAGTACAAAACCCCTGTTTGGCCAGGAGCTTATTCTTCCATTGAAACACGATTAATACTTAACCATAAACTTTACAGTTAGAGCAAAATATAACCCAGATATTAGGAGAAAAAAAAAAAAAGGAAAAATGAACTACTCTGCTTTAACAAGTGCTATTTTATTCTGTGAAACTATTCCTTCCAAATAAGAATAAATAAATAAACAGCAGGTGTGATGATTCAGCCATTCCTACTTCCCTCACACAATCAGCAGAAACATTCATTTATTTGCGCACTGAATAAGAGTTCAGCAGCCTTAGTTAACTTGTAAATTAAGGAAAGCTTAGGTTTGCTGTGCAAAGTGATATTTACTTGAGCATCAAGTTCACTATAATATTTTAGGTCTTAAAAACACATCTTACTGTGCTTTTACCTTGTATCATACACATCTGAATAAAGGTCAAACTTGTAGGTGGGTTTAAACTGCAGAGGACCCTCTATGAAATCCTGAAGAAATGCTTCCTTCTTCTTTGCCATATTTAACTGCAGAAATAATGTTTATATAAAGAATAGCTTTTAAAAGTAGCATTTAAAAAACAAAGTACGAAGAATACTCAGGAAAGCAGCGAGGGCATATTCCAAATAGAATCCAAACTTTCAGTAGGTACAATATATCAAAAAAAAAAATTCAGAAGGTCCCTTTGCTACTGCCAGAGAATTGACATGATCAGTTCAAAAGCTCTGTAGCAGTTCTATACAAAACAAATTCCAGCATCATCCTATCTTTTAAAAACAAATTAATAGATGAAGAAAAATGAGACTAAATCAAGGTATGGAACCATTTGTATGCAATGAAGTTCACTGAAAGCTTTAGTTATAAACAAGCAATTGAAATTACTATGAAACTAAGAAAAAAGCAAGTTTGCAATAAATTACAATGTTGTTTTAGACAAAGAGGTTTGAGAACAGTTAGAACCATTCCAGCTCAAAATTACTCCAAATTTGCTTTTCTTAAACAGAAAAAAGAAATACAAGAGACATCGTTAACTAATGTGTTGTGTTTGCATTCAAAAAGACAAGAAAAGTCAACATACCTGGTCCTTTTCCCACAGTAGATTGTAACGTCTGTTATTTATCGATTCTCGGACAAAATGTATGCCATAATCTGCTATTCGGAAGTTTAGATCTCCAAACCAGAAGAGAATGCTTACAAGAAAAAGAAAAAAAGAAAAAAATACATATAGCTTTACAGGACTACATTAGTACTGCCAAATCAAGCACCATAGTTTAAGTCAGGCATCAAAAGTAGGTATAATTCATATAGCTACAGAAATTATTCATTAAATAAAGGCCAAGAAGCTCTCAACTAGACGTTAAAATTTCACACAAAAATGGTTCAAAACACTACACAGATCTTTATACAAATACATGGAGGAAGAAAACAACTCCCAGGAATCAGAAAGATTTTGCATATACACAGGCTCTAGCTTCTGGCAGTCTTCATTTCTCCATGACACTTGCACTTTATGTGCTAACAAATTCAGTATAATGGGACATGGGAAGACACCAGTCCTACTAGACTCAGACACAAGACTTCAATCTTTCAGGTTACCATTTCCAGTCTGGTCCCCCCACATTCAGAAATCACAATGAATGACATAAAAGTGATGTGAGAAAAGTCCAAAGTGCAGAAAGTCACAAATTTAGAGAGTACAGTAGACAAAATCAATATAGATAGAGCAGGGTCAGAACAACTTACTCATGATCCAGGGTACTTGGAATATTCTCTTCTTCAAACTGCATTTCCAGAATTTTCTCAAAGTCATCCAGTCGCTGCTCTGTGTTCTCCATGTGAGCTGGCAAATGGCAGTTCATGAAACAAACTGTATGGCCATAGAGAGACATGCGAATGGCAACTCCTCCTTTGTTCCCCTGGTAGGCAAGGTCAACAATATTCTCTGAAACTGTCATCAACACTTGCAAATGCAATTATTAACACCACCTATTAAATTTTTAGTCTTGCTATTTAGGAAGCAATTGTGTTCATTTGCATCTAAGTAAGCAGCATGAAAGTAATTTATTTCAGCTAATAAACTGCTGAAATATTACAGTCTGTGCAGCACTCGTATACAAGATTCAATTAGGCAAGACTCATACGGCTTGTTCAGTTTATTCAGTACTAAATAAGCCACACGTTCTCGCTCCCATCACAAACCCATTTAGAAGCACACACCAACATAAGCAGCACATAAGCAAAGCAATCAAGTCTCAGTGCTTTACCCAGTATCCATAGAGGCCTGTGCGTGTATACTGGGTATGAATGTCCTGTATGAAAGGCAGGTGGACGTGCTTCACAAAGATCAGAAGGAGCAATCCCTGCATGCGAACAGAGGAGAGCTGGAACAGAAGCAGAAGACAGGGTCACTTCAAGGGCTTACAAATCTAAAGTGACCTCAACACATGAGTATTTGTTGATGCAGCTCTTTACAGGCCTTTTTTTTCTGCTTCACCACTCCATTGTCTCTACCTTTAAGCATCCCATTCATGAAGAGACAAATCCTTGATTTTTCACCCGTAATCTTAATAGCGCAAATCTACAAATCCTCCAACAACAACAAGAAGCTGTTCTAACCAAAAAAAACTTCAGTACAAAACCAACTGTTCTGAAAACTAATAAAAATGTATAAAACACCACAGCTACTTGTAGGCATCTGCAGAAGTTACAAGCTGTAAAGAGCAGCAACTCTTGCTGCAATGCNCAACAACAATAAAAAGCTTTTCCAACCAAAAAATCTTCAGTACATAACCAATTGTTCCGTAAGCTAATAAAATGTATAAAACAGCACAGCTACTTGTAGGCATCTGCAGAAGTTACAAGCTGTGAAGAGCAGCAACTCTTGCTGCAGTGCCTGTAAAAGTTGGTTTACTAAATGCTTCCAAAGTAAAAATGCTTAAGGAACATATAAGACATTGTTTCTGCATTAAGACACTGGTATGTTATTCTTTGTGTGTGCAGAATTAACTCCAGATCCACAGTTCACTATAAAACCTCCCTCTGAAGGCCCTGACTATCAAAACACAATGAATGCATCTTTTGCTGGAACTCTTATTAATCCCGCCAATATGTAAAGCCAAATCAAGGAAAGACCCTCAGATAAAGCAAGACTTTGCTTATGATGAAAAGAACCTGACTGATCATCCCAATAACCTAATGCTTTAGGAACAGATGCTTTTAGGGAAGTGAGAAAACATCCCAAGGAGGACTACCCCCAACCTCAACTACACCTCTACACCCAACCTCACCCAAAGTCACCACAGAACAGGAGCACAGGCAACTGCTCCTCTGTCTGATGGAGCTTATGCAAGGAGTCATGTGGAAAGCTGGCTCTTCTAGGTGCCCACTTTGATTTTGATCTAGGCTGCCAGGAAGGCATGTCAATGACCTGGTTCTCCTCTTATTAGAGCTAATTAAGTCTTGCTGTAAACCATTAGGTGGCAGCATCTATTCATTAGTGCATCTTAAGCTCTGCCTTAATAAATTAGGAATTCAGTCAGCCATGCATACCACAGGGAATTTTAACTCTGTACAGTGCCTGAATGTCATCCTATGGCTATATTTTAAAGGTTTATCAGCAAGGACTTGTACTAAAGTGAAATATGTTTTCTTTCATTTTTTACATTTCCAATGGCTGCTTTATTTATCTTTATGTAGAGAGATCAGTCTGAGGGAAAAAAAATCTGAATGGAGCTGGAGAAGATAATTTTCTTCACTGTTGAGAAATTCAGAGATATTAACTGTTACCTTGATGTATCCCAGTGGTGACAGTACATTCATGAAAAAAATGCTCCAAGGATCATCAAATGCCAAGTCAGAGAGAAAATTCGTGATCCTTGAGTTCACTTCCTGTAAACTGAACATGTGAAAATTACTCACGTGAGATCATCAAGTTTTGACAGAATTCATATAACCTTATAGACAAACCACAACATTCTGATAGATCTCTGTGTCCATAAGCAAGAAATTTCTTAATGCTGGACAGTTTTTCAGTTACAAGCAGTTTCCCTCATCCACAGGTCTAACAAAGAACGTGTGTTGACATACTCAACCAAATTTGGAAAAGGTGACAGTTTCACTTGAAGGTGATGCAAACCCAAAAGGGCACAGATTCTACCTAATTAGTTTGCACCAACTTCTTTGAAAGACACTGGCTTTAGACAGCTTCTCATCAAAAATATATATTTTAATTCTTTGTGCTTAGATAAAAAAAGGTACTTTGTGTTTTGTCACATGAAACAACTTCAGAAATGAGAGGATAGTCCCTTGCTATAGATCACCTCTGTCGTTAACTCTAGCCTTCATCTTTTACAGTGATAGTATTAAGTCCCCTCCTGGGAGATGACTCACACTGCATAGCCCTCCCCAAGCTGCTGAAATTTATATATTTTGTGATAAACTTACAGAGTAACTTCTTTAACATCTACTTACCCAATAACATACATATCCATAGCTGGACCCAGTGAATTGAGCTGAAGTAAACTAGTGACATCCGGCGGTGGAGAAGCTGTGCCCACATTCCAGGTAACTATGTGCAGCCTACAAATGAAGGAGAAAAAAAAAAAAGTCACACAACACCAATGCTAGAGTTTAAATATGAATAAGTAACCTGAAGAGCATCTAACCTCCCTAACCAGATTCCTGTTAACAGAAAACAAGGATTTTCTGTCATTACTTGTCAATCAGAAGTCTATTTCTTAGTATAAAAAATAACAATCAGCTATCGAAAACCTGANAATGAAGGAAAAAGAAAAAGTCACACAACATCAATGCTAGAGTTTATGAATATGAATAAGTAACCTGGAGAGCATCTAACCTCCCTAACCAAATTTCTGTCAACAGAAAACAAGCATTTTCTGACATTACTTGTCAATCAGAAGTCTATTTCTTAGTATAAAAAATAACAATCAGCTATCGAAAACCTGAATTCTTGCCACTTGTCCTTGAGCTTCTTGCCCCAGATAAGGAAAGCTTCATCTAGTGTCCGCGCCACTTTTTCATGAATTTCATCATCTGAGCTGATGTCCTCCACACAAGCCATGAGCTGGGCTACCCGCTGCCGGAGGTGCAAGCGGCCGCTGGAGCCCGTGCTGCTGAGGCTGGCGGAGCGGCTGCGGAAGCCGTGCGGGCTCTCCAAGTCCTGCAGGGAGAGGCCTGGGGAATCCTGAAGAGCATCCTCGCCACTGAACGATGCCATTTGCTCAGGAGAGAGCAACTATATTCCAAAGGACTGATGCATTAAAATCCCAAGTATAAAGCAGTGATTTGTCTGAGGGCCTTGAAGACCAAGTTTTCACTTTTGCGAAATTCAGCGCTGCTTCTAACCAAACAGGACAAATGCAGACGCAGCAGCGCTGAAAAACTGCAGCACTACCACCACATTCAAGAGCCTGTTACAAAAGCTGCACACACTGAATCATTTTTTTCTAATAGATTTAATGTGATTAATTCTATAAGCTTGTGTTAAAAGAATTTATTGTTGATGTGAATCAATCATGTGCTTCCATCCGTAGGTTAGCAGAAATATAATCTCCAGCTTCCAAGTGTACAAATACTCAGTTCTGTCCAAAACCAAATCAACCAACTGCTCCACTCAAGTGTTCGCCACAGAGCTTATCTGCTGTTTTTAATCTTAAAGATTAAAAAAAATATATCTTTTTTATTTGATTTTATTTTCTATATTCACTTTACACTTTGTGTGTAAAGGCCTTATAAGCATTGCTACACAGTTAAATAAGTAATCTCTCCAATATCCCCCTTATTTTTATGCCTCCAAAAATCAAGGGTCTGCTCAAGGTGACACACAAAGTACAGAGAAGAACAGGAAAGTGATATTGCATCCCAAACGAGTTCAGTGATTCCCAATTTCTCTCAACAATTATTTTTCCTTATAAGACTACACTGATGTTAACGTAAAGCTACCACAAGCTGATCCTAAAATACATTTCTATAAGAAGAAAAGGATTTGGGCTGCAAAAAAGAGATGCATTTCAAAGAGATGCATTACTTGGGAATTCTCTCCAATCAGCAATTCCTGAAGATAATTACCCAAGGAGGCAAAAGTCAAATAATACTGAAGTCAGCAGTCATTATTGATAGAAATTAAATTCCCCCAATACCTACGCTACTAATACAAATACAGGCAAAACTACAGTGCAATTTACACCTGAAAAAAAACAAAAGAGGAAATTCAGGGGCACCCTCAAAGACTGCAGGTTATGATCGTGTCTGCATGAAGGAATTAACAGCGAGGGATGTGTGTTGTCCTGCAAAGCACATACAGAGAGAGCATTTGGAGTCCGCGGTTTCCGTAATTACTCAAGAGCAGAGAACTTTTTTTAGGCCTGCAGCGTCATCTCAGCACAACGTCATGACCGCTAGGATACCTCTAAGTAAACACGAGGTTTATTGCTCTCGTTTTTATCTCTCATTATAGAAAGCTGCTCGCGGGATGCACACGCAGAGGCCTCCTCGGGTCAAAGAGAGCTCGCAAGAGGGGACGCCGCAGTTTATCAGCGTGGAGGAAACAACGTAATGATGAAAATAATAATAATGGGAGGGGGAAGAAAAACACTAAAGCCTTCGTGCTCTTCCCTCTCGGCTACAAGCGGGGAGTCGAGGCCCGGCAATGGACAACAAGTCTCGGGACCCCCCGGGCCGCGCGAGCCCCCCCGGGGCGCTGCGATGGCGGCGCTTTCACCTCAGAAAAGCGGCTTTTCCTGCCCGTTTCATGTGACCGCGTAACGCGGCCGATTAGGTCTCGCTAATTCCCGGCCGTTACGTCAAGCTGCCGCCGCGGCACCGAGCAGCCGCCGCCGCCGCCGCTCACCTCAGCTCCCTGGCGCCGCGGCGCCGCGCCGCCTCCATCCCGCTGGCCCGGCCGGGAGCGCTGCGA
>VWPW01016669.1:26366-51529 GCA_013389825.1 Crypturellus undulatus
CCCCCCAAAACGCCCTCTCCTTGCACCACCCCTATAACCCCCCTTTTACACCACCCAGCGCCCCCCTTTGCAGCCCCCGCGCCTTTTCCAAGCCCACCTTGCTGCCCTCCGAACAGAGGAGGCGGAGGCGTACGAGCTCGGTCTAGTTATTTTATTAGATTTTTTCATTTCCAATATGCCTGTATTGGAAGATTAGGAGACAAAAAAGGCACAAACTCACATTAAAGAAACGACGAGATCATCTAACCCATTCTACAGAGTGTGTTGCCAAAGGAAAGAGCACGATGAACCGATGAGAACGTGGCGGGGGGGAACCCAAGGGCGACCCTGGCGGCACCGAACTCGGGTGCCCGGAGCCGCCCGCATGGAGGGTCACGGCACAACCAGCGCCCTAGAGCAGAGCAGAGCCCAGCGGGAGCCCTCCGGAGCCAGTGGGGTTTGGGGGCCGCGCGGAGCCGTACGGCTCCGGCATCCGAGCGTCGCGGCTATCCCAAGGCTGAGGGATGCTTTCACTTTGGGTCGAATCGGGAGCAGAGCGAGCAAAGAGGGGGAAAAACACAAGTTCAGGATGGAGTTCCTGCCTTTTTTTAATTATTATTATTTCCCCCCACCTCCTGTTTTTTCCACTAATCAGGAAAGCTTTATGTAAAAGCTCTTTCTCTGAAAACAGAGGATCAGCAAAGGATTGCTCGGTGGAATGCTACAATCTGCTTCCACAGCGATTAGTGTCATCGGCCAGAAAGCCTCTTGGATAACAGAAATTTAAAGAACAAACGTGCTGTGTTATTCTCGAGTTGTCCTCAAGTGCAAGAATCCCTCAAAACGTAACCAACAAACACGAACAGAAGTCAGTGCAGAAATCTTCAGTCAAAAATACTTCAAACTGAAAGAACTATTAAGTGGGGCCTACAACTCCTAAAATACTTCTTGAACACCAACGGAAGAGGCCATGAAACAACATCCTGGTCCCAAATAGCCTCGCGGATTAAGATTTTAGTATCTTCACCTATTTTACAGTAAGTTTGTTTTACCTCTGCCTGGTGAGTTTGCTAAAAATCCCTCATCCCTCCCACCCCGCAAAACCGCCTGAGGTCACTGAGAAGAGCCTGCCAGAGTGACTGGTACAATTCAGAGCTTATTGCACTTAGACATGAGTAAGGCAAAATAACAAACGAAAAAAAATAAAATAAAAAGGGATAAACTGCCCCCTCCCCAGTAACCGAGAACCATCCTCTCCCTCCAGAGCTTCAATCATCTTTCCTCACGCTGGAAACAGTTCAGACCCAAGCACGTATTTTTTAGCACAGCCTGGGGCTATTTCAGGGTTTCCTGCTTGCAGAAAAGGGCTGAAGGAGTCAGATGTACTAATAAGTGCCCCAAAGACTCCTTGAAAGTGCACATACACCCATGTCTGTGTTTGGCATTCAGTATTTCCCATCAGTGCCACCAAATACAGAAGTGGAAAATAGTGATGCCTGTGGTGGCGGGTGTCAAACACCAGGCCTGATGCATAAGCAGAGAAGTTAAGGGGAGGGTCTCATACGTATTTTTAAAAAGCACTTTTTTTTTTTTCATTCTGTTCTGCTTATTTGATTGTCTAAAGCTGATGCAACATTAGGATAGGTACAGAAAGAGTTAAGAGTCCATTAAATACCCAGAGCTGTTTTCATTGTTCAACAGCATCCGTTGCAACTTAGAAGGACCGACAGGAATCCTACAAAACTACTGCAGGTTTTGGTAAGCTACTGTTCTACAGAAGGAAACAGCACGTTTCAAGTCAGTCTGGCAATGGGGAGAATATTATTGCTGAGCAGAACCACCGACCCAGGCATCTGAATGCAATCAGATACCAAGACTTTACTTAAACACTAGCTTTGCTATGTTTTAATTAGTCTGGAAGGGTCACATTATTATTAATCAAAATATTTTTAGCTTGGTGTGCTACTAAAGAAAGAACGAGGAAGCTGCAACATTTGTCAAGGGAGTTTTTACAATGATTTTCTACGACTGACACACGAAGCTAAGGGACAACACAGGCCAAAGGGACCGCAAAGGGATCGCTAAACTGAAACTCCACAGTTATGTGCGGAAGGACCTAGCATGGGGATGCTGAAAACGGCTTCTGCTCAGTCTTTATTCCGTCTTAGCAGGTGAAGTATTGCCGTGCAGAAGCCACGTATCAGCATGTTATTCATTGCAGACCAAGAACTGTATCTGGCTACTCCTGATTATGCATTTAGATTAAACGCTGTTAAATTTGTTACCTCGGGAGCACGGTCAGAGCACAGAATTTTGCAGAATAGTTTTGCACTCTAAAATATTGACTGTTTCCCTCTCCAAATAGACTTTCAAAGAATGGTGAAGGGCTGGGTAGAAACAAAGGTGGCAGTTTATCCCAGTTGAAAGAAAAAAAAAAAAATCTAAGTCACCACATCACAAGACTAGTTTAGCTAAAAATGACACTTGGAAATCAAACAGGGCCACATGGAAATTGGTCTGAACACAATGGAAAAAAAAAAAAAAGAGGAGGGAGGAGTCGTAAATACAGCGATCTCTAAGTCACACGTCTCCAAGGAGCTACCTCCTTCATATACGTGCTAACATTGGAGTGCTTAGTACCAGACAGTCTATTTGCTCACAATATTAAAGGGCATCTAGAATTAGCTAAGGGAGATTTAAAATCGCCTGCCGATTGGATATAGAAAGGCTTGATCCAGAGATGGTCCATCAGTCAAGAGTGTGGATTCCCCAGGCCTTCCTGATGACTGTCTTGCAAACTAAAACAGAGAGACAACAGGAAAACATTTCAGAACCACTTTGGAAGTGTGCCAGAAGTGTCAGATTGAACCCTCATAAAGCAAATGCTTAGACACACGGCCTCCAGTGCAGTGGCTACACACCACATTTCAGCCCTAATCCAAGGCAGTTTCCAACAGACTGACAAACACGAATTGCAACTTAAATAGCCCAGCAATCTAGAGGCCACAGCAGAATTACGAAGACCATCAAGTCACTCTCTAAAAACTAGGGTAAATGTGGAGGAAACTAAATAGTTCACATTTTGTTAAAAGATTAAAGTGTATTTGGTTGACTTTGGAAGGTAGTAATATTTCCCCTCCATGTTCCTCTCTTACCACCAAATAACCACTAATTTATAGAGCACATGTAGGGGCAAACAATCAGTCCCTGATAAAACTGGGATTAGGCCCTATTCTTTCCAAGAACAGCCAGGACTGTGATTTACTGCCTTGGAAATGTTTTGGACTTGGAATTTTCATCTCTGCGTAACGTGGGCAACCTTTTCCTTCTTGCCCCTACTCACTTCCCCAGTATCACATTTAAAAAGAAGAAACAAACAAACAAAAATCTCTACACCCAAATCCTACCCACCCCCTCCCGAAGTCCAAATCAAACCTGATTATATGATTTAACAGAAAATGGTTTAACATTCTCAGCACTGCTTATGTCACCATCAAGTGTGCTGTCTGGAACAGAGCTTAGGGGGTTAGTCAGCAAGGGCAAATTCATATATGTTCTCCAATATGACAGTCCCTCAACCCCCGGGCTAGCACACTCATAATAAAATACATGAAGTTAAAATCTTTAAAAAACTCTCAGCTCGGCCTTCTTCCCCTCTGATGGGTAAGCTCTGATGCAGGTTTTGGTCCATTAATAAATAGTGTTAACAAACGATATTCCAGAAATACATTCAAATGGTAGTATCTGCAGGTCCAACTAATTCCTTACGGACTGACAAAAGTTTTTTTGCAAGTCACGGAAATGGGCACATGCATTATAATGAAATAAAAATAGCAGTGAGGTGCATAAAATATTCTAACACATTTTACTTCAACTTTCAGCTCAAATATTGCTTTAGAATAATTCTGAAACAAGACAGTAAATTCACTCACTGACTTACCGGCAAAACAGGTTTATTATCAATTAATACTACAGTTTGACTGTCAGAAACTACAAATGGGATCATTTGTCCAAAATGTATTTGTCTTAAACAGAGCAATGAGTTTTGTCAAACTCTCAGTACCTACAGTGCACAAGGAAGAAGTCACTTTAGTCATCTGCAGCCGTCATTCCTTTCACTGGATCTTTTTCTCTCATCTGAAAGAGGAAACACATGTCAAATATTGATTCTCACGTGATGTTATTTCAAACTCTGTTGCTGTTGAACACGTTAAACAATCTTATTTATGTAAGTTCTTGTTTATATCTCAGTATTGCAAAACAGTTCTTGTGAACCTGTATATCTAGACACCACTTTTGGTTAAGCTGCCGGTCTTCTCACAATCTGTAACCACTAGCCAAAGAGCAAAATGTGAAACTAATGAAATATGAAACATGAAATGAATCCAGTACCTTGAAGCATCAGGTGAGGGTGGGTGCAAAACACCCCCAAGTCACAAAACTATTATCTCCTTAACAGCAAATTCAAGTTTCTTATAGAATTAAAGAATGGTTTTAGCAAACCGATCTTTGGAAATTTCCAATGACCATCCATCCAGCTTTGGGTAAGAGAAGATTAAGTGATAAATGAATCATCGACACTCGTACTCTGTATTACCTATGTGTCAATATATTTATTGACTCAAAAACAAATGCAAGGAGAAGTCCATAATGATTAGGAGATACCAGAGCAACTAAGTCAGAGCAATCATTCAAACCACAAGCAGCATGACCTAAATAGCAGGACAATATACAATACGCTGGGACAATGGAGCAGTCTTTCCTCTCTTCAACGTACTGGTCAGAAACATTTTCTTACACAACCCACACCTGCCCTGCTTTTCCACTGACCTCATCCAGCTGTCTCTTGGTCTCCTCCTCCATCCTACGGATGTCCTCCATAGTCAGATCAACCCACTTATCAAGCCAGCAAAAGAGCTGCCGATGGAAGTTTGTGAAGAGACGCTTTTCTTGCTGAAAAAAGAAAGAGGAAACATGATCTAAAATCATGTAAAATGATGTAAAAATCATCTTTCATGTAAAAATGAGGACAAAGCAATTAATATGAATCTAACTAGACCATAACAATTCTCAGAGAACAGTACCGACCAGCTCCCTGACATACCTTTCTATAGATCTGCTAGAACTGGAACTGAAACTAGCTCAGTTTTACTCTTTCAGGAGAACATTTAGAGCCTTGAATCTCTAAAGAAACACTTTCTTCGACGCCTAGACAGCAGCCTGCACATTGAACGAATTACTGAATGCATTAGACATTTCCTTTGACTCAACAATACTGTTCTCATTGAATATAGCATTCCAGGCTTGGTTTGCTTAAAGCACGATGTTAAGACTGAAGAAGCACAGAAAAGGAGAATCAAAATAAAAATTGTTTTCAAATAACCCTTGCCTTGCTAAACACTAGAGGCCAGCAAACGTAAAGGACTGAAATGCACCTGCCTTCCTTTTCTCTTTTGCAGTGATTTGAAACAAGTCTAAACTTGTTTCCAGAGATGAAAATCTTTCAGTGGTAGTAAATAATGTGCACAAGCTATTCCACGTTACAAGCAATTTATTTCCATTTTATAGGAGATAAGCTAGGCAAGATCATTATTAGATAAAGGTATGCAATTGGTCTTGGCAGGTTTTCATTAGGGAAGGGCACTTCAGTTCTACAGTTATGATTTTGCATCTGATAAGTTGGTCTCATCAAAAACACTTGATTACTTTGAAGCAAATGTATAGAGAAACAGAGAAGGATTCAAGACTCTGCTCTGTTCAGGGCTTTTGTTATAGATACTTAAAATCTTGCAGCATGATCATTCCTCCTTACAGTTCCCTTTTAAGTATTACATCACCAAACCCAGGTTTCTGCAGAAGCAGCCCTGTAGTTTATCAGTATCAACTACTGAGGAGTCTTTAAATCTGAAGTTACAGGCAAATCGTGAACATTGACACTGCCTAGAAGACCGCATGTTCTGAATCCTGAGTCCAGTATTCTGCTGCAGTTCATGAGTTACAAACTCATTCAGAGAAAGAAAAAAACAAAAAACACCTTTCCAGGATACCAATGATTCACTTTTAATAAGTTTTTTTTCTCTCTCCTCTCGCTTCTTTTTTAAACACTTTTTTTTTTTCCAGTGGATGACTGGAAAAGGAAAACATGAATATGGGGGTTAAACATGCTTTAGCTCCTCATCTTTGCCCGAAGAGCTCACTTACCTTCTGTATAAAGTTCTCAACTTTGTTTTGCAGACCCCACCACTTGAATTTGACTGTTACCAGTTTATAAGCACACATGTATGGACAATCCGTCTGCTTCCCCAGGTCCTTCTGCAAAGATATATTTACATCGGGACTCAGGTCAAACTTTTCCAGGAAAGTGGCTCCTTTTGTCAGTATCATGGTGTCTTTCGACAGTGCATCACAATCATCATTCATCCTTACACTTTTAATATTTGTCAGCAAGTTTTGACACCTTTTTGCTCACTCCCTTTTCCAGAGAATCTATAAGTGATGCAAACAGTTTGTGGTCACTGGTGGCCTTCCCTGAATTTTGAGAATGGACCATTTCTTCCTATTTTTTGTTCTCCATTTTTCCTCCGTTAAATCCATCTCTTTCAGAATCCTCACCCTTATGCCATGGCTGCTTAACTTCCTTAAAAGTCTTTTGACAAAGTCCCTAACCAAGAAGAATTTGGAAATCCATGTAGATTTTTATCAGCTAGGTCATCCACATGATGATCAAGAATTTGAAGAACTCCACAAGGTTTGAAAGGCAGAATTCCCCACATCCTTTTACAGGAACCAGATTCACTTTTCCCAAGCAGATGTATAGTACTTTCATCCCTTATTACAGTTCCAACTAGCCTTGCCTGCTAGAAATCAGAATTGAATACCTGTGGCTTCACAGATCCTACCCAGAGTCCCTTTTAGAGAACAGTAACATATTCACCATCTAGACTCTTCATAGACCAAAGGTTTAAGTGAAAGGTTAAGCACTGCTGCTCATAACTCAGCTATTTCGTCCCGGAGTTCCTTTGAGTGAGCTCCTGGGCTGAACACCAGACAGTTCTAGAAACTCCTTTGAACTCCTCCTGTTCGTATCAAACTTCCAGTTTCTTTAATATGAGAACAGGTCACCTGCTGAGTTCTGTGTTTCCTGCTACAGGAGCAGATTCAACATCTTACACACATCTCTGTCTATGGGCCCAAGCAATTCAGCCACACTTCAGGCATGCAAACAGACAGCGTTACTGAACTCATGGAATTCACACCTTCCAGTTGGGACCCAGAGGTCCACGTCCAGTCTTCAGAGATTTAAATTTTGCTGGATCTTCTTCTGCCTTGTAATCCTGTTGGATGGATGCACAAGACGAAACACAGGTTATCCTACTGTTACCCAGCTGCCCACTGTCACACAGGAGATATTTTCTTGGTGAGAGAAACCTCTAACTCACTTCTGAAGAGCTGCTGTTTTCACTCGGACTTCAACATTATCTCAGACTTTGTTCAAAGAAATATATATTTCACCCTCCTGTGGTCCATCCTAGATCTATGTGGGGAAGTAGCATCAAAATGATGCGACTTTTGTACGGAATACTTTGGGATAACTCTATCAGATCTATAAACTCCCAGAATACTTATTTTTTCCACTTATTCTTCAGGGGCTAAAAACAGCTGCTGCATAAAATACCTGTGCTGTCTAGGGCAGCAGTATCAGGCAATTTTCACAGCTGCTGTATCAAAATGATGCTCACATACTGCACAGTGCAAGAGAAGTAGATCTTACAATATCACCAAAAATAGAGAGATATTAGTTATGCCCCTCTACCGAATGGCAAATACAATTTGTAGCATCCTCTTCCATGTTAGATTAAGACCAGGTTGTGCAGTCAAGTCCAAACTCCACTTCAATTAAAATGGACTTAAAATATATATTTTATATATATTTACATTTTACAGTCTTGATATAGGCTCTTAGAACAGCTTTCCCTCCATCTAGCTTCAACCATGTTAAGGAGTAAGGAAGGTCAGAGAAGAGCATCCCTCAATTTCCTCTTATTTGCGACCATCTCCCCAAATGCATTTGTGTGTTACTTTTTTTTATCACGAGGCTTCCCCACCCCAGGGAGTTCTTACCCACCTACCATACCTTGGGAAGTACTTGACTCCGATCAGCAATATCTATATAAATAGCTTCTACATTCTTCCATACATCTGGCTCCAGTTTATGAACCTGCAGGGAAAACGCAAGACAAATGGAAATGATTCTCCTACAGAGCACTCGTGTGACAGTAAAAAACAGATGGAGATGCAGACACCCACTACTCCCCTTCTAGGGACAGCACAGACATATAGTAAAGCACAGCCGAGATCTTCTACGTAAACAAAGGTGCTCAATCAGCACAGGCATTTGGGGGACAGTTTTATTCAGCATATATGAGGAGGCAATGAGAGGAATTTTTACTAGGCAGTTTCTCCCTTGCTAAGGAAATAAGCATTTTGAATCCTGGAACACTGAGAATAAAGAGGGTTTTGCACAGCAGTTCCCTAAACTAGCAAGGAAAGCAGTTTTGTGGCATTAAAGAGATAGATAAAATATGTGACAGAAGTACTTACATTCTCTTGTGTTCCAAGATCTGATTTATGCCAGGTTTCAATTTTGATCAGGAAATCATCCTTCATATACTCATTCTGTCATTGAAATAAAGCTTCTGGTTATTCTCGGGAAATAGAATTTGTCTTGTTATTAGCTAGATAAGCAGCAGCAAAGTCAACTCAGATTTGACCATTATAACTTGATTAGGGTTTCAGGGAACTTCAGATTTATCTGTAAACATGGGGGTTGCTTTTAGGAAAGTTATCTGATCACTAAGTGCACAAAACCAAATAAACCACAAGTTGTTCACTGGGAAAAACTCCACTGTTTTAGTGAAATGTGGGAGGAGGAGAGCCTAAAGAAGAACATCTACAACTACTTAGAATTTAGAAGGAGTAACATAAGGTAAATATGTAGAAATCAGCCTTTTAAGAAGATATTCACCTAGCACTGCATAATGTTTGGATGCAACTCTCCAAATGAAAAACAGTATCAAACTGATACGTTGACAGCTACTGTGCAAGAAGGGAAGGGGCACGAAGCACAGTTCTGCCAAGCAAGCAAAAAAAAACCCTGTCCATTCCAAGTTATTACTGTGGTTAAAAAAAGACTTCCAAGGTAACTCTATCCTCCCTCAAGGTAGTACAAACAAAAACACAAGCAAGTGAAACACTTGGCATGGAAAAGGGAAATATCAAATTTAGAAGGCAGATTACTCAGAGGGACATAATGGTAGGAACTTTCTTTTAATCTGTTTATCTGAGCAATGGTACATTCCAGCACATGTAAAGCCTGCAGTAAGCGATCTCTGTCCCTCGTTACAAGCTGTTCGTGGAGGTGCTGCAGGTGAGAAGGGGCTGGGAGTTTAGCTGATCTTACAATGATTCACAATTACAATGATTTACAGTTTCACACATTGCAAACGCTTGCACAGGTCAGCAGTAAAAACAATACTTACTGTAATAACTGGTCCAAGAAATCGGCACATGAAAAGAAAGAGATACAGTAGTCAGTGAAAAAAGAAGGCATAACAACCATCACCCTCCTCCCACTGTCAGCAAGACAGGGACAATTCCAGCTTCCCAGGGAGCTGCTGCTATTACTGAAGAAAGAAACTCTAGAAGTCTGTTAAAAATAGCTAACTTTGCCCCATTCTCTCTGGAAATTCTCAGAATTGGAGAAACCCGGAGGAGCAGCAATTAATTATGTACTGCCACTTCTGCTCTCTGGACGCCGGCCAGCTGGATGAGAAGATGGAATAAGTTTGTTCAGCTGGCAGCATTTTACCAATCCTTTCTCAGCTTGCAGATAAGAAACCTCTCCATAGTTCTGAAGCAAACACACGCTGGACTTCAGGCCAGGGCAGACCTCATCACTCCTGCACGCAGTAACCAGACCCTCTGCATCTCTGCTGCTCATGGTAACTGAACCCCCTGGGTAGTAAGGCTCAATTATTCAACACAGAAAATCAATTAAAGATCCTATAACAGTCGCCATCGGTTCTACCTGAGCCTTCAGAGCACGTTAGTAACTCCAGTCTAGTCTTAGAATAAGGATGTCTGTGGAGCTAGAACAAACCACCAAATTTAACTGTAAAACTTAACAGGAGGGCTTCACGAAGAAGCAATTTTATTTTAAAGGTATTGTTATATATTGTGAATTTCCCATCCAACATCCTGTTGACAGAATCGTCCCTTAATATCCATCATGGAAAACCAACTGCTTTAATTGCCTGGGCCTTAGGCTAGTCTGAGCCCCTCACAGTTTGAACATTGCTTTTTACAGAGGGTTGATTATTTCGACTGACATGGGTTTGTGGGGGAAAGGGAAGAGCAGAAGCAAGCAGAGCCTGGACCATTTTTAAAAGACTTGATTTCTTCTCAAATTATTGCATTATTTTCTGCAGGGAGGAGTTTCTTTCCTACTAGTCCATATGAAATACTGGGTAAGCCAGCAATAATTATAACCTAGAGCCTTCCCATGACAAGGTGCTTTCCATTACTAGGCAGCATAAGAGCTGTCTTAAAACAGGTTCGTTCACCTTCCTATGGCAAAGATTCTTCAGTTCTAAAGGGAACACACTAATCTCTTTAGAAATGGCCATTAAAAGTTAGATGCTCAGCTTGTTATAAATTGAGGCCTGAACCTCGAGGTGTTGCAGCAGTAACTCCTACACATTTCAGCCACAGTTTTGACTTCTCAATTTCTTGACATTTGGCCACAGGCAACTCAAGCTGACACCCAGAAGAGCGGAACACACAACAAATTGCTTTTTTGGAAGCACTTAAATGACATTAATATCCAGGTCAGACTGCAAAAGAAAAGAGCTAAGACTGCTGTTCTCCTTGGCAGCAGTTCATGGTTTTCACTAGCAGGCAGGCCTCACTTCATTTTTATTGTACATGTTATAAATGCATATAAGCAACCACTTCCTTTAGGATTCATATTCTAGTACATTTGCAGTACTTATTTGATAATGGTGTATAAAATCTGCATATTAAAATAATATTTGAGCTTTTCAGAGGAAATATGGAAATGTAAGGATGATTACTATCTTGTGTATTAAAAAACCGCTGTGCTGCAATACTAGAAAGTTTGTTTTTCTCCAAACTTAAAAGGCTCTATATAATAGCTGTTGTGCAAGAAAGCACACTAGTACCACCTAAATATCAGAAAATACTGGCAGGATGCCACTAACTCTAGCACGACAGATCCAAATTTAGGTCTTGTTGCATCCCCTGCTCCTAGGTTTCAACACTTGTAAGAGCCCTGAAAGCCACACCAGGTGCTGGGAGCCACCATGGTATTTTTTGCTACAGAGGAAAACGCACGTGAGGTTATCCCAGTCTTTCCACTTCTGACCTAAATACCTGAACTTGGCTCAGTATAAAATGATAATCCAACAAGGCACCTACTCCACGCACGAGTTCTTCCCTCCTGCCCAGTACTAGCAAGGGAAGGTTTCTGCAACATTTCTGAGCATATCTTGATTTGTGTCAGGCTGGCAGATTCTGTAAACAGATTTGTCAGCCTCCGCATAAAAACTGCCTTCTGCTCCAGCTCCCACAACAATACAGTTTCTATCTCATTTTGTATTAGGTTTATTACAGTTGGGTTTTTTTTTTTTTTTTTATTTTATACCATTTCTAGCATACCAAAATCCAAAGTCTTTTTCGATTGTGCCAGAAAGCCTTATACTTAATTTTGCTATGGCAAGTGCAATTTTAGCAGTGAGACTCCATGCCTTTGTTCCAACCATTGGCAGAGTAAAAAAAAGGAGAAGAAAGATATTGCTAGATATTGTTTAATAAAATCTGATGGAGTCAACTTAGATCTGTTTCCACAAATCTGTTTCTGGAAACAGAAATCTTTCTAAATAGAAAGAACTGTTTGCGTCTAAACCAGTTCACAGTCCCTAGCACGGAAACAAACCAGCTATTACTGCCCAACTGATAAGCAACTGTCACTCAAAAATAAAATTACGTAGAATTGAGAAAACTAGGATGTAAATAAGTTCTGGTTTCAGCATGTCAAGTGATTAATGGCTCATTAAAAACAATTTTATTTGATGATGGCAGTATTTGAACTCTGTGCATTTGAAATATCTATGTCACTACCATTAACCCATGCACTTTTCACATACTGAAGTAATATTAATCTTCCTCACTGCAAAGCACATCTTTACTTTCAAAACATTCTATTTAAAGTTATGTTATCTTAAGTAAATTTTGTTGAAGATTTATTTTTTCCGCACAGGGTTTCAAGAACAGTTAGAATTCTTAAGTTTACAGTTCCCTTAGAAATTGTACTTGTGCCAAATGGCAAAAAAATATATCTTTGAAAGATACAAACAGCATAAAAGGCAGCCAAAAATACTGCGCAAGTTTGGAGGCAGAGTCAAAACTGCAGTTCCTATAGCAGCAAAGACCAAAAAACAGTGGTGGTCAGACATTGTGGTTGGTAACCTCAGTGAATAAAAAGATATTAAATATTCCTCACAGCAGCAGAAAATGAGTTTGTCCCTTTGCACAGCCCTCAGAACTCCCATCCAGGGATTACAAATGGATTCTCTTCACACTTGTTGGTTGAGATTCTGTATTTGCGTCAAGCCACCATTTCCCACCACCCTAGAAGCCACAGCATTATCTGCTCACGTTTCACTAACTTTGGATGCCACAGAGAAGGAAATATCAATCACATAACACTGTTGCTCCCTTCAAACTGCACCAAGAGGCAAGTATCTCAGCTCCACAGCACTAGATTTTGCTTTTCCTGAGCCACTGGAAGGGCTTAGAGAACAGAAATCCAGGGTAGGAGCTGAGACATCTTCTGTTTTGCTTACTTCTTTCCTCCTCCCCTTACTTCCCCCTAAAGAGGGGCCAAAAAGCCAGCAGCTCCCAGCCTTTCCTCGCACACTCACCGGTTCTGCAGTAGGGATAGGCATTCCATGCTTTTTCATGTATATTCAGAGCTCCCTCTGGGGCCAGCATTCTCACAAATGTTGGCACTTTGCTGCAGAATTGGGGAACAGGAAGATGGACACAGGTATGAGTAAGAACCACGTGTAGCAAGGGCTACGGTCTAAATGCTCAGAGAAAGACATAACAGCACCTAAAAGGCAGACCTAAGTGATAGATACATGGTGGTGGTATAGGGGGAGTTCCCTCCCATCACCACAAAAAGGAAAAAAAATTGTAGAGACTGTTGAAAGTCACCAGGTTCAACTAAGCCTTCTTCACATAGCCAGAAACAGAAAAAAATAAACATATAGGGCGAACACAGGTTAAAATTTAGGAGGCATTTTGCATTATAGGGAAATTCAAGTATCAAAATACTGCATAATGGGATTACATTTGCTTTGAAAAGAGCTCAGAGACAGATTTACTTGGGGGAACAGCCACACTGAGGAGGGCAGATGGGTGCTGCAGTGATGCTCACTCCAAGCTGCACTGTGCATGAGCTCCTGAAGTTCTTGTCTTACCTCCCTGTCTTCCAGATTCTTCCTAACCTGTGATTTACACTAAAATTCCCCGTTCCATCTTTCTCTGGCTCCGCTTGTCTTTTAACCCTGCCTGCCTCCAGGATGCTTCACTCACCTCTGTAAGTGGTAGATCTTGTGTGTGTACTGGCCACGCTCGCCATCTCTTTCGTAGGGTTCATTCACCAGGACCTCCACTCCTTCACCTCCACCAGTTTCATTTTTACTGGCTTCTGCCACAGAATACAGCTGTCCCACTTGATACTAAAGAAGTTAAAGACACGTTACTGTGATAGCTGTAATTTAGAAGAAGTTATAATAATTTTACCAAGAGAAGCCAAGGGTAAATTTATTATCTAGGGAGAAGATGGGAAAATAATATCCACTTGTGTGTCCAGATAAGCAGCTCATTTAATTTCATTTTGACATGCAAAGCTTGAGCGGTAGGAGGAAAGCAGGGCCAACAACATAACTGTCTTTAACCCTTGGATCTCAAACTCAAAACCAAGACAAACTCAGAAGAAAGTAGGAAAAAGATGAAAGGACTGTTAGGACGACATTTAGGGAGAATCCAGGAGATCTCAGCTGTGCAGTAGCAAAAATTCACTGTTATTCACTCTTTTTGGCACACGGCTGTTCAGGTCAAAAGCACTGCCAGTCCTAAACTAATGAGCATACAGCACTTTATGCATAAGAATCCCAAGAAGTTTCACAAGAAACCTGCCTTAGTCTATATGTGTATACTAACACGCCTAAACCTCTCTTGCCAAAATTAAGTCATTTTAGGCTATTTTCTTCACTGAAGATCTATTTTCCTTCTGAATGTGGTTTAAACTCTGCTCTTTCAGGTCCTTCCCAACCCAGCCCTTCTCCCTTCAACTATCTTTATGTGAGTCCAAATGACTTCCCCATATCTGTTCTTAAATTTTACTGAAATAACTGAATAAACTATCGTCCCAGAGGGTCAACTGGCCCATTCTGTCACCCCTATCCCTACTATTTCTCCTACCCTCTGATTGAAAAGAATTATTCATAGTCCAAACCTAAGCTAAATCAACTAACCTATTTTTGTTTGACTTTGGGCAGGCTGCCATAACGTACCTCCCCTTAGCCACAAGCAGTAAACCACTAAGAGGGAAAGCACAGTATTTCTGCAGACAGCAAAACTTTTACCTTTAAGATAATTTTTCCGTCTCTTCAAGAGACTTATTTAGCAGGATTAACCCCCAGGAATCACCCACATTATTTCTTGCCATCCAACCGCTTTCATAAGAAGCTTCTCTCAAATATTTCACAGTTAAAACCAGAGCAAGATCAAGTATATGGGCAAGAGAACTTTCCTCTCTGCAGGAGATGTAAACACCAATGCACTCTTGTCTCTGGAAGCGAAAAAGTGGATGCAGAGTTTGACAGAAACATGATCAAATGAAGAAAATTAATGCAGGCCTCTTTGAAACAAAGTTAGAGGTTTGAAGCAAAGTTAGAGGAAGAGGTTTGAGGATGGAGTTAAAGCACTAGGCCAAGAGGAAGTGTTCAAAGCATGGTCTAGTACAAGCGACTTCCGAAGTGAAAATGACAAAAAAAAACCACCCTGCTGCTTAAAGCAACACATGGGAAGGCTGTTTGGAAATCCCCAAAGTGTCAGGCATCAGAACCACAATGACAAAATAAAAAATAAGATGAAATCAGATGACCTGCTTCCCCACAAAGCAAAACTCAAACTACAAAGCAATGGAATATTGCTTAGGCCTTCTTCCTGTGCACCAGCATCAGCCTCTGCATCAAAAGCAGGTCTAGGGAGCACTCAGCATTCCCTACACTGAAATCCAGACTGGAAAAGCAGAATACTGCTCAGGGCTGGCAACCCAGATATAACAGCCTGCAGGCACATCTCCAGCAAGGGAGGAAGGTTTCTAGAGTAGTTTAATTTTGTTGTCAGAGCATCCAAAATAAAAACGGAACTCAAGTTTCATGGAGTTTTATACCATCTGGTGCTAACAGTGACCACATTCTCAAGCAAACATTTGACTTTGAGAGCAGAGACGTGATGCCAAAGGTGCAGGGCTCGATGTGCTGTCCTCATTCTGGGACAGCACAGCAGAAGGATTTAGACTAGTGCTCTTGTACGTGCTCAGGTCAACCTGTACAGTCACAGGTTTACCACAAAGACAATTTTAACAAGTCTGACTCACTGTTTGACTATACCCAAAGAAAAGCACCCAGGAAAATCAGCCTCCTGAGGAGCTTTAGCGAGGAGCAACAGCTGGTAGGATCCCTCCTGAAGGTGCTGGCCCAGGTTATCCAAACACCACTCACATGGCTGGACAGGTCCTGCACCGTCACCAGCAGATTGGGTTTCAGACTGAATTTTGGGCTGCAATATAACTCTCTGCCTCCTGACATTTCATACACTATATTGCTTTCCTCATGACTAACTACAGATGACCCATGCAAAAGAGAACACTCACCTCCCTCCAGAGGAGCAAAACATGGGAGTTGCAAAATCTTTGAAGTTGATCATTTTAATAGAGTAAAACCCACATGTGTGCACTCATATAGAAGAGCCCACATCATGAGTTTGGCAGCTACAGCATTAAAGGGGAGGACAGAATGGCACTGATGGCTGCACAGCAAGTTGCAGGACAGACCTTCGGAGGAACAAACTAATTCCTCTTAGTAACAGCCTCTCATTCATTCCTTTTCCCTTTTAAATACGTGGGTCAAAGTGCAGACACTAAGAGGATAAGCCCTTAGGTTTGGCATCTTCACTGTTTAATCTTCCCTGTTATTTCTGATCCTTTAATCGTGTTGATAAAAGAGGAAAAAGCCCAAATAAATCTGTCCCAATGAACAGATCCCACAGCACCTGTCTGTGGAAGTTAGCTGAGGAGGAGATTCCCCTTCCGCGAAGTCTAGAGCAGACAGTTCTATCTTTGCAGACCTGAGAGCTCCCGAAAAGTTTTTCTCTTTGTCAGACAGCTACCCTCCTCGATCTGTCACAACATCTTTCGTGCAGTTGCCTGCCTACCTTTCTAACACCACATTTCATTCAGAAGGCTTCATTTCAGTGCAGCCATCTTCCTCAAGAACAGCTCTTTTCCAGAAAAACAGCTTTGAACACAATTAATAAGAGTCCTTTGTGTTTGGCAAGCTCCTTCCCATGTGAGGGGAACAAAGAGGCAGCACAGACTGTGTACACACAGCTCTAATCCATAGCAGCATTTCTAAGTGGCAGCTGGTGAGACACCCACACAGCAGCTCAAGTCCTTGCTCTCAGAGGTGACACTGGGCAGCGTGACGCAGTCGGAGACGACAAGAGGAAAGGTTAGTAGACCTGAGATGCACCGAGTTGTTTGTTGCTGCTGTTCTTTGCAGGGCAAGGATGCCTCACACAGTGCGGGAGGGCAGCTTGCGGCGTGCCCCGAGCAGGACCGCATTTTGGCAGAGATGCTTTGCCGAAGGCGGCTGCTACAGCCTCACTCCTACATCGCAGCCTTCCAGTTTTAGTCATCACTAAGGCTTCTCCTCCCGTTTGTTCTCATCTCAGCATTACTTGGCTAAGCTGTTTGGTGTTGAGCTCTTTACACATTAAGTCACATCTCCCCACTATCTTCCTGATCATTTGTTTTCTCTTGAATTTCCTACTACTGATTAAGCTCTGTCTGTTGGAGGTGAAGGGACTGAACGCAGAATTCCACAATGACACAGAAAATTTCCCTCAGCCCTATTACAATGCTTCAAATATACAATTTAATTTCATTCTATGCATTATACATTGGCAACAGACTTTTGGCAACAAATTGCTTAAGACGTGAGCTCTCAGGTCTTTCAAGCAAAATTTCCTTACATAAAGTTAAATTAGAAGTGTCCTCCCCACCCCCAACATCATAGATGATTAATAAGGAACTACACGGTGAAGAGCCATTACGAGTCTCCACATCCTTATTTAGTTTGTGTATGAAGGAGTCAAGGAAAATAACCAAGATTAACAGCTGTTCTGCAATACAGACAAGCAAAGACTAGTGGCAAAGTGATGCAGAGATGGGTGAGCATTCCTGCACACAGGAAGGAGGATAAAGCAATGCACAACCCCAAGGCAACAGTCACCCTTCTGCTCAGCCTTGAGCCCCAATAATCCCTCCTCTTCAGCGGATCCTTAAAGCCACCAAATCACATAAGCACCTATGCAAAGTTAAGTGAAGCTGTATCCTGAAATGTAGCCCGTGTATCATATGAGAACCCACTACTCTTGACAAGGGACATCATTCCAGGGACACTCTGACGATATGCAGGTCTGGGGAGGAATTAAGTTTGGTCATATCTAAGTGCATTCCTAAGGTGTTTTCTCTACTATTTTCTTCTAGTTATATTTATTTGCTTTTCACTTTATAGGCTTTTCAGTAGGTTACTCAACTCTTTGGACTCCCTGGATCCAGGGTAAAGAAATACACCTTGGTAAACAGATGACTGCAGGGCATCCTCCAACAAGGAAGTTGCTACAGTGATAGATTTACGCATTGCCTGAAACCTCAATTTTCTATACAGGCAGCCTACACACAAGGCTGAAACCATGCCTGGCGCTGAACAGCCAGCCCGGGAGAGAAAAGAGCAGAGCAAGAGACTCGCTTTAACTGGATGAAGGTTAATCCTAGTATCAGAGAACTTAGAAAACCCCTGGGTTGGGCTCCATCCAGTCTAACCGCCTCAAAGAAACAATCTGTATACTGATGCTATGACTTTCCCTTAACACAGCTTGATACCTTCAAGTATCTCATTATGAAGAAGGGCTCCTGCTATTCGGGCTAAGGTCTTCCCATACTGAGCTCTGGAGCTCCTTAACACGTAGTTACAGCTTTTGCAAACGCTTCTCTTTCTTACCACTTGCAAGTTGGCATCTTTTACTTTCTTGCTAAGACTTACCCTGTTCTTTCTTTTTCAAGCTCTCCCTCACGCAGGTAATAAAAGATCTAAGCACACTTAGTCTAATAGGTTAGTCACACTTGGGTAAAACTGCTTGAAACAGAGAAAGCATATAAGCTGCAGATAAAGAGTAAGAAACAGCCTTTGGGCATTAACAGCTCTCGTTCCTGCACCAAAATACTGCAGAAGCCTAGGATCACCAGCTGAACAGAGGCTCAGACTTGGTGTGGCAGTGTTACAACTAGCTGATCCACAGGAACAGGGAACTCGGTGCTCAGGCTTTCCCTGTCTTTCACTAGCCAGCCCTAGGGCTGTGGCATACACCACACCAACTTCCAAAGGGTCTCCTCCCCAAAGCATATAAAACTGTCAAAATGACATGCTTAAAATAGTGTGGCCATGATCCATCTCACCACTGCCTATATTGTATATATAGCAGTTGCTATATTATGGGAAAGAAAAATGAACAAGAGTCCTGTCCTCAGAGTCAGGACAAGTCCGTGGCCAGAGCTCTCAAACTGAGGACTGGCAGTCAAGGACCACAACCAAAAATATATCCGGGAGAGGCAGACTACCCCAACACTGCTATCGACTCAGTCATTCCCATTTCTCAGCTACTTTTCCCGTATGAACAGAGGCAATGAGAAAAGCATTTACATGGTCAGATTCTCTGCAAAAAATCTGTACAGTGCAGAAGGGAGGACTGTTAAGAAAGAGGGAGGAATGAAAAGTAAAATGCAAAATACAACAAGGAATCACACAGACACTGCGCAGTTACCCCATGGCCAGTCGAGCAATCAAAATCACTATGTCCACAACCTCCTTCACTAAACAACACAAAAGTTTCCTTTTGTCAAGATCTAAAGATGGGTCTTAAAAAGTTTTAGGATGTACCTATATAGTCTTTGCTTTGATATACCAGCCTCATCAATCAAAAGAAATTGTTTTAAACTCTTAGGTAAACAGTAACAAAAGAATTAAAAAAAACCCCACAGATTAAGGGTAACTCAAATTTGTATTAAAGGTTCCTCTTTATGTTCAACAAAAAAAGGGGGTGGGGGAGAGGGGAAGAGAAAAAAGAACAGTATTAATCAGGAAGAAATTACGTTTTAGAACAATCTGACAAGTTGAGATTTGTCATGAAAATATCTGAAAACACTTTACAGAAGGATATCGGTATCCTGAGGTTTCGAGAAATCAAATTATTTGGCCAAATGAACAGTGACCGAGCGATAACACACAAGGTTTCTGAAGACGGCTATATCCTTCTTCTGTGTTTTGCAGTTTTTGTTCAAACAAATTGCTTTGATTGTAAGTTTATTTGTGGTCTGAAAGGGAGGAAGGAAAGAGAAAAGGACTTACCTCCTCCACAGACACAGGCAGGATAACACGACTGAAAGAGAATGCAGAAACAGAACAGGAAGTTAACAAATGCCCCTGCAGTTGCAAAATTTAGATGACACATTCCTCACAGCAGCAGCCACACAGCTTTCCTGTCCCCTCAGTCTCCTTTCCCTCCAGCACCAGCATCCCTAGCACTTGCTTTTTAGTCCCCAAACTACTTGTATAAGGGCCTCAAAAAGAATCTCTGTGTGATATAGCTTAATTGCAGTCTTAAACTATAATCTTGTCATAGAGCCTTATAGGTAATATCTTCCCAGGCTATGAACAAACACAGGATTAAGAGAGTTGCAAGTTCTTTCTCAATATATTCTCCTCAATAATCTCATGTTATTTCTTGACAAGCTGTTGTAGAGCGTTGTTATGTACTTGAACAATTTGGCAGTGATCTGCGATAGCCACCCCATTGCAATATGTACTTATATGTCCTATGCGGTCGGAAGCAACTCCTATTTCGAGGAGCTGTACACAGCTGACTGAGAAAGGAGGAGCTGCCATTTCTACACATGAGTCACTGGTTTCACATTGTGGTTTCCTTATTGCCTTTTAGATTCAACTGACTAGAGCGAAAACTGCCAGAAGTCATACTGAGATTTAGCTTTCTTCTTGTCCTTCCAAAAAATGTAAGAAGCAATAAAGAGACAGGTTTGTTAAGGCCTTTAAAAATATTACCTATGTTCCCCAAATTAAATATGTATTCTCTCTCGGTTTCAGCAATTTGATGTTAAATCAGGGAACTAAAGCAAGACAGAGATATGAAATGGATAGAGCCACTGTGGATGCAAGTCCCCAGGAGCTCAGTGTGTTTGTACTTTTTGAGGGGAGAAAAGCCTTTTCAAAGCTCAGCAGCAGTCATTCCTTAGACTGGCGTGAAGAACCAAAGTAAAAACACTTAAGAACTTCAAGAATCCTGTGAAGTGAGAGACTGTACTTAGCGTTAACACACAGTGAATACAATGACCATTTTTAAATGCATGGAAAACAATTGTTGCTATTAAAGGAGGTTTGTAAGAAGGAGGTTTGTTTTAAAGACGTACAAAGCTTTACAGAAATATTCCCAAGCAGCTTCATCAAAACTGGGTGGGGGGGAAACAACAAAAAAACCCAAAACGTGGTCAGGTAAGTCAGTATGGCTTCTAAAGCAAGGGAGTGTAACAAACTGCTAGACACATGAATAAATGTGACACATGGGAACAGTCAAGGTGGCTCTCTGAAAAACAGCCTCACACCTCAGAGACAGATCTAATACAGAAAAGCATGGTCGGTTTATACACTCTATTTAAGCTTTGAAGAATTTCAGTGGTGAGTCTCAAAGAAATGAAGATATTATGGGATAAGAAGAAAGTCATCTATACTAAGGATTAACAATCAGTTAAAATAATAATCATAGTGATCTTTTTTTCCCTATACAAGAAAAATGTTACCAGCGGACACCCCAAGGACAAGCTGTAAGAGAGGCAAAAATTTACAGATTATGCAAGATTATTTATGACAGCAAAGCTTTATGTTCGCTGCAAAATAAAGCAGGAAGAAGTACTGCAAAGTGAAGATGAAGTTCGGTGTCAGTAAAGCAAAATAATGCATCACAGGCACTCAACCTCCCCAAACACGTGGGGTAATGAGCCCCACATTAGCTGTCACCAGCAAGTATCGTGGTATCCATATGGAAAAACATCTGGAAACATCAGTTCAGTGGCAGTTCAAGAATAAAGACAACTTCAGAAAGTGGAGCAGAGAATATAAACAAAAAACATGAGATAATAGCTACACCTCTGTATAATCTCCTATGCATCACTGTCCTGAATATCTCATATAGTTCTGGGTACTCCATCTCAAAAGAGGATACAAAATAGCTAGAAAAAGATAACGAATATGACTGGAGGTAAGAAAAAGCTTCTTCATTAGAAGAAAATAGACCAGGCTCCTCATCTCGGAACAGAGGACAACTAATAGGTTAAGATAGGTCAGCACTTTATAAAGTTGTGAATGGTGTGAAGGAGTGAATGAGGAAAAGAACAATGATTATTTCTTAAAACTGAACAACTGTTGGGGCATAATAAAAATCATTAGGCATCATATAACAAACAAGTCAAGAGCACTGCTGTATATCATGCATAATTAAGTTATGAGATTCTTTGCCAATCACAAGAAGCATAAGTAATTTTAAAAAGGGATTTGATCAATTCATGGAAGTCTATGCCACTTACTGGAAAGATACACTGAAGATCATTCTATTCACTGTTCATATATTGCCTCCTAAAGAAATCTGCTAGATGGCAAGGTGGGAAAGGACTTTTGATCCAAATCAGCGGGGTACTCCTTCCATGGGAGAACAAAACACGAAAACTGGTTTACCACAGACAGTCTAGACCATCAAACATGACATCAGATTAGTTACCTGGTCTGGGATAAAACTGCAGCTAAGAACCAAAGAGGGAGAGAATAACAAATAAAGATGGAGGACAAACTACCAGGAAAGAAATTCAATTATAATTGAGCTAAAGTATTTTATTTGGAAAAACTTGGCGCACAGAGGTTGACTTAAGCTAATGAAATTCTGATTATGAAGGTAGAAGGCAATAGATGTAAATATTATCGTGCAGTTGTGTTTTCACAGAAAGAAAAACAAGTGAAATAGTTTACAACCCATTCAGCCCAGCAAACAAAGAACATGGGGGTTGACTAGTGTTTATAGGTAGTCAAGCGATAAGGAAGGAGGAGAGAAAACAACTCAAGAGGGTAGGAAGGAAGAGCCTCTCGGGACTAGTAACGGGAACAGACACTCCCAACTTTGGGACAGAGCGTGATTAGATGGTAAGAAACTGTATGATGTGGTTACCTGCTATATCAAAGGCCCCAAAATACTGCAGAACACTTAAGATGCCTCTGAGATTAAGATCTGCCTCAAATGACAGCAAAGGGAAGCAGAGTTGCAGAGAAGGCCAGTGTCATTATTGTCACTCCACAGGAAAGGGAAGTGAGTGTCCGTGCTCAGATTCTCCTCAAGGTCTCCCACTGCAGTTTAAATCAAAACAGGGAGACACGGCAAGATCTCAACTAACATTTAAAAAATCAACAATGAGAGGACAAAAAAGGACAAACTCTAGGTTATCTGTTGGAAGGATAGGTAGAAATGAAAGATAATTGTGACTGATAGGGCATCAAATGAAAGCATTAAACAAAAGCTATTGCTGCATAACCATCACTAAGGGAAGCTGCAGAGGAGAGGCAGATGATACAGCTTGCCTGTCAGTGAAAGACCTGACAAGGGGCAAAGTCTCCTGAAATACCTATGGAACAGATAATACCTGTTTGGTTTACGAGGGAGGATGTAACAAGAGGTTACAGAAAGAATAATCTCCTCACATGACACACAGCTTATTTATATTTTTACCACTTACATGAGGCAGGCAGCAAGCTGTTGAGGCACCCAGAACCAATGAAACAGTAATAGTGAATAGTCTTGCTCCCCAAGTCATGCCAGAACAAGTGGCTTCTAAACATCTTAACAACTGCTTCCTGGAAGGCGAAATTTAGTCAAGAACAGTCTCAAGTAGCACTGAAATGGGTAGCTTTTACGTACTACAAGATTTATACAAGAACCAATATGACAACAAGAAATCAAAAGTAAATTATTTGACTGATTTTGCATCTGTGACTGCCCTTAGAGTCACAAAGAAGGGAAGGCAAAAAAAAAAGGAAGAGGACAACACAGCTAATGACAAGGCACCAGAGGTTTGGGACCTTCTGAAAACAGAAATGGAAGTCAGTAAAAAAAAAATTACTAATAATCATAATTCTTGACTTTTGCCCACTGGTCTTCACGCTCATTCTTTATATGTTATTTCTAGAACAGGCAGTGCGAAAGACCAATCAGATAAGCTGCCGTGGTGAGAATACCAAGTAAAATGTTTTTTGGAGCGCATCCTCCGGAGAAGGAGCGCTGCATTTTGAGGCTTGGGGCAGCTCCCAGCTCCGCGAGACGCGCTCTTGGTAGCAGAGCTCCCTGGCAAGCGAGCGTCACTGCAGTGCGAGGCAGGACTGAAACCGAACCTAGGCTCGTGAAACGGATAGCTGCACTGGAACAGAAATAAAACAGCTGCCATAAGAGAAAAAGCTACCAACTATAGCCATAGATCAGTGAAACGGGGGGTACAGAAGAGCAAGTTTAGTAGCTTTTCGTGCATATACAATTGAGCATTAATCCTGTGTTTCTGTCTGCTACACAGCTTTACCAGAAGGTAAAGGTGTCTCGATGTGACGAAGAGCAGCTCTGCTGCTGTTGTCAAACTCTTCCCCCTCACTGCTGGGTAAAACTAGCAAGGGTGGGAGAGGGGGAAAAAAGTTACTCATGATGAAAGGGAACTACAAGGTTCATTGTGGCCCTCAGCAGAGTTTGGAAGTTTTAGGTCCATGCCATGCCGCGAGGTCTGGCAAAGGGATTGTCAGCAGGACACTGGCATTTAAGTAAAGGCGCTTGAAGGAAAGATCTGAAAGGCTTCTCTGTCACCAAGATCACAGCTACCTTCCACCAGGAAAAGGGAGAAGGAAAACACACACACACACAAAAAAAATCCTCTTCCGCTAATCAAAAGAAGTTTAAAAGGACGGAATGCACTTAATAAAATAATATGTAAGCTGCATCTTGAAGTTAAGCTGAAGAGCGCAAGGAGGAAACGGGGCAGTAGGAACGTGAGCAGGAGCCTCCTGCCAGAGCGCTGGTCCCAAGGAGCACGGGACACCCGGGCGAAGGGGCCCAACGCGCAGAGCGATGGGACGGGGCTGGACAGTCTGTCCTGCCCCTGGTTTCTTCCTCCTCTTCCCCTTCACGGGACACAACAACCGCAGGAGACTCGCGACAGCGAAGAATTGAAAGGTGAGGTTTCCGCACAGGAAAAAAAAAAAAAAAAAAAAGGCCGTGGAGCTATTTTAGGTCTGTCACATTTGTTCCTCTTTGATTTTTTTCTAGGTGGAAATTACATAGAGGGTATAAACAGGCTGGTCATTAGGCCCCATTATAACCGGAGGGAGGTGAGACCCCCAACCCCGTGGAAACCGATACAAACCGATATAGAACGGAAGGATAAAACAGCACAGGAAAACAGCCCGGTAAAACGCAGCGGTGCCCGGGCCGGGAGGCCGCCCTGGACGCACGGAGCCCGGCGAGGCCCTCGGCGGTACCGGCCCGGCCGGGGGCACCCGAACCGCCGCAGCCGAGTGGAGGGGGGGGCAGCTCCGCAGGCCGCCCCCGGGGCTGGGGGGAAGCGGGAGGCCGGGGCGCCCAAGCGGTGGTGCCCGCGGGTC
>VWPW01016669.1:52090-81538 GCA_013389825.1 Crypturellus undulatus
GGCGGGGCGTCTCTGCGGCAACCGCTGCGTCACGGCGCCGCGCACGCGCACGCGCCCTCCCCTCCGCCGCCGCGCGCGGCCGTTGGACGTTGCGTTGGGCGGGGGGGTTTCCCGCCCTCCGCTGAGGCGCCGCGCGCCGCCTCGGTCACCCGTTTGTCCCCATCTCCTTAACCGGCTCCTCTTAGGGAAAATGTGAAGGGAAATGTCACGCGAGGGCGAAGGCAAGGAACAGGGCTGGGTGTTGGAGGCCGCAGATAACGGAAAGGACTCCCGGCGTGAGGTGTTTTTTGGGAGGAGGGCTCTGCGGCGTTGGCACTTGCCGCTTGAGAGGTGCAGCAATGTGGGCTACGCATAGTGGTAGGGACAACACCACCTAGTTATTAGAAGGAGAGATTTATCTTTATTATTTTAATTTTTTTAAAGGCCTCTATCTAAAAGTACCTGGCGCTCAGCCAGGAAAATGGCCAAAGAGGGTTAGATTTACTACTTTTGTCTCAGGANATAGTTATTAGAAGGATTTATCTTTATTATTTTAATTTTTTTAAAGGCCTCTATCTAAAAGTACCTGGCGCTCAGCCAGGAAAATGGCCAAAGAGGGTTAGATTTACTACTTTTGTCTCAGGAATTGTGCAAAGACTACCTCTGTGTGCTTGGAAAAAAATAAAAGCATATATTATGTTTAACTGGGATGTGTAGCACCTCTTTTGTAGCATACCAGCCTAAGGCCATGTTGGTTGGATGCATTTGCCCTGTATTAACTAAGTCTCATCTCTTTTTCAGGTTGCTATCAAAATAAAATTTAAAAAGAAGAAAAAGCTTTTCCTCAGAGCAATTAATTGCCCATTACCTCCTGCCTGGAGAAGCAGCAGCACAAGGAAGAGTTCAAAGTGCAGCCAAGCAGGTACTGTGTAAAAGACCTGTGCTTACACAGCCTCAATACAAACCAAGCAATAACTTTATTATGTTCAGCTTTGGAAGGAAAACTAATGATTAACTTAATACCACATTTACTTTTAAAGATAGTACTGTAAGAGTGCACATCACCTTACAAACATTGAACTACAATTCAACTTTGACAGATACAGTAAAACAAACAAAAGAGCATCAGGAACAAGAGATGGTGGGGAAGCTAATCCCAGGAGGCTGAATGGATGGCGTATTTTGGAAATAGGAATTGTCCCAAGAATATAGAGCAGGTGACAGAGGAGTTGGTCACACAAGAGCAATTAGCAGCAGTAGGAAGGATGATGGTGCAGAACACGGGACAGCCAGAAAAGCAGATTGCACAGACAATCTATCTGGTAGAGAGAAAAAAATAACTAAAAAAATAAATTAAAAACGGCCTTTAGAGTTTATAATTATCATGTGAGAATGCACCTCCATAATACATCACTGCTTCAGCTATTTCCAGAGAAGATAAATGTTGTGAAACCTGATCAGAAGCATCTTTTTACCAGCCCTTCCATGAGGAATTACCACTGTAATATTAGCTTGTGTTATGGAAAACTGTGCACTTCTAAAGTGGGAAGCAGGGAACACCAAAAGCCTTGTAGATAAAGGCAGGGGGAAAAAAGCACTCAAAGGACAAAAAAAGTAATGGAAAGTGTGTTGTTTTACAATTACATTCTTTTCCCAGAGAGTATCTGCTTTATATTATGTAGTATATTTTGCAAATTCATCAGCTTGTCAAGAGAGAAACCTCCTCCTTTAAAACATTTTGGTGATTTACTCTTTTAGTTGAGGTCTCATTAGCCTACAATTTTCCCTTGCAGACAGAGCATGAAGAGGCCAGGCACTGCTGCGGGAGTTAAACGTTTCAATCCCTGTAACAGCATTGCAGTTAAGCCGGACTCTCAGCAAATCTCGCTTGTTTTCTGCGGACATCTGTGCCCAATTACATCTTAAGGACCCAGATACTCTCTGACAGTAACCGAATAAAGCTACAAGACTCCTGTTAAGCAAAATAGCACAGATTTCCTCTGCTACTCTTGATAGCCTCATTACATTAGTGCTATAAAGATTGTTGATGGGTTCTAGGTACTGAAATCTCAGTAAGAGGGAAAAGCTCTCTGTCCCTTCCTCACTCCATTTTGCCTAAATAAAGACACTTATTAAATGCACACGAGCTCTCTAGACAGAGAGCACCTTTATACAGCAGCAGCACTGGGTCTGAGCACTCCTGCAGACAGCAGTGACTCACAGATCAGCTTTCTGTTTAATTACACTGTTGGGGATGCTTCTACTGCAGAAAGGAGGTCTTTTCCTCAATCACTTCTTAGCGCTTTTAATACAGGTAGGGGAGAAGGAGGAGAACAAAATGACATTAAAAATGCTTATAAATTCTAGAATTCAGAAAATATGAAACTAGTTAAACACAGTGACCTGTATTTTAATTATACAGGTAAACATATTATTTACTTGATGTAGCTCTCCAGCCTTTGGTAGCCCCTTTATTTTTTCCCCACAGGGTGGCTCCTGCAGAAGTATAGCAGGATTTTTCTTTGTCCTGCATCGCTTGGCTAGAAAGCAGAAGTGCTGTATTCCGTGCCAGATTTAAGTAATCCATGATTATGTTTCCATAAGCACCAGAGATCAAGGCAGACTGCCCGTGGGCAACACATTTAACAGAACTGTCCTGACAACATTTGTTTGCTGCACCATATAGGGCACACACAGGAAGCTGAAGGCAGAATGTTAGTTGTCCTTTAGGGGCCCAGCACTCAGGAGATGCAGTTTTTAAGTAACTGTGCCACAGTCAGAGGCATATATGTACCTTGTACATGCAGATATAGCTTCTTTGATAGATAACTCAGAGATTGCCTTTAAAATTAGTCTGGTCCACAACTACAGCAGTTAAATGAACCCTACAGGATCAGATCATCATTCCACCTGGCCCAGTATATCCCTCATGTAGTAGGATACATAAAGAGGCAAAGAAACATGGAAAAGTGATCATTCCTCAGCACAGTTCTCATTTACAGCAACTTTAAATCTCCCTGAACTAAGGGTGGTATTAAAGCAGGATTTAAACTAGCCCCTTCTAAAAATCCGTGCATACTTCATTCCCCACCACATCCTGCAGCAACAAATTCCCCAGCTTGCCTTTGCACTCATGAGAAAGCCTGGAAAGGACTCCCTTCCGTCCACTCGAACCGCAACGACTGAAGCTGCATTGAGCATCACGCGTCCTCGTGACCACGGCCAAAGACACACTTGGCTCTGAGCCCCAAAGGGAGCCCGAAACCTTTGCTCAGGGCACATGTTCTCCTTCTCCTTACAGCTGGCGATTTCTAAACACTGAGCCACATCAGAGCCACTGATCACATTTATCCAGTATTTTAGCGCAAAACTGGATTCGGGAATGTTCCTCATCCAGGGCAGGATCTGGGAACTGCATTAGGGAAGTAGGTGGCAGGAGGAGAAGGCTATTCTGCATTTAATTTAGCAGCACAGTTTGAAGGCAGCAGCCCCACCACTGTGTCTTCAGGACAGTGTGCCACTGTTTTGCAGGGAGATTTGCAGCAGGGATGTAGGCGGCAGAGTGCAAAATGCCAAACTCAGGATTTTAAAATTAAATAACCTTAATTCCAAATTGGTTACCACACCAAACTCCTCAAACAGTAATATTTTCAGATACTTGGAATTTGAGGACCATGGCTCAGACACACTCGTCTGAAAAAAGTCATTCTCACCCACCAAATATCTTGCAGCAAGAGTAGGAGTCTTTTAGAAACATGTACAAGTGGCAAGAATAGCACTACATAATGCAGAAATCTGCACAAAGCCCTCTGGAAATACAGGAAAGTTGAACTACTGCTGCTGGATTTCTAGGCACATATTTGAGACAACTACAAGTGAGCAGGAAACCAAATCAGGACTGCACCTCCCCAATTATTGCTTGACAAGGAAAAAAAGCTGGGAAGATCAATAAATCGTCACCAAAGCTATAAAGGCGAACAGAAAATGAAAAATTTCAAACAAAATCATGTTGACAGCAGGCAATAAGGCTGTCTTGGAACAAACACATTTAATAAAGGTAACACGTAAAAAAAAAAATCCACAACTGTGTAAAATACTCAGTGGCAAGTCATTTTAAAACAAGTGACTGAGGACTAAAGGTACCGGAGTGTAGTAGCTTCTGAGCGGCGGCAGGAGTGCTCGAGGCAGGGACTCGAGATGGCGCTGCCGTCCCACAGAGCCACTGTGTCCTCGCAAGGACACGGGCTCCGCAGGGCTTCCTTTATCCGCTGATTCCTCCCGAGGTGGCCAAGCTTGCGCTTTAGGTGAGCACCTGGCTGGGCTGAGCACCTGCATGTTTCAAACCTCCAGCACTGGAATTAACACTTGGTTTTCAGGGAATTCCTCAGCAGCAGGTTCAGGCGCACTGATGTTCCTGATGCCCAACCTGGAGTTCGTGGGACAACGGTTGAGCCTTTTTACACATTTCCAACCAGATGTGAAGTTGAGTGACTTACCGCTGCCAGGCTTTGCCATAAACGCAGGAGTTGGCAGTTCAGGAAGCACCACCACTACATCTTCATAACCATTTTTTGCTTTTTTTCCTCTCGGCTCCAACCTCCCTGCAGCCACTAGCTCAGCCCAGCTGCACACGCAGCTGCCGACGCTTGTCCTCAACGCGGCACCGACCTGCTCAGAGCAGCTCCAAGCACCGCAGTGCTCATTGCAGGGGTACAGAGACTGAGCTACTGACCTCACTGAAGGTTGAGGGGAGAGATGTCTACTTAGACAAGACCCGGAAAACCAATATAAAAATAAGCAAGTCAAAGATTCCCTTTGTATTCCCCCTGCGGCAAACAGGGCACCTTTACCCACACATATTGCTCTATAGGTCAGCTTCATTGTACAATCAATCATGGTGTACTCTGTCCAGACAGAGCATAGACATCGTAGAAGGCTTGTCATATAGCCAAACCAGCAGCTTTTTGGTCAGTCACAGTAACCTGGTGTTCAGCAGCTTGGGGACTATTATCAGAACAATGTAAATAGACTATGGCTAGAAGGAGAATTTTGCTGCCGTATCGCCCTGACGCGTCTTCATAGGATCCAGTTACCAGGGGCAAGGAGTGTTCTGCACTCTTAACAGCAAGTCAGCTCACAACACATGAATAACCGAGGGGTGTGTGGAGCCCCAGAACCCACCTTCAAGAAGCTTCTCCACTTTACTAAGTACGAGCTGCTGCTCCTCTCCCAGGGTCGTTTCAGAGGGAGGAGGGCAGCAAAAGGCAACAAGTCTCAAAGCACTTCACTGGTAAACAAGATCCAATTCCTATCTGAAAGGTTCAGGACTGTAGACAGTTTACAACATGTATAGGCCGGCAGGAGGAGGAATCTGGGCCTCTGAAGGCTTGGGATAGGACCAAGCAGTCCACTAGGCTCTTCATTTCAGTGTGGAAGGCAGATCCGTTGCTCACAGTCTGTGCAATATGTAGTAGTAGAGAATTTGGGAGCTGTCAACCTCAGCAGCCAGTGTTTAGCCACATACTGAAGTTCTGCTCATGCACATAGGAAGAAATTCTCTTCCTTGCTTCAGGAACAGTCTGGGATACATCTGGATAGACAGTAAAACAACTGGGTCCAGCTACCCCTCAAACAGAAAGGCCACTGCCAAATTTAAGGGAAGAGAGTGCAGCTTGCATCTGAGACAAGCTGAGGTTGGGGGAAGGAGGAGGGAAAAACACCAGACTTCAGTGTTACCTTTGCAAACTCAGATTATGGTTTTTCTTCCCTCTTCCCCCATCCCTCCAATTCCCTCCCTTCTCTAGTCCCCTCAGAGCAGGGACACTGCTGCTGGAGAGCGTGATCAGGGAATAATTTAAGACACAATAACTGGGTAGCCTTTATAAAAAATGAAGTGTCCCACGTTCTGGAGTAAGGAGTGGGAGGTCTCTTCCTGCCATGCATCTGAGGAGAGCTCAGTCTTGCTGCACGGCCCTCACTCCAGTGCTAAGCAAAGACTGGCAGAGCCAGGAAGGGAAGAGCCTGGCTTACGCCACAGGTAGAGCCCACGGATGTGGCAGGAACCTGTACAGGGGAAGATGCGTTCCAAGCACCAGTTTACACAAAGGCTTCCTCATTAGGAGTGCCGTTGATCTTGAGGAAGAGTTTGGCATCATCGTTCTTCTGTTTTCTTTCTCTCTCTAGCCTGCGTCTGTAGCAGACCAGGTAGATGGGAAGGCAGAAGCCCAGGAAGCTCACAGCGAGCAAGCCAACGTTCACCTGCAAGAACAAAGGTGAAATTTAGGAATTTAGAAATTTAGGAATCAACGTTAGGAAGGCACCAACCTAGCCATGCAGGCTGAAGCATCAGAACCCTACCCGTATCACTCAGCTACTGGCAGTCCAGGAGACGCCCTCTTCACTGTATTGGCAACAACCTCTACTGTATTTTTATTTATATTCCTGTGACCGAAGCACTGTGTGTATAAAATAAATGCTGCAAGACTTTGTTGGTTTGGATCAAGGTAGAAGGAATCTGATTTTACAAAACAAGCAGGGCTGTTGCAGTGTTGCTATGACAGGCTACAGCTAGTTTGCAGGACTGACCTTTATCAGTCTCAGAAGCAGCAGATGGAAGAGATTTTAAGCTGTGTTTTTTACACACCATCACTGCCAGCTGTGGGAAGAGCCTAAAGTTGCTGGAACACAGGTGTGGGCACACGTAGCCTGCTCTTGCTCTTCTTAAGACCACCTGTGTCAGGACTGTTATGAGCTGCTCAGAGAGATCCTCCACCAGACACCATACAATAGCCCTCAACAGCTTTCCTGACATCAGCAAATCAAAATTTACTGATATATCGAGCTAGTAGCTCAAAGGAGATTTTACACTGCCACACATTTTACAATTCCTGCATGCTGGAAGCACTCCAGCAGCCTTCTGCTTCACACACACAGGCACACGGGCTAACAGCATCCCTCCCAGGGCCTCAGTACTTGCACAGAAAAGGTTCTTGGCAGCATCAAGGTAAAGGCAGACCGAGGAGCCTGCAAAATTTGCTGTCTGTAACTGGGGTTCATGCAAAGGAGCCCCCTGCTTTTTAATGAAATGAACCCAAACCATCTTCATCACCAAGTCTGCCATGAGGAATGGGACTTACCCAGAGAGGGTCTCCTTGCAAAGGTCCCGTCAATGCCATAAACAGAGGCTGCTGCAGAAGGGCAAAGAGGGCACTGACCAAAGACTGCAACCCTGTCAAGCTGCCAAACTGAGTAGAGGGGTATCTGTCATCAGAGAAAACAGCAGAATTATTATGTGTCACCTTGGCGGTTCACATTGCCCAGCTCAGATTACACTCCCAACAGCCTAACAGAGCACAGCCCCAGGAGTGGCACAGTATGAAGAACTTCTCTGGCCTTCTGTGCAACTGCCCCCGACTCTGCAGTTTTCAGTTGTAGCCGTTTGTATGAACCTGTTGTGCTCTCCAGTAGAGAATGAAGCTGGAGATGGGGCCAGAGGCTTCATCTCTAGACTATTCTCATGACGAACTTTAAAACGTAAGAATTGCCAGATCTTGTTATTGCAAAGATTTATTTTATGGCTATACCATACGACAGCTTGAAGTGTTTATACAACTATTGCTCCTAATGCACAAGGAGAAGGACGTTGTTATTTACTAGTGAAGAGCAAAGACTCCTCATGCAGATGACAGCGCTTGCGGCTGAGCAATCATTTTCATCTGGTCGTAACAATTTGCTCTCTTTAGAAGTGAGTGAAACCTGCACAACAGGTTAGCATGTTTTCCTTTTTAGAGGACAAGTCTGATCCTATGTCAAATTAAACAATACTGTTGATTGGAAAGTGCTGAATACCAGATACTACTGATAGAAAAACAGGTCTCAGTAACAGTCCAACATCTTTCTCTTCAGGACCAAACAGTGTTTAAAAAGGATCAGGTTAAACTAAGCTTAGAAAAGGAGAACTGGACCAAAAAGTTTGAATATTCAAAGAAAAGTCACTTTCAAACCAAAAATACCTTAATTCAGGAAGTTCCAGACAGGATTAATTTACAAGCAAACCAACAAGTACAGGAACAAGCATTTATCTTGCCTAGGACAAAAGTTTTGTTTCTAACTGCCATGGAACCAAAAGTTCATGCATTGCTGAAGCCAAGTCTTAGATGGGTTTACGAGCTTGGACTCTCTACACACTAAGATCAAAACCTTGGACAGAAAGGTCAATAACTTCTTTCTGCTGCCCTGTCCAACAGGTCAGGACAGAGGGACAGATCTGTTTTCAAAAACAAAACGTTGCTTCATAAGGAAGAGAGTATTTACATTCATCTATTGATAAGATGGAAACAGGATAGATGATCCATCCTGGGAAAGGGACTCATTAAGGGCATCTTGAGCAATACATTACTGGAGTAAAGGCAGAGCAGACCAGGAGCAATGTATGGCATTGTTTTATGCACATAGCTACTCACTGCAGGAAGAAAAAGAAAAAAAAAAAAAACACTAGTTCCTGCCATGTAATTTCAGTGTTGATAACCTAGCTGTCCCTTGAGGCTCCCAAATGGCTGCCTTATTGCAGTAAATAAAACAGTAAAAGGAGTTAACTGTAGGTCTAAACAACAAAAGTATCAGCTAGGACTTCAGGTCAGCTACTGCCATGTCCAGCACTGATCCAGGAAGCAAGTCTCAGTTTTCCCCTCTGACTATGAAGTTTTATCTTCCTTAGTTCCCTCTCAGATGAAGAAATTATCAACCCAAACAAGGTCACCTGGCCAGTCATACACTATAAATAACTGGTGACTTACACAGCTGCGTAGAGGCCTCCCACTGCTGAGTGGATGAATCCTCTCACAATTGTGTGCAAAATGAAGGAAAGAATCTGAAAAGAGAAGCAGAAAAAGTCAGGTGCCAAATACCACCTAGATGTACTAGACCCCAACACACCACTGTTCCTAAAAGCTGTTTTCCTGTTTAGCACCAAGACAGGTTTGAGGAGCCCAAATTCTAACGATCAGCACAAGGGAAAACAAACAGTTCTCGTTTCTAAAAGCAGCATTTTTCCTTATTTTGAGAGGCCGGTACGTAGTGCCTCGAGGTTAACCACACAAGACCTATCTGATTTGGAGCTGGCACTGTTGCAAAGATATGTCCCAAGCAACCAGGGCCAGGGTCATAATGCTTTTTTGTTGAGCTCTTTGCCAATTCAGTTAATTTTCCACAAGTTATTGCCGGGGACACACAAGTATGAGCAAACCACAGCTCTTCTACGTCATTAAGGTATGTTCAACTCAGGTATAAAATCACTAAATTTCTCTGCCAGAGACAGGTGGTGCCACAGAACAAATATTTTAACAGATTTATAATCCCACGAGTATCTTTGGGCATAGGTCAGGGCAGGATTTGGTGCTAAAATAGCTTACTGCTTACATAGGTGTTACGCATCTTACAGCAAGTTTTCTGACAGCTTAAATTAGACCCAGGTTAAACAGAGGCACAACTGAGAGGACCTCAGCAGGAAAGTATTTGTGACTACAGAGCTCAGCTGCAGAAACTTAGAAATGAGGAAAAAATGCATGTCAATTCTGACATTTTAACTACAGCTACTTCTTTAGGTTCTTTCTAGAGATATAAACTGTCCTGTATTATTTGTTTTAATGCTCTCCCAAAACTTTCCTATCAGTGCCAAAAAGCCCTCCTCCCTTCAGCTGGCTCCCAGGGCCTCCCTGCACTGTCTTTGCAAGGGCCAATCCCTCACTGCCAGCCCCTCCAGAGCAACCATCCCTTTGGATTATTCACCTGCAATGGTAGGTTAGGAATGAGACAGGTGACTCCAAATCCCACCAGCAGAAGGTTTGTGAAGGCAAAGGCATTGGTGGCGTTGGTGATCTTCTGGATCTGACGATCACGTTTTTTCTTTTTCTTATCGCTTCTGGAAAGACAGTGAGAACTGTGTTACACAAAACACTCCCAGCAGCTATCAGAACCCACAGCAGGATTTTCCACATCCTGCATCAGCCCTAAGTCAGTCAGGCTAGAGATCTGCCTAGCGAGACGGTGGAACCTCTATCAAGGGAAGTTGAGAAAAGACTGGAGAATTATTTCAGTGTAGTTACTCACACTGTCAGGCTCGGCTAGCACAAGGTCCCCCTTACAATTTAAATTTGCCCTTAACTGATCTTAGTGGGTGTGGAAGGAACATCCTTCTGAAACGGCGTTTTCAAAGCTGGATACAAAATACAAATTCAGCCCTCAGTGCCAGAGGGGCATGGGTTAGGTCACAAGCCATGTATTGGGATACAGCAATAAAGATGCTGTATTCATTAGCTTTCTGCCCCGTCCAGATTGCTCTAAATCACTTTAGTGATGCAGGGCAGAGGGGTCGGCTACGTGGCTGCACGTCCCGCGGGCTGCATGCTACGCACTGCTCCGCGCTGCTCTCCTCGGGCTCCTCCGAGGCATCGTCACACTCTTTCAACCGCCAGTCCATGATGTAGCCGATCACGGGTGCCGTCAGCAAGCACAGCAGCTGCAGCACCCCAAAAATGGAAGTGTAAAGACTCACTGTGGGGAGAGAGAAAAAAAAAAGTGCATCAGTTCAAGGGATACCCCAGTAGCTAGAAAACTCAGCAAAGAGAAAGTCCTTTCCCACTGACCAGCCCTCTTAAGAGCCCAGACTCTACATTTTCACACGCTGACAAGGCTGAAGGCCCTGAGACACCAAAGCCCAATTTCACTCGTTTGCTTCTGAGACACAGATCATTACACTGGACAAACAGGTCTGCAAACAGCAATGCATCACTAGGAGAGCCAAAGCAACCAGCCCAACACAGCAACTAGGTCTCCAGGAATGGCACCCTAGCAGATGCTCAGTGCCAGAAGGTTTCTTATGGCTAGGAGCAACAAGGAAAACTCTCATAAAGCAATAAACCCTGAACAGCCACCCCTGCCTTTGTCAGCTCCTCTCCTCCCTTGCTGGCAGCTCCATCTGGGAAGCTCCTGCCCTAGCCCAGCACAGATGAGCCAGGCTGGGAAGGTGAGGGCTAACCTGCTGTGTGCAGAACAGATGAATTTGGTGGTTGTGTGGGAAGAAGGGAAGATCAGCAGCAGGAAATCCAGCATCAACCTTCCACACTTCAAACTGCTGCATATTCCCCACATATTAAAGATGGGAGAAGTCTTTATGTGGATTGCTGTAGGACAGTGGATATACACAGACTTGGAGGAAACTCTCCCCTCCTGTTTCTAGACAGTCTCCCCGACCCTGTGGTGCTTTTCCCACTTCCTCGCTCCAGCCCACGTGATGGATCCGCAGGCACCGTGGAGGGGCTGGTGACTCAAGAGCGCCAGAGTTTCGAGAAAAAGCTGCAATTCCAAAAGTGCCCATCTCAGCACCGGGTGCTCCCGAGTTACAGCAGCGTAAGCAAAACATAGCCAAAAAGAATCGAGTTGGTCCCTCCCTGCACATCTCTAGAGCTCTCTTGAAGCCACACAGTGCTGAGTGATACCAGAATTAACATGGGAACTGAGAGAAGCCACCAGCAAAAACGAGCAGGGCTCCCTCGCTGTACCAGGCACCGGGTGACACAGCCCTGGCTCCAGCCAACAGCTAGAAAACGGAAAGGAACTTCCCGCTCCGATCTCCAAATGCCCCTTCCTGATCCCATCACCGGCCCCACATCCCATCTCACTAGAGCGGCTGCTGCAGCCGTGAGACAGGTGATATCGCCCTCTGCAAACACTCCTGGAGCCTGTCTGGTTATTTTTTAATAGAGGGTGAGAAGCTAGCCACCTTGTCAAGGTTTGCTTCTTCAGGCTGCTCCAAACACCTAGTCTTGAGCTCTAAATGCTGAGAGCAGAAGCCAATTGGAAGCGAGGAATAAAGTTTGTGGAGAATGCAGGAAGGGGAGACTGCAACTGAGGAAATACAATCTCTTGTCTTTTCTATGACTTTAAAAAGTCATTTCCCTATGCACCAGGATGAAGAACAACATGTTGAAAATGCCAGCAGGTTTAGCAGCAGCCTAGGGAGAAGAAACGGTGAAGGGTGGTGCAGGGGAACAGCCCCATGGCTCCCCAGCCAACGTCAGTATCTTGGAGCAGGAACTGCCCTGAACAAGCAGCACGCGGCTGAGGCTTCCAGCACACCCTGATCGCACCCAGGTCTCCAAATACTGCCAGATTTAGTAACTAGACGTCAATTTAGGAGTGAGCTGGCCAAATTTCAACTCCCAAGCACAAGGAGGAAGACGAGAGGAGTCAACAACACGCTCATGCTGTCATTTATAGGGTTATTGAACTCAGTGTCTCTGTCTCCCGAGGGTTTTCAGGAAATAAATGGCCAGAGGCTGAAGGTTTTTCCTGCCTCTAAGTTTCAGGGCAGGTCTAAGTCACTGTAGCACGCAGAAGCAGGACTATCCAGAAGGACATAGCACCTGATAAGAACTTAGAAGATTTTGCTCTCTTTATTATTTTCCCCACTTCTCTCTCCTGTTCTGCTCCTAGACACATTCATGTTTTCTTAGGAACTAACATTAGTTGTAAGAACAACTCTGCTCTCCTTTCCCCTGCCCAGCACTCCCAAGCGCAGACATGGGTGGAGTGCTCTAAAATCCCGAACGTGTAAAACCCAGCAAGAACCAAGGCACCCGAGGGAGCGCAGTGTCCCATCCTCTCCCGATCCCCCTAGATCGCATTTCCAGGGATCCTCGCATTTCTTGGAACTTGCTGCCGACTCTGCCGCCACCAGACAATACCTCCGTTTTGCTGATGCCATGGAAACACCAAGGCAGCGGGCTGCACCACAAGCCTGGGTTGTGCTTGGGGGGAAGGAGGAAAGAGGAAAGAAAACAACAAAAAAAAAAGGAAGAAATGAAAAAACAAACCCAGAAAGCTCTCTCAGAGGTGACACAGAAAAGCGATATACCCAACAGGCACAACTCCTTAATGCAGTGCTTGATCTAAGCAGTATATGAAGTATAAATGCGTAATGTTAAGCATAAAATACCAAGAAAGGAAAGAAAAATAGAAGAAAAACAAGAGCAAGAAGGGTAAATGGGGGAAAAAAAATAGTGCAAAAGAGTTGCAAGGTAAGCAGAGTGGAGCTGTGCTGGGAAAGGTGGCAGAGGGGAGTCTGTCCTGTTTACTGTTGAATGTCTAAATTAGCTCTTGTGCCAGTAGATAACGAGCTGAATGCTGCAGGCTGGAGAAACAAAGCGACTCGGGGAATGCCAGGGCTCTGCGGAGCTTCCGAGGCTCCGTCCCTCCCCCTGCGCTCACTCCCGCTTTCGCAGGAGGTGCCTCTTGACTTATCAGCTGCGCGCAATCCAGACGCAGCAAGTTCAAACTGGATCTTACTACAAAGGACAGCAGAAAAAAAAAGGAATGGGCTGAGTATTGTTTTGCAATCCTGGGTCTTTTCGACAGCAGTAAACTAATGTACTCTTTCCTGTTTGCTCCGTGCGCTGAATCAGAGCGGCGGACGCAGCCGAGCGGCTGCCGCGAGCTCCCCGTGCACAACAGCGATGACTTCAGCCTTCCCGCCCCCGCTGCTGGGCCCAACACCTAGTCCAGCCATTAGTCATGGGGAGGCAGCTGCTGCGCACTTGGTGCTTGCTTAGGATAAGCAAAGCAAATACCTGATGAAATAGGGTTCCCAATGAAAAAAATATCATCACAGCGTGTCCCGAGAGGCTATCTGGAACAACCCATCTGAGGTAATAGGATGGGAGAGGGTTTAACGGACATGGAGCTAAAATTAGTGTGACATTAAAGCGCCTGCCTCACTGCCCCAGTGCCCTGGGCGAGCTCCAGCCCTGCTAGAGCCCCCCAGCAGCTGCACGTTGGCACGAGCCCTTGCCAAGCACCGTGTATCTGCTGAGTAATCGGGCACAGCGGCTTCTCGCGAGGACTGAGGCTGGGGCAGGTCCCAGTTCCAAGGGAATGGATCAAAGTCTTCAGATTATCCTACCTTGAGCTTCATCTCCAGAGAGGAACTCAAGAATGGTGTTCATGGCCCCCATGTAGAAGATGAGCCTCAGCTGAGTGACACACATGGTGATAAGGCTGAGCAGCAAGATGGGGCTGAAGACGCTCTTCATGAAGGAGGGAGATGCTGCAGAAGGAAAAACAAAGTCTCTGAAGAAGGCAACATCTCACTGGAAATGGGCACAATTTGATGCAATCATATGTAACACAGTCTAGGTGACCCTGTGTGTGCAGAGAGGTTGGACTGGATGATCCCTAAAGGTCCCTTCCACCCTTAAGGATTCTGTGATTTCAGAGCAAGCCTTGGCCCCTCAGTTGGCCAGTGACACCTTCTAGCTAGTCACACCAACACTGCGCACGATGACAGCCCCATGGAGTTCACAGTCACTGCTTGGGGCAATATGAGCTTCCTTCATGAGTGGCTGTAACTGGGGACAGGGGAGCAGGAAGGAAGTCTCAATTATGTGGGTTAAAACAAAATTTCAAGACAGAAAGACTTGGTCATGATGGCCGTTGTCTAAGACGGTAATGATCCACCTCACTGTCCTCCTACAGTAGTATATTGGTTACCCAAGTTGTACCCTCCACCATGGGCAGCAGCAAACGGTGTTTTTAGACAAGCACGCAAAGGCAAGATTCTTTATATAACTAAACCTGCATTTAAAGAATGGCAGCTGGCACCTGGCCCTGGCAATATATGGATCACGTATCACATTATGTCTTGTAGAAACAGGTCTGGAGCACAGCAAAGATGCTGTTGGTCTCCTGCCAGTGCAAGCATCCCGCGGGCGCCCGGGGAACCACACCTGTGTTGTCAGGCTGGCACTTCACTTCCAGGTCCACCGTGGACAGGCAGAGCTTGTTATTCTCCTGCAAGGCTGTCAGCTCTTTGGGGCCCTTCATGGAGCTGCCCACACTGAGACGGCGCCCCACGGTCGTCACTTGCTTGTAAAACTGCTTCCCAGTGATTTTGTGGTCAAATCCCAGCCAGCTGAACTTTATTTTCACCCTGTTGGGCAGTAAAGAGAATGAGAGCTGCAACACAGGGTGGTGAATCAGAGGTAGCAAAGTTGCAAGAGTCAGAAAAGCAACAGATGGATTCAAGCCCTGGTTTTCATTTACAAACCCACAAGTAGTCTGGGATCCCACAGCAAACAGACACTTCCCTTGGGCCATTTTGGCACAGGTCAGTGCAGAAACGCTTATTGCTACTGGCAGATCATTTTATTTCACAAACCTATGCTCTGGATGGCTCAGCCTTCCACAGATATTCACCAGTCAAGACATAAAACTAGGAGTGTACATAAATCCCCAACCCAAGAAACAATTAACAGGCAAGAGTTCCTTGCCCATTCCTCCAAATCATCTATACTGGCCCCTTCTAGAGGCTTAAGGATGGGAGAAACTTTTAGGGTAGGTTAGATGACACTTACGTATAGTCCATGTCCTCTGGACCTGGGAAAGGTTCCAGGGGCCAGTTGAAGAAGCAGTTGAGGAAAACTAATCCTGCACAGCTTGCCCAGACAAGCAGAATAAGGATGAAGGAGACCCCAAAGTCATATATAACCTGGAAATCACAACAGAATATGGTTATTTGCTACAAGTACAAGAAGTTTGGGGTGAAGCTGTGGGGAAGAGCAACAAACAGACCATTCTCTTTATGACATTTGTTAAGTTCTTGGGACAGTCATGTGGAAAGTCTGCAACACAGACAGGAACCGAATCTTGCAAACATACTTCTCTACCAAATGCTTTAACAAATAGTCTCTCTCTCTTCCCACATTATTGCCAAATGGTGAAAAACCCAAGCACGCGAGTACCAGTCACGAGCAACAAGCTGACAGCCTCACCTTGATTCCTGGAAAAGTAACAGCAGAAGAAGCATAGGAGCCAATCATCAGAGCAATGAACGTGGAACGAAGGTCACCAAACATGTTGGGCAACTGGGAAAAGAAAAAGAAAAAAATGGTTGAAACACACTGTGGCCAAGGGAAAGAAAGAGAAGGGAGAGAAGTTCACTCGAAAATACCCTGATATTTAGTATTGAGACCTCTGGATACCAGAGCCCAAAGAAAACAATTTTTGTTTTCCAGGAATGAGGTAGCTCTTGATAGTGCTCTGGGACACACGAGCTACAGGCTGCATTTGTACAGGCTGCCAGACAGTGTCATGATCCAAGATTAACACATGCAACAGGGCTGCTTCTTTCCAGACTGACCACATACTCTGCATTCACTACCTTGAGCACAGCCTGTTTGTCCTGCACTGCACCTGCCCCTGTTCTTTCTTGGCTAGCTCCTTTCCCCAAGGCTGCAGCTTTTTAAATAACCAGAAGAAAACAAGTTTCTATCTATTCCTAAGGATCTGCAAGCTGGAAATTACAAGGACAACATTAAATCATACGGAGATCTCAGCCCCTGAAGCTGGTCAACAGGCAGAGATGGAGCTTCGGGCTGACAGATTTCCCTCCCATCTCCTTTTTCAGGTCACTCCTCCCCAAATTCACTTTGCCATCAGCAGCCTGACAGTCTCAGAGGGCCTCAAAGCAGGACACTGCGGGTACCCAGGACTGAAGCATAACCACCATTTTATCTGCTTAGAGATGTTGCACAAAATGACCTGGAGAACATTAGACGGAATCTGAGCAAGCAAAGGCTCTCCTCAGATTCCCCTTTCCCGACTGCAAAAACAAATCCATCTTTCCCAGGGGTGGCAGTTAAGGCAAGCAAATCTGGCTTGTGTCAGGGCAGGAGCAGCGTGTTTACAGTACGAGTATTCCGATGCAGGAACGCTCTAGGATCCATCTGGCTGTTTATCATCCCTCCGTCTCACTGCGGCGTTTGCTGTGCAGCGCAGCCTCCAGGTCCTCGGATAACCCCGGGCAGGGAGCAGCAGCAGTGACGAGCGGAGCCCGATGCTGCTGGAGATTCCCAAGCGGACACAGGGCTCAGCCGCGCCGAGATCCCCACACCCATCCCCGCATCCCTGCAGCTGGGATCGCTGCCAATGGGCTGCTTTCAGGAGCCGCAGACAGGAAACGGCAAAGGATCCAAAGGTCTGTTACCAGGCACAAAATCCCTCCTTGGAGGCAGTGGCCTAAATACGCATCCCAGAAAACAGTATCCGCAGCATAAAATAGCTGCAGGTTGCAAGGAGACTGGTCGCTGTCACCAGGCAGGGCATTTGCTTCATCTCAAATACCCCAAACTTATCCCCAGAAATGACAAGCAGCAGCTGGGGAGCTCAGCACAGGGCAACAGCTCTGCAAACACAGCTGCTTCTTGGCTTGTTTGTCCCCCAGAGATGACAAAAAGGCTTTTTCATGTAGCAGACAGGCAACTCCCAGGTGGATCCTCTTACATCGGGGGCTAATGGAGACAGGGCAGGTCGGAAAGCAAGCGGTCCCGCTCAGAGAAAACCCCAAACTGCATCTGCCAGCATTGGGAGGGAAGTCCTAGAAAGGCTCAAGGTTTCCGAAAATCCTATTTGGCACCAAGTAGCCAGATTTTTTTTTTTTTTTTTTTAAAGAAAGCAGAAGAGATGCTTTGGATTGGATAGGATCTAAAGAGGCAACTGCAGCTGCAGAGCTGGGGGAGGAAAGGCCTGAGAACACCCGAAGGAGCAGAGCGGAGGCAGGGGGAAAAGCAGCCCAGATGCAGAAAGAAAAAGTCAGACTGCAAGTGCCAGCACTGGTGGTGCCTCTGCAGGTCTCTACTAAAGATCAGCTACTAAAATCACACACAGTTTTTACTAATCTATTTTCATGCTGTCTTTACAGCAGTAAGGCTTGGAAAAAAAATAAAATCTGCAGAGACAAACAGGCACAACAAGAAGGCTCTTTGTTTTTCTACCCCCAGAAAGGTCTGAGCCTCAGTCTGGTCTTAACCTTACACTCCACAAAGGATCCCAGTAATTTCTGCCTTTACTAGCATGATTTTCCCAATTCCAGAAGACTAGAAGTGAGCAAGACTCCTAGAGCTCCTAGTTGCTTAAAAGTCAGTAACACCCAACATATAATTAACTTCACACCTTGTCTGAAAGATAGGGTATGTAAAAATTCCATTAATGGGTAACTGTTTCTTCCTGGGGCCAATTGCAGACATGTCATTCTCAACTCTGATATCATCTCAGTTTTGCAACTGATTGTCCCCTCCTCTGTCCTATACAGGGTTTAAGACCTTTGATTACTCTTGCAATTTTTCAGTCTTTCTCTGAAGAGTCCCCACTCTGCCAAATGAGAATAGGAAAAACCCATGAATGAACTAGCTACTTTTACAGCTTTATAGCAAAGTTAAGCAAACAAAAACCACACTTCGAAATGGTAGGAAATGACAGCTTAAACCCACAGCTTAAACCGACAAGCAACCGAAAAGCACAGTAATATTATCAAATCCAGCTTCCTCCTCCTTTCAAGGAGTGCTCAGGAGAGCCTTGGAAAAAGTCAAGGGACTGAGAACTAGCCAACTTGAAGAATGTATTTTTATTCAGGCTGAACTTTGTTTTCCCTATCAGGAGGTATATTTAGACATTATACAGGCATTAAAAATATGTTCTCCAGGAAAACCTCAAACCACCCCATTTGTCCAAGCCATATGGAAAATCCCGTTCCCCTTCTCCAACAAACAAGAGATCACAGAGCCCTAAATACTCCTAAGATTTCCGAACAGAAAAGATTCCCTATGCAAAGATGCTCCCCCCTCCCTGGCAAATTAAAGGGCACTGTTTGTAGTGGAGAATAAGAGCAAAGCAGCTGTAATTCTCTGAAAGGAAAACAGAACAAGAAAACAATCTATAAAAGGCTCTTTGTGGTAATTTATCACACATGTTTATTTCTTTGCATGAAATAGCTGAGGAGCAGAACCAGCGCCAGATTCTTGTGCTGCTGTCAGAGCCACCAACACAGATCTGTTTCCATTTCCAATCTCCACTCATATTGGCCAAACCCAAGTCACGCGGCAGAAGTCTCCCCTCTGCATTTCCACACCAGGCACGGCCTGACCTTGTTCCCAGAACCGGGAACGCCGCCGCTCGCTCCTCCCCATGCCACAGAGCCCAGCAAACACAGATGCTTGGGCTCTGCGACTGCCCATTGCATCAACACTAAATCCCAGGGCTGACATGGGCTCTTTCCAGCCCCTCTGGCCAGCCCGGGGTGGCAGGGGCCCTGGTTGGCACGGATGACTGCTCAGTGGCCACAGGCCGTGCGCAGGGAGCCCTTAGGAAGAGCTTGTAGCCTCCCCTGCTTGGCCTCACTGTGCAGGTCGGCCCAAGGGACCAAGTCTAGATGCTTCTCGAGACACCAGCTGTGACTCGTGGGCAGAAGCCCCAGGAACATACTAATACGGTGCCAATGGATAAATTCATGTGCTTTGTACCAGCCATTGGTCACAACCGCGCAATGATCCAGGTGACGCATCTCCCTCCCACTTCAGACTATTTTTGATCCCGTTCACACGTCTCAGGTACCAAAACGCCTCCGTGCAGCTCTGCTCAGAGGCACACCAGGCAACATCTGCAGTGGGTTTGAGGATTCAGGTCTGAAGCCATCGCGGCTCTCCAACAAACACACGAGTGCCTGTGGGAGCCAGGCTCTTCCTGAGGCTTCTCCATGCAAATTCATGGCATCGCTGCTCCTGCAAAGCTCCTCAGAGCCTAGATCCTTTCCTGCAAGATCCATCCCTCCTGCAGCAACTGTATTTCCGCAGCGCTGTGGAACCAACTCTCTAATGAGCGCACTAATAGGTGGCTCTACTTATTTCATCTTTGGCTAAAAGCCAGGATATTGCACATCCCGTATTTCCTTGCCCTCCCACTATCTGTGGTGGCTTTGAAGCAATCGATTTCCCTTGGATACTCAGCCAGACCGACAACCAGTGGTGGTAGCAGCAGAATGGGAGTCCTCTCCTCACCCGCCTGCTCTTAAGTGCTCCTTTCTTTCTTTTATTTAGAGCAGGGCAGGACAATGTTTATTTAGCCCGTAGCTCCTTGGGGTCCTGGCCAAGGCTTCCCATGGGGGCATTACATAGGAATGAGAGATCAATACCTGCACAGTTCTGAAAGCTTTGAATGTATAAAAACCACCACCACAGTAACATCACAGTAAACACCGTGATCTCTAAAGCCAGCCTCTGCCAAAGTTAGGTCGCAGGAGTTCAATCAGTGCCTCTGTCATATTCAACCAAAAACTACCTTAAAGTTTTATTTTAACAAGTTCAACTTCAGCAGCAGCAAGTTCAAGGTGGTGCAGAAAGTTTCCAGCTCTAGACTAAGAAATGTCAGTGCTCCCTTGGATGTTTTCTCCACTCAGCCCCATTTCAGGCACATTTACAAGGTTAGGAAAACAAGGTAGAAAACAAAGCAGCTACTTTGAGAACTATATTGTTCCTTTTTCCAGGCAACAGGAACCCCAAAAGGCACAGAGCCAGCTGACACTGAATGATGGCTGCAATCAATGGAAGATCTCAGTGGTCTGTGCAGAAGGAGCTGGGTGCATTCAACAGCTCAGCATTTCCAAGAAAACCTGGAAGGTTTCCCCTGCTCCAAACAATCCCAGCCCCTTATCATTCTCATCAGCAGCCCAGCAGTTAGTTGGCACTTACAGACAGCCGGTCCTACCCGGCTGCAGGGGGTTTGTGCCTTCCTTCAACACGTGAAAGCTAAATCCAATGCAAACACATGTGTAACCTGCCCCCGTCCTGTTCCAGATAGCTGAGCACGCTGTGTACAGGCACACAGCAACTGAGTTCAATACAAAAACACTCCTTTTCACCTTCAACCGAGAGGCAGGTAGCAAGGCACAGACAAATCCACAACTCAGAATAACAAGCTAATACTCAGGCTTTCAGATACGAGTGCACCCAATTTTTGATTTGCATCCAAGTAAAACACATGCCACAAGCCACAGGCAAAAGATCCACTTCATTCTTTCCTGCTAGCCCAGCTCGCAGCATTACGAGGGATAAAACAGTCATGTAATAATTCTTCACTTACCGTAAGCGATGTGAAGGTCATGCACATCCCTCCAAAGCCGTTCAGAGCCAGTGCAATGAATATCAACACAGACAGAGCTGCAACAATAATAAAAAAAGCCTGAAGTTTACTGGGGTGGGGAGGAAGGGGAGAACACAGTCTCCTTGGGGTGTTGGTCCTAACATGTGAAGCATCAGTGAAACACCACCCTGAGTGCCACGCTGCCCATGCAACCACACTCCGATGGCAAGTGAGCACACGGTGTGCAATTACCTATTTCCTAACTCTGAGAAAGCCAAGAACTTGTTTGAAATTACTCATGTACAGCACCTGGAGCTGCCCCAAAACAAAGCTGAGACCTGGCGCTCTCAGGTGCTTAGTTCTTGCTGTGCCACTTACGGACACAAAAAACAGCCCTCCCCAGGGTCACTGAACTCACACGGGCTGGGATCTGCTTGACTTGTGTCCCCAAGACCCTGGTACTGCTTGGTGCGGGCCCACAGCTCCATGCACATTTATCTGCACCCCAGAACAGAGCCCCTCAGCAGCACCACAGCCCCAAAACCTTTGCAGTCCAGCACAGAAGAACATACTTACAGTCTGGGTTGCTGGCACCATATGCAATCAGCACACAGGACACAGCAAAACAGGCACTGAAACAGAATCGAAGCCAGGAGTCTTACCAGCAGCCGAAACTACACGTCTCTACCTTCTCAGCACTGGGCTGAGTAACTCCTGTGTAATTTGTACAAAACACAGGAACACTGGCAATCTGGGCAGAAAAAAATAGGGAAATACCCAGGGCTCCCTGCTGGAGCCAATTTCCCTCCTGGTTTTGACGCACAGACCTCACTACATCTGCCCAGGAGGTGACCAGAGACAGCAGCAGCCTTCGCCCCAGGGCACAGTTGTGGCCACAGCACTGAGTCCTTCCCAGTCCTCTTCCAAAAAGGCTCTGAGTCACAGGGACTTGCTCTGTTCTCCCTGCCTACAGGCCAGTTTGGTTTCTGCTGCAGTTCAGAGCACTAGAAGCTTGGCAGAACTGGGGCTCAGTGGGCCCACAAAGTCACTGATCCCAGTGTGCTATTGGCAGAAGCTGCTGACAACCTTGCTACGTGGAGCAGAAATCAATACCAAGCACTTGCAAAGGAGGAACCTAGGAAAGGCAGGTGGGATGTGTCTGTCCCCGAGGAAACTCTCTGGCTCTGGCAAACTGTGATGCAACATCTCGGATTTATGTTCCCTAGGACACAGCTCCAACATCAAGGGGAAGAGCTACCCTCCATGATTCACAAATGACTCCACTCTTCCCCCAGGCTCCATCTGGCCAGGGAGCACAGAGTGACACTGGAGAGCTGAAATTTGGACTTGGAGTCCCAGGCTTGTCCCACAGGGAATGACTTATTGTGCAGCTCGATGCTGGTTGAAGTCACCCAAGAGCTGCTCCAGAGCCCCACGTGTGGCTTGGCCCATCCCAAGGCCAGCTCTCACCACCCAGATCCGCTCGGGGGCCCTGACACCAACCTGCCCAGCAGCCGCAGCTTGCGAGGGCCGTATTTGTCCATGACGATCCCCAGGGGCAGGGTGATGGCACTGAGCAGGAAGGAGCCGATGGTGAAGGCCAAGTTGAGCATTTCGTCTTGGGCATTGCAGGTAGGCCATTTGCTCTCCGCAGCCGTGGCATTTTCCTGTTCGTGGTGGCCGCTGGTGTTGCCTAAACGGGATAACAGAGGATGGTCTTTGTAGCGTGATGCAGGCTGTGGGTGCAGGGGAAGGACAGAGCCACATGCAGGCTGCCAAAATGCACCCAGCACAGACCCATCACCCCCACTTTTCATTGGAGGCAACAAGAACCGGAGGAAGCAGAGAACAAGAACAGCAGAAGGAGCAGGGAAACACAGTCAATTCGGCTGGGAACAGGAAAAGGCACCAAGGAACAAACCTCCCATGAAGCAGCCAGGCAAAAAAAAAAAAAAAAAACACCTCACATTAAGGGCAGAGATTCATTTATTTATCAAAGCAACCACACAAGAAGGTTCCTGCAATTCCTGGGGACTATACCCAGTAGGACGGGAAGGGACTAATACAAAAACAAGGTACTCCTAATCCAAGACCAGTGTGTTCTCGCAGATCCGTCCCTGAAGTAAACTAGAAGCACTAGCCACAGCCAAAGCATTTGTTTCGGATCCAGACACGAGGCTGACGGGACCTGGCGTGGAGCAGCCGCTTTCTCAAATGACAAACCTCCTACCCTTGCTCTGGACACTGCACCGAGTAACAGGGACACAGCAGCCACCCAGCTCCTTAATTGCACCAGCTCCTTGATCCCTCCTAAACCCTGAAGTAAACTAGAAGCACTAGCCACAGCCAAAGCATTTGTTTCGGATCCAGACACGAGGCTGACGGGACCTGGCGTGGAGCAGCCGCTTTCTCAAATGACAAACCTCCTACCCTTGCTCTGGACACTGCACCGAGTAACAGGGACACAGCAGCCACCCAGCTCCTTAATTGCACCAGCTCCTTGATCCCTCCTAAATTTAACTCCTCTGCACCCAGGAGGGATTACCTGCCTTCACCCCTTGTTTACAGGGGCATGAATCTTTAACTTCTGCCCCCTGATTCCCACTTTCCGCTCTTCCCAGGTTGGTGTAGGCTCAACGACATCTCCACTTGCTGTTCTTGCCTTTACATGAGGAGCGCAGCATGCAAACTCCCACGCAGAACGGCACTCGGATTGTGTAACCGACACAGAAACAGGACAGTCCAAAAAAAGAAAAGCAGAAAGAAGTTCCCTTTTCTTTGCAGCAGCAGTTTCACTGCCTGATGTCTTGGGGTTGGTTTGTAACAGAGTTATAACTCCTAACACGTGCCATGAGGCTGCCATTAACCTGGAGCCCTGCGGCGCTCCACCCTGCGCCTCCCCGCACTTATCTGAGGTTTGAGTAACCTTTGCCGGGATGACAAAGCACTTGTTTTTCTTACAGCTGCAGCAAGCCTGTGACAAAGCACTCTCCTCCATATTTAATAACCGTTCTGGCAAAACTCAGTGTTAAAGGAGAAGATCAGCCACCTACATGTATGTTTGCATGAAGCGAGACCAGAGAAGGGTGCTCTCAGCGGGACCTGGTGCAACCCAGGGGGCAGGATCCCTTCTCACCTGCCCCATCCTGGTGGGCATCAAGTTGTCCCTCTCACAACTGCTTTCTTTCCACCCAAACCCCTGTACAGCTACAGTTAGGGGTTGCACCCAAGTCTTCCCAGCTCCAGCTTTGCTCCACTTGCCCCAATAGCCCTCCCAGTTGTGCAGTCACAAATGAGCCCTGCTGCCCCATCCAGAGATTCACACATGGATGTCAGGCTTTTAATCTTCCCACACATGTCCCTTTCCTCCCATCCCACTATCCTGGGGTGGCTGCGCAGCATTTCTCTGCTTCCATTGGTACCACTCTCCCCAGCACCTTGACCAACAGAGTCCCAAGCTTTCTGCAGCACTGATAACTGTTTGCTCTTTCCTTTTGCTCTCCATGACCGCTCAATAAATTAATTTATCTCCTTCCCTGCAAGCTGAGGTAGCCACAGAAAATGACATCACCCCCCAAAGCCAGGCGCCACCAGCAGCCCTTTTGCAGAGGGGCACGTGCCAGCACCAAGGCAGAAGGCAGTCCAGGGCAGGTGGCAGGTCCCCTTCTGCTTCTAGTCCAAATCCAACTCCTTTTATCCATATTCCCATCTCCATGTGCTCCTGCCTCGGCCCAGGCTCTCACGGCATTGCAGTGGGGCAGGCAGTGGCCACACAGCTCTCCCCACAGCATTGAGGCTCCCTGCACAGATATGTTCATAGGAAACAGATGTGGGCGAAAGGTTAAACTCAGAAAAACAAGGGGGGGGGAAGAAAGAAAGAGTGACAAAACAGTAGTGAATTCCCTGTGTCAGCACTCTGCGAGACGGCCCCACTGCAGGGCAGCGACCTTACAGCTCCCGCACGCCCACCTTAGACAGCCTGCCGGCCTCACAACAGAGACACAAGCACTGAAAACTGGAACAGACAAATTATTTTTAATGTCCTGGGCACGTACAGTTGCACCACAGCCCCAAGGAGCTCGGCTGGCAGATGCCTGCAAACCACAGAGCCTCCAAGGGCCGAGGTGAAGGGCAGGAGCTGAGGGGACCCGGCCTTGGAAGCCTCCTCCAAGGAGGACATGGGGTGACCAGTGAAGCCGGGGATGAGGTGCTAAGTGTTGGCATCTGCCTGCACCAGCCACCTTGGTTGCATCTGCTCTGAGTGGCAGCCAGGCGATGGTGCAGCACAGAAATAAAAACTGTTTGCGAAAATAGCAGCAGCCCCCGAGCAACAGGAGGGGATTCGCTGAGACGCGATGGATGCGACTGCAGCCACCCTTGGCATCGCGTTGCCCTGCGATCCATGCAGAGCCACCGCTGAGCCTGGCCGGGCACCAAGCAGCCACGGGGTCAACGGAGATTATCCAGGCAGGTGGCTCATCCCAAATCTTCCCACCAAGTCCCTTCGTGCCTGACCCCCAGCCTGACCGGTCCCACACGCAGGAGGTGCCACCCGGGTGAGCAGCTCATTCCCTGCCACCTCCTCTCACCATCGGCAGCAGCCACAAGAGCATCCTGCTTATCTCCCCCCTGCTCCCACCATCCGCAGCAGGATTTCTGCTGCCCAATTAGTAGCTCAAGCTGCTATTTAAAGCAGGAGGGAGGCAAGGCGAGAGGCAGGCTGCCTGGCTGATCGTGGGTGTCACACTCATCACCGGGATTTGTTCTGGCTTTTACCCAAGCATTTAAAGCCATTCTTTTTCCCCAAATTAAGTGCCACAGGGTTTCGTCAGAGGGTCAATCATTAACTACTCTTTGCTGACCTCGCTTATCCTTGTACTACAGGAATGAGTCTGGCTTTTTACAGCAGGCACTGCCATCTCAGACAGCAGAGGCAAGTTTCTCTTTCATCTTGTTTCTTAGATAAGGCTGAGGAGGCAGGCGAGCCACCCTGGCACTCACTCCACAGGCGACACAGTCTGTGTGGCCTCACCTTCCTCTCCTGGAAGAACTCGTAAAGAACAACGTGAAGGGCACGTGGAGGTAAGCGGTCACGTAAGCCTGGGATTTCTTTTCACAGTAGTGTCACTTTTGGGAACCAGATGTGCAGCCCTTCATGCTTTGTGTCATTGCAGGTGCAGTTAATTAGGGTCTCCTCCTGCCCACCCCTCCACTGGCACCTCTAGGACAGCCTCACCAAGAGGCCCTGAGAAAGGAGACTTTCAACTGAGGCTGCCCAAGGGAAGGATAATCTCATATTAGTCAAATTCCCCTTTTTTCCACAAGTAAAATTCACTTTGCAGCATTTCTCACAACACGTGGTGCTCCAACACTGGGGACAGCTGCAAACCAGCACGCTGTGTTTCCTGTAGGCATTGAACAGTTACCAGCTTTACACTTTTCCTGTTTACAGGGTCGCACGTGCAGCCTCCCCCGAGCTGTCATCANAGCACGCTGCGTTTCCTGTAGACACTGAAGTTACCAGCTTTACACTTTTCCTGTTTACAGGGTCGCACGTGCAGCCTCCCCCGAGCTGTCATCACATCTCACCAGTTTTGAGGGACCTTCAGGCTGCAAGGTCCCCATCACAGACCCCCTGGTTTTATCTTGGATTTAGCAAACACAGGAGCTCAGCCACGAGCAGCACCTTCTTCCTATGCCTGCCACTAAAATGCACTATCTCATGGCAACCAAGTTCACTTATCTTTGGGCTTTTTTTTGCAGCTCTGTCTTAAGGGAAGGCCCTTTGTGTCCTTATCTGTGCTCTTTGTGAACGTATTACCAAGTTTGAGAACTTTTTAACATATATCAGGGAGCTCAAGGCTTAGGCCTTTCCAACGCATGCGGCATTGCCACAGCGCGAGGCCCTGAGCAGATTGAGCTCCCCAGGAGCTGATAAGGCCATGATCCTGATAAAGTCTGTGGAATCAGCAGTTGCACCAAGCAGAAGATGCCGCTTCAAATTGGTTAAAGGGCAATGTGCAGGAAAATTAAAAAGGGAACAAAGTGCCACCATTAGGTTCTGCATCAGCAAATTGCAAATGTACCTCCAGAGCGTGGCCAAATGCGCCGTGCAGCCTGGGACAAGCTAGCCCTCCATCAAACCCTGGGGCACAACTGCTTAAAGTAGAGCAACTTTGACATTGATTTTTTTCTAGGTGCTCATCTTCACTTTCATGCAACTGAATTAGGGTCAAGCAAATCCCAGGTGTTTGCAGTATGGCCGAGTAAAATGCAACATCAGAGCCAAGGGCAGGCAGAAAAGGTTGGGGGGCAATAGAAAGATGGGTTCCCCATGAATTGCAGCAGCTTTCAGGACAGCTACAAATGTCTTCAGAGAAGAGCCTGCAGAAGGGACAAGGTCTAGTTCTCTTGTCAGAAGGCATCACAAAGTGCAGAGCTTTTGCTGACAAAGGGAAAGCCCTGCCAAGAACCTTTGGCTCATTAGGAAGAGACTTTTTTTGCAATACTTGCATGCAAACAGCAGCATTAGGAACAACAAGTGCCCAAAGGCGTCTGGTTATGGTTTCTTCATTTCTACCAACCTTCACCTCAACCAAGTACCCACTCTCAGCTGTAAGACTCAACAGATGATGTTACGAAAGACAGTGCCAGGCCACCCTAATCCTAGGGAAAGGCTGAACCCAGCTCTGCAGCCAAGCCCTTCAGAGAGCCCGTTGTCCTTGCACAGAGCAATGGTTCCTCCCTCCTAAGTGACTGATATTGCTACTGCAAGGACAGAAGGAAAGCATGAGCAAGCACAGGTGAAGGAGGGAACCAGCAGAACTGGCCCCCGCTGCTCATCACAAGCCATCGCTAAGTTCAACACTGATGGTCAGATATTTCAGGACAATAAGAACATTTAACAAGACTTTTTTCCTCTGTGCTCAAGGTCTTCTGCCTCCACATGCAGGTTGGACACTGGAGGAAGAAACCTCCCTCAGGGCAGTAATTCCATCCCAATCCAAACATTTACATCTTCCTCTGCGGTATGTGGCACTCCCATAGGGAGATCCAGACAGACCACAGATTGGCAAACACGAGCGGGAAGTCGAGACAAATCCCACTGGTTTTGGGTAAAGGCTTCATGGACTGAAAGGACTCAGAACAAGCAGCATGGGGTGAGCCAAAGTGCAGCAGGGCTCTCAGCCACAGGGTCCTGCTCACAAAGCAGGTAGGAAATCACTTTTCAGGGACAGTCAGCATTTGCTTATCAGCTCTCACATGTTTTATCTTGGGGGCAGAAAGCCTCCACCTGGCACATTTAGTGAGATCTCTCACACAGGACTGACAAAGCTGCTACAGCTTGACAAGAGCAGAGCAGCCTTGGCCACAAGTCCTAAATGATCTCCAATGGAGGATCAGTCTGGAGACCACTGGAGATATAGGATTAGCAACTGGAAGAGGCACACTATGAGCAGAGACAGGAAGGAAGAAGCAGCCAGACAACGGCTGACAGAAAGAGCCAAAAAAGCCTGTTAGCTGGGTGCAGCAGCCCCAGCTCAACAAGACTGAGGCAGCCACCCACAAGCATGCAGAGAAGAAAGGTCTGTAGCAAGCAGGAGATAAATGAGAAACTGCTGCTGGCTTAGCAGAAAAAGTGTAAACTACCATCCCAAGTATTCAGAGTCAGCTACTGCCTAGACTTTGTCTCCTCACATCCTGGACTCCCCAACCTCTCAGCTATGATGCACCGACTGCTCTGGAGTCCAGGCACTCACTTTGGCCTCTTTTTTTTGTCCTCTACCTTCCACACTTATCTGCTATCACACATCTCTGCACAGAGCTCAAACACCTNTAGACTTTGTCTCCTCACATCCTGGACTTCCCAACTTCTCAGCTATGATGCACTGATTGCTCTGGGGTCCAGGTGCTCACCTTGGCTTTTTTTTTGTCCTCCACCTTCCACACTTATCTGCTATCACACATCTCTGCACAGAGCTCAAACACCTACCTCCTGCCTCCTTTTGCTCTGCTATTCCCTCCTCTACCAGACCACAGCTCTCCAACAGGCAGCACACACAAACCCTCCCATCACCAAAACTCTTTCCAAGCCCATCCTGCACCTCTACTCCACATGCCCTTTTAACCTCTCTGCTCCTCCTGGGGGCACCCCCAGCCCATATCTCTCCATGCACAGGCTGGGGGGAATCTACATCCACCTACACACCATTTTCCCCTGTATTACCCTCCCCACACTACAGGATTGCAGATGCAGCACTGCAGGGAAGGAGACCGTATAGATTTTCCTCTTGCTGGCAAAGACCACAGATATGAGAAAACTTCAGAGAGCAGCTCTTATCTACTCTTCTTTCCTGTTACAGAAAGGGTCCCCATAGTTCTTACACACATAAGACACTCAAAAGCATCAGGCTGCATCTGCCTTCCTATGCAAAGACCAGCCAGGCCTCCATAAGGGAGTAACCACAAGCATGGTTAGCTTGGCCTAACCTTTAAGGCCTCCTT
>VWPW01016670.1:0-35964 GCA_013389825.1 Crypturellus undulatus
AGTCCTGCACAAGTTCCTCTACAGCAGTTAATAGGCTGTGAGTTCTTAAACAGAGCTAATTTGTATCTATGTAAAGATATCCATTTTCAAGAGCAGGTTTTATACCAAGGGATAGATGAACTGCCTTGATCGTGAAAAATATCCAAAGCTGACCACTGCACCCCCTTGAAATCTCCTGAAGAAAAATGTACTGTTATATGAAGAATCGTAGGTGATCATTAAGAAAAATGGTCATCTACTGTAGTATGTAAATATTACAGCGATAAGTTGCAGTTGCACATTTCATTTCCTGATTTCTGAATGCTTGGTGTACTGAAAATTTAACATTTGTAAACAAAATGTAAATATGAAAATGGGTAGTAAAAACATTATTTGTTTTGACATCATGCACAATGTAAATCCAGGCCCAAATTACATAAGGGGAAACATTTCCAGACTCATATTGAAAACATACAGAAGCGTGCTCTAAAATGATGTCCAAAGATTGCTTTTTTCTCTCCTCCCCTCACCTCTGAGATAAAGTCGACTTATCCTGGGATAAAACATCAACTTACCGATGATATCACCCAGAAGCTATTCCCTAGGGGTGAAATAGGGAAGACAACCTCTTCCCATGAATGAACCTGGGCTCATGTTCCTTCCCAGCTGCTTTGGTGGACATTCCTCCAGGATGTCCTTCCTCCTGTCCTTCCTAGCAAGCCAAGCACGGACCTGCCTGCCCCACCAGGTCCTTTATTCTTTCAGCCACCCCATTCTCCCTCCCTGCAGCTCATCTCCTGGCCAGCTGACCCATTTCTTCTCAGATCTCCCTCTTCCCAGCCTCTCTCTTCATTTCCTACCCTTCTCCTCATCTAGAAGCCATCTGACTTCACCTCCTGTAACACTTTGTCACTGTGCTCCAATCCTCTCTCTTTTCTCATTTCCTGACTCAGCAGTCCCAATTCTCATCCTTTTCTTGACAAATTTCTCTCTTCCTTCCCACTTGTATCCAATCCCATGTTCCTTACATAGCCAGTCCTAACCACACATCAAACTTGTTAAGTATGAAAAGCTTACAGACAACTTGGAAGATGTCAAGATAGTGTTTTCAATCCTAGATACAACCTCATGATGAGGTTAGAGCATTCAATGCAGCTCTGCTCATCTCCAACTCTGAACATACCTTCTCCTCTACTAAACAACCCACCTACAGAGGCTTTAGCAACATATTCACACCAAATTGAAGAGTATCAAGATATTCAGATATACAAAAAATGTACAAAAGAAAATCCTATATATCTTGCTCCTCTACACATGCAAAGAAAGAAGCCAGTAATATTAATTCTTATCCTACAAGGCTATAAATCAATCCAAACTATTATATCTGCAAAATGTATGGAAAGAATTTGACTTCTGAAACCATAATAATGAAACACAAGGTGGACTACAGACATGACACATATAAATTAAAGTAGCAGAGAAGTTAGCAGCAGTTGCAGACAGCAACTGGCAGTTAGGAAATCTGGTTCCTCTTATCACCTCCTTTCTGGATCCACTGTGACTGAAAGTAATTCTTTTCCAGAATGTGAGAAGAAAAATGAGATCTGCTGATTCTCATGCCCAATGACCTCCAAAGACCTCACTTGAAATCCATCCTTTCAGTAAAAAACTAGAGAAACTCAGTTGTGAACATCTTCATATCACAGCAACTGGCTAATGATTCACTCCTATGTGTACTGAGCACTGAGACCTCCAGCCTTAGTTTCCCATAACAGCTTGTGAGGTTTTTGTTTGTTTGTTTTTGCATAGTGAAAATAAAACATTGTGATTTCCATAGTTTTCCACCATTTGCTACAACATAAAGTACTACAGTAGTACTATAGGTTACTATTTCAGTTAGTTTGAGATCTGATCTCTTTTTTGGAGAAACACCAATACTTGTCCATTTATGGAGCTCTCACATTGACTAGTTTATCCTGTTGTTGTTATTAGAGAAAGAATTTGGTCTCTGCATGGTTACAGTGATATCTTGCATTCAAGCAGCTGCAGGAAGAGGACCTATGTTTCTGATCATACTTTCCAGGCGGTTGGGACCACATTTATTTTAAACAAAAATGCTTCAGCAGTCAAGAGTTTCTGTGGTTTCCTGAGCTCTTTACCAGTTGCTATAATCACAAGGTTTACAAAATTGGGCTTACTAAAATTAATAATAAAAAACAAAACAACAAATAAATGTGGGTATGATACCACAAAGCAATGTATCCCATAAATGGACTGTACGGTCATGCTGCTTATAGGAACATTACACAGCACATCATAGGGCAGCAGAGGGAAAAACAGGTTGACCTAAAATACATCAAATCCTTATTTTTATTCATACTTCAGCCAAGTGATGGAAAAAGAAATTCCTGATGCAGTTGCTAGAATGTGGTAAATACTTGTAGTGAAATAGAGTTGAACTGTAGTTGTGCAACTGATGCTTTGCTTCCTTGTGATACCCTCTCAGCCTCTAAGAGTTGGGTCCTTAATTGTTAAGAATATATGAGACTAATTCCTTACTTTGTATTACATTTTTGAAAGGTAACCCTGTCCTGTGAAGGTACATTCATATGATCATTCAAAAGGCTGGGTGAGGAGACCTCGTGCGCCAGTAAATTTTGCATCTCCTTCACACTCAAAAAGTGGATCACTAACTATATTTCTAGCCCATCCTAGGTCCACAGGTTCCCACCACCAGCAGATCCAGTCACTAGCTCTTCCTCAGCTGAGAAACAATGCTCACATTTGCATTTCAATATTCACAGCCCTCTACAAAGTTCATCAATATAGCAGATCAAGAAGGTAACTTGTTATTGTTTTTAGAGTATGACAGCCTACACATTTTCTTGACAAAAACAATCTTAAAGAGTTGGTATCACAGTCACTGATACTTTTTCTCTTACATCACAGTTTATTCAGATGACTTTCAAGGTACAAAGCCAAGTTTTGCACAAGAAGAAGATGACTTATTCTTCTTTTGTTGCAGCAGTCCATCCCTGTGACACTGAGGCTAAGAATACAGGGTAAGAGCAGGGTAAGAGAAACAAAATATCTTCTATTTTAATGGAGAAAAAAAAAAGTAGTAAAATAATATCTGCATTACACAGAAAGCACCACAACTATATTGGCAGTGAGAGCTGCAAAGGCAAAAACAAATTGGACAAGGAAACTTGATTTATGCTTTCATTCCACAGCTAAATTCTCATTAACAATTTTAGGGAAATCTTCCGCTTTTACTTATCCAGCAAGGAGTTTGTTGAAAGACCATGTGCTTTTGAAGTGAATGAAGAAAGACGAGGGAAGAGACTATGAGGCAGAAGTGGAACTTATGGGCTGAATGCCTGAAAAAGATCGATTTATGATCTAGGGTAAATGAGTTAGTGATATGGGTCCGAAACATACACACCCAAACAAACACATGCAAGTTGCACATCTAGGTTCAAGATGTGAAGGTGGTGCAGAAGGAAGTCGTCAGAAAAATGTTATTTCAATCATCTGCATATTTACTATAGGAGTTCTCTCTAAAAGGTGCTTATTGAAAAAAAAAAATCATATAAATGCCATCTCTTCTTACTTTCTACATATAGAAGTATATAAATTTCTGAAATCTCAGATTATTTAAATACTGCACACCTCTGGCATTTGTCACCAAGGGAAAATGTCACATTCCCTCTGAAAAAGGCTTCAATCTGGAGTTTACCTGAGAGAAATAATCTGTTTAGATCCCCAAATATTTAGCTTCCAGCTTTTTCATTTCATTAGCTGCACATAATCACAAAACAGAGTTTCCAAGTCCCAGCCAGAGAAACAAATAAAATCAACACAGACATCATCTGCATTATGGAAGCTTTAGAAGCTAGGAAACTAGAACATAATTATCCAAGGTACTCTCCAGCACAGATGGTCAAGGGCCAAAGCTAGTCAAAATTTGAATCATATTATATGGACAACATAAAAGAGATATTAATCTAGCAGAAAGACAGAAAAGGGATGCCAAGAGAGGAAGTAACATTCAGTTTGGAAAATAAAACTCCAGCTAAAAGCTTCTCTCAGCTGAATCAAACTGGTTGAGCAAAGGTTCTTTTGCTAAAGAGAAGTTTTAAGAAGTTGTCTGTTTTTCTCTCTCCACTCTCCTCACCACTTCCATGGCAAACTTCCAGCACCTATGAGACAGCCTGCCTATTACTGTACTAATGTGCCATAGGAAACACCAGAAAGAGGAAAAATAACATATATCTGCAGTATCTCCTTTCTAAGAGGGAACGTTTTTGCTCATTTTACCAGAGAAAGTTTGGAGAAGACACTTCTAACTTTGGTTTACTGTTTTTTACAGAAGAAAAACATGCATATGNTATACAGTCTCTAAACCAATCTGACTAAGGAACTAGTCAGCTACGTATGCAGAGGCATTTGTATAGAAATAGGCATTTAAACGATTTGTACTTCTGCAAAAATATTTACCAAAACAGCAACTCACCACTTACTTCATGGATGGGTCGATTGAAGCCATCATCCTCTGTAAGGATCAACAAAATTATGAGAGCCATGTAAACATGGTGTGAATTCCTTTCTTCAACATGATACAGGATTTTGAGAACTGGCAAAACCTTTAGGGAAGGAAAAATAAGAGGTGAATATTAGTTTGGGTTTTCAAGCACCTCAGAGAGTAGAAAGGAGATTAGAAACCTCTTTGTTATCACCCTATCCCTTGATTGCAATCACACCCTCTAGGAATGAGCACCTCTAAGCACTGGTGTAAACCCTTCAAACACCTTTCACCTGTTTTCTTCGATCTCCACCATGAAGTCTAAACAAATTCTTTCTTGTGGTGAGACCTGGAATTTCAATTCTTAATAAATGAGATTTCCAGCCATACCCGTTACNAGTTACCATGTGCACTCAAAGTTTCACTTTCCCTCTGAAATATAGGGGGGGGGGGAAACTATTATTAAGCAAGATTTCCACCTGTTTAAGCAGGGAAACAGTTGGTTTTGACCAAATTTGTTAATGCAAGCGTGTTCTGAAATGACCATCCTCATCAAACACAGCCAGGTGTATGACACCTGAGGTGCCCAGAGTCATTCCAGGACCCGAAGCTCAGCTCCCATTTTGGTATATGGAGATAGCCCTTGGAGCAAACCAGTTTGGGTTGGGTCAAAAGCTAGAAAAGGCCTGTTTTTCTACTTCAAGATGACACGGAGCCAAGAAGAACTGACACTATTACAAGAGTTCAGCCTGACATTTCCACCAGGATGAACGGCTTTAGCCAAAGTTTTGCAATAATAATGAAAAGGAGATTTCATTGCCACATCAANCCAAGAAGAACTGACACTATTACGAGAGTTCAGCCCAAGGTCTTGCAACATTTCCACCAGGATGAACAGCTTCAGCCAAAGTCTTGCAATAATAATGAAAAGGAGATTTCATTGCCACAGCAAGCATACCTGAACATTATTCTAAACTTAATCCAGATGATTGTCTCTTTACCAATAGCAAATTAGCTTTCTACTGGCTCAGGGTGATGTGGCTTCCCAAGCTGCAGAAATAGGTCTAAATCACCAAATACCCCGGAAAAAAAATTTAAAAGGAACTTGCAGAGGTGTTTTTTTTTTTTCCTTCCACCTCTTAATTCCAAGATAATGAATGAGACGCCAAACTCATTCCAAGAGATTGAGCCACCTAACGAGTTGCTGTTTTTAAAAACAAGCCGAGCGAAGCTGGATGAATCATGTGAAACCTATTCTGGGGCTAGGCCAGGACTCTCGAGTGCAGCACAAGGCTCTGTGATGGCCAGAACGTTCTGTTAAAAAATCAACAAGTTCCAAAGCAGTTGGACCACATTGAACGTGCTTCGCCCAGTTTCTGTTCAGCCCAAGGAGATTGATCTAAACACTGCAGGACCCAAAACCTTCCAATGATGCTTTGCCCAAGGTCAAGGCAATCCCACAACAAAGGGGGAAGGGACAAAAGAAGTAGTTGTGCCTCCCCAAAGTCCTTCCTTTACAATTTCAAAGGATCCTTAGGAAACTTTTCTATTAAAATTGGGGTTGATTTTTTTTTTAAGTTTTCTTTCTGAATATAAACCTTGATAGCAAAGGTAAAAATGTGTTTCTGTAGAATATCAATGTAGCAAAAACAGTTATCCTGTTCCTTGGTTTGGAGAAAAGGACATTTCTCTGTAACCTTGTAGAGGTAACTTCCAGGGTTCGTCTTCCTCTGTATGAAGACTCCAGTGTGCTGGGTGAAGGAGCAGTTATTTCCAGAGGGCATAATGCCACCAGAGTTCTTTGGTTAAATGATGGGAGGGTCAATGTGTCACACAACTTAAGTCAAAATCTCCCCAGAATAAGGCTGGCCAGCCTTGCCCCAACTCTCCAAATCACCGTGTCCAGGCTTCCTTCCCTGCATGTACCTCTCGTCTACAAAATCTGTATTGATTCATAGAGATCCTCCACCTTTTCCTCCTGCAAACACTTTTTCTTCTGCACACAAATTGCTGTGCCAGGAAAAGACCTATTCAGACCTTTGGTTATAACTTGCACCTCAGTGTTGCTACTACCAGAAGGAAAATTAGTCAACCAGACAGCATTTAAAAAGCAGAGTCACGACATAAGATAAAGACAGAATTCTAATGATGATAAAACTCATATAGAGTTTTACCTGAAACACATTTCTACACTTTTATATTATGCACACAGAGTAAAATTTGGACATCTTTCAGGGAACTGGCATGGGGTGGCCAAGTGCTTGGCAGTCTGCAGTCCCCATCCCGGGTGTCCATCATGTTTGGTACGGCTCTCGTGGCAAGAAAGACTCATGCAAATAGGTGTCTTGGTTATAAGAAATATTACAATGATTCAGCTCTTAATTCAGAAAACTTGGGTACACCCCAACTTTCTCTCCAACGAGCAAATCTCTGCTTTCTGAAACTACAAAAAACATGCAACAACTGCTTTCTGAAATGCTGACTCTTTTGTCGATTCTCATGAAACTAATATCACTCTACTTCTACTCCTCCATCAGGGGCAGCTTTTAATGCTAACATTAAAAGGCCCCCACTAAAAAGCAACTCAAAGCAAGAGGCAGGTAAAAACCCAGCACTGATAATTACAGTGCAAGGTCAAGGGCAAAGAGTCTCATAATAGCTGGTGGGCAGTGACTGACCCAACACAAGACAGCACAGCCACTCAGGAGCAACGTGCTTCACCCAGTTATGTCACTGGAGAAAGTAGTGCCATACCATCAGTTGATATAAATGCATCATCATATACATCAGAGTCCTTTCTGCTCAGCCTGTCCCCCCTGGAAGGTACTTACACATCCAGGCATTTCTAAAATCTCTTGTTGACAAACTGAACAAAATTAGTTTTATGAGCCTCTAAGGACAAGTCCTCACATTTGTTATTTTTTTTTCTTTTTATTTTTTTTAAGCAAAAAAATGTTTGCCTACACTCCCTGCATTTTTCAATAGCCTGTACATACAGACATGATAGTGCAGCACCAGAATAGCATGGAATATGTTCATCCCACTCTTGCAGTTGCCATATACGGAATTAGAAAATGTAGCTTCATATTCCTGCCCTGTCGTCTTGCAATTTCAAAACTGAATTAGCCACTTTTAGCACAGAGTTGGAACAGGGAGATCGTGACTTCTTCGCCCAATAAATTCCCCTGGCCCCCAACCCTTTTCACATCCTCCAGGATGCGCTCCAGTCTTGTTGTTCCTAGGAAAACTGCTCTTCATCACTGCTCACTGCTCATCCTTATCTATCAGCCTGTCAGAGGTGAGCAGATTGCACCAAGGCATCAGAGATGATCACAAAGCCCAACACCATGCACGGAAAGTAACACAAAAGAAGGGATAATATGAGACAGACCAGACGGATTTCACATTTTCGTCTTAAAAATGCAGTTAAATATTAACTCTGCAGTAATTCTTTTTTCAATTTTCTCAACTTTTCTCAGAAATCCAGCTTTTCATTGTTGCTTTTTACCTCTGGGATTGCTGAAAGATTTTTGTCATTTTTTTTTTCTTTTTTGGGGAGAGTGGGAGGAAAGACAGGTGATAATATACGATAATCTCCCCCATGCCAGAACGCTTGAGTATCTGCATCTGAAGCTGTTTTGACATACACACCTTGTGCTTTTTCTGGAGGCTTTACAATATATGAAATACCATAATTATAAAATAACACACACACACCCCTAGCCTTTATTTTTCCAGAGAGAGAATAAATTTGTAAGTTTAGCAGCTGTGAAACATGTCATACCACATACCAACAGCCCAGAAAACTAAACGTGGCAATTTGTCCACAGTATTCATGCAAAATGACTCAGCCCCGGCCTCAACAGCCTGCAACAGACCACATAGGAGTTCAGTCTTGAATAATAAGTTCACTATCAACCATCTTCTTTGAGTTCGCCAACAGTGGTGTCTATCAGCTCTGATTTTAGCAATCAATTTATCTGCTAGAACTTGGACTGCAACCAAACTCATTGCACAGCTGCCATCAAACATGCACAGGATCTAATTATCTGGCAGAATTTCAATTATTAAAATGAAAAAGGTTCCCTGTTCTGTTACCAACTCACACAGACAGCCATTATCTTTTTAAAGGAAAGCTTTTTAATAAGAAAGATTTCTTAGTGGTTTGTGGCATTACTAAACATAGAGGGAGGCAAAAGCTAGTTTATAACCTACAAAAAATCCATACCAGGTGGCTTTTACATTGGCCATAAACCACAACCTTGTCTCAAAACAGATAAAATGACAGTCCAGTTGCATTTCTAAAGAAAAACTACTAGTCCTTTAGGAACTTCAGTCTCAGATATCTGCATGGGTCAACTGTCATATTACTGAAGTCCCAGCTCTTTATTAACTCTCTAACTCAGTTGACTACTATGCATAAACACACACAGTAAGCTTGCCTTTTGGCCTGGACATCTGAAAAATGGAAAACGAAGTCATCAATATCCGCAACCAGTTTCTCACAGTAGTGCCATTAGGGACAGCAGTCTGGTAGCCTCGGGTAGCTGCCTTTGCTGTAGCCCCATGGGCTGCACAACAGTGCTGAGATGATAAAATGAAGGTGAAGGAATTGGTCAGACCTGGGGCTGCCTTAGAACAGGGAACGTGAACAGCCAGTGGCATAAAAGCTTCCCTGAATCAATCCCCCTGGAGTATCAGACCACACATCAGTACTTACAAGGTTCTCTATATCCGTGCGGGCCAAGACATATGTGCGCACGTTGCTGTTCTGATGCAGAAGCATGTACAAAAGAAGAGTTGCTTGGTCTGATTTCTGCTGCTCACACAAAGCTGTGTACAGGCTGTTGAAGTTAATCTGGAAAGCATGTGGGTTCGATGAAGAAAAAGCCGTGTTATCTGAAATAAAGAAACCAAACCCCATATTTAACAAAAAATATTTACTTACATGTTTGTTTTATAAAATCTCTGTATGAAATATTTTCTACAACCACAGTAAGAAAGGGGGGGAAAAAAACGTATCACTCAAAACTACTACATCAATGGCCTTAAAACCTCAGAGAGCTTCAGTGGTGTCCGAAAGCCAAGGCTGTTCTCCATGCGAGAGCAGGTGAGATAACCTGCATCTGCACAAGACAGACATTTTTTAAAATAAAAGTGCCTTGATATTTTAGATAGTGCTTACTATCAAAAAAAAGAAAGCAATGCCATGAGCTGCTGCAAAAGCAGCATTTACAGGACCTTCACTGATGAATAGGCCTTGCAACCCTAAAACTAAAACCTCCCAGTTTTCACCTACAATGAGATGTACTCTCTCCTCCGGACTAATCTGCATGGAGTGCTGAAGCACATGTTTAACTGCAAGGAAACTGAGAGGACTGAAGTAGAAGTGTTGCATGACTGTTAAATATGCAGGATATTTCTTTAACGGTGTAATTAAATATGATTTAAAACTCCATGTCACGAAGTCTAACGACACTCCAAGTAGCAGTAGCTTGTTCACATGTACAATATAAGCTGTGGCAGAGCTGGAAGTGAAATAAAACAGAAGAGATTTCTGTTCCCATAACCTTCTCACAACTGCATGCAGATATCCTTTCTGAAAATGCAAAAAAGCTAAGCACGTGGAAAAACAGCAATTTCATGGCAAAAGTGTATTCTGGAGACAGCAACAGTTTGGATGCTCAAATATACTATTGTCTGGATGTCATTTCTATAAATAAGGCGCCCAAAGTTGAAGAACTTAACTAAAATTCCTTAGACCCTACAGACTATGGATTTCTGAATTCTTTACTTTTTTCAAGGAGAAAAAAGAAAAGTGCATGAACTAAGGGAAGTTCTGCTGTAGAAAACAGCATGGCAGAAGTATCTTTTGTACAGCAATTTTTAGACAGAGGGAATTTTAATGGAGAAAAGCCTCCAAAAAAGAATAAAAGGAACAAAGCATTCAAATTTTAAACCTTGCTGTTTTACAAACCATTCAGCTTGTACTACAAGAATAGGCATGCTAGGCAGTAATACTGTATTTAAGTCTTCCCTTTCCCAAAGCCCAAGGACGTTGCAGACATTACTGTGCATCTCCATGGAAAATTGTGGGAGCATCTGCACCAATCAGGTGTCTGGGGGAGAGGAACTGGAAGAAAACACTCACTGCACGGCTCCATGATTTCCTATCAAGCTTTTCCACTGTTCTGGATAAACCTCTATACTGGTAGAAGTATAGAAATTTTACTCGCTGAAATATGTGCTGGCCCCTTTTCCCCTTCTTTTCAGTGGATGCTGATAGCAGAGTTTCCAAAGAACTATCAGCTGCTCAGAATAGTTGTCAGACAGGGATGCTCGTGGCCATTGCCACTTACTTTGAAGACCTTCAAACTTTCTGGGGAGGAAAAACGCTGGGTTTGGAAGGGCTATAGGAACCCAAGGAGAGCCACAGCTCCCGGCGGGATTCCGGGAGCCGTCTCATGCGGCAGCAGCTCCGGAGACAGTCTCCTGGCCTTGGCACAGGACAGCCATGGAAAAAAGCTGGACTCAGCAGGAGCTGAACTCAGCAGGAGACACTGATGCGAAACGTCCTCCTTCCCGCAGGAGCCCCAGCTTGGCAGGAGGCAGGAGAGCCGGCTCCGCACGGAGGCGGGATGCGGCTGGCAGCAGCTCCCCGCGGCAGTGCTGGGAACGCTGCCTCTCCCGCACGCTCCCTACCAAAAGGCAGCTGGAAGGCAGATCCCTTGGGCCTTTTCCCTGAATTACCATTTCTTATCCTCTCCTTCAAACCCTGGCCATCATTACGGCTGCTAGAAAACACTCATGCTTCATGTGAATATTCTTCTTTCACAGGTAAAATTTCAACTTAGTAAAATCAGATCAGCGCTTTATTAAGGATGCTAATGCCACCGATCATTAGCTGAGGAGAGTCCACTGACCTTCAAGCTCCTCTTAAGTGAATTTATACACGACATCATTTGCATTTATAGCATTACCTATTTTATTAGAGAAGATTTTAAATACCAGTAAGCTCTTTTCTAAATGTTATTAAAAAGCTTGTAAAATGCAGTAACAGCAATAAACCCTGTATGATTGTACAGAATATCAAAGCAACCAAAAGAAAAGATAAAATATTCTTGAGCAGGTAGGAAAAAAGGATAAGTACCTTGAATTTTATTAGCTCTGTCTCCATTAAATTATATAAATTACTTTTTAAAAGCCAGTTTTCCTATTTTATTATGCAATAGATCATTATGACTGCAGTCAGCCCCTCTTTTCTATATGATTCTCTTTCTTCCAGACTCTCAGAAAGTTCACAGAAATCAAATTTAAGCTCAGGTAATATGAATATTGCTAGGGGAAACAAGTTTTTGCCTGCTCAATAATACGTGACTCTATAAATACATACATTTAGGAAAAAATACAGGTTTGCAAGCTATTTTGACTAGAATTGGCTTATTTGACTAGAATAGGCTTTTAAATTTTTAAAATGATTCATGCATAATAGTTTTTAATGAAGCTACTAGTTACCTACTAGTAGTTATTAGTCACCTAGAGTACTAGCTATTAAACAAAGTTATAAAGTAAGTTATTCATACAAGTCATCAGCTGATTAAAAAAGAAAAGTATCAAGATCTTCATCTCAACTGCCCCCCGAAAAAGCTTTGATAGAGGAAAAGGCCACGTTAGGATGTGAATGAGTTCAGCCTGCTCAATACTTACAGTAAAGGTGTTTACAGTAAAATTAACCAAATTCTCCTCATTTCCAATACAGGAAAGAAGACGTCAGTTACTTTGACTCAGCTGATAAGACAATTCCATTGTTTATTTAAACTCTAACTTGGTGTCTGCTAACCAGAATTTCCCCAAGTCTTATCAAGTCCCATGGGACCTCTGCAGACTTTCAGAGAGCTGTTGCCATATCTCCCATTTTTATTTATATCTTACAAAATTAAGAAGCTTTCTAAAGTTTATCCAGAAAGGAAGGCGCCTCGTTCTCCCCCTCCACCCCTTGGAGTAAATTCCAGCAGCTCCACCACAAAATTCCCATAACGAAGAATTATTATTACACCTCCCTGGGCTTGTTGGAGAGAAAATAAGTTTTAAAAAGAGAATATCTGAACATCCACAACATCGCAGCACCTCACTTTCATCAGTGTATGCTTAAAAGCAAGAGCAAATACAAACCTTGTGTGTTCTTGAAGGAGGTAATAGCTTGTCTGTAGGGATTCGGTGTGTCTGGTGCGTCGGTGAGGTTGGCCAAGACGAGCAGAAGCAGGAGACTCTGATTAGCTAGAGGGGAGCTCTGCTCCAGCTGCGGCGTTGCTTTGCTCCCCACTCCCCCTAAGGTGAACACGGTCCACAGGCCAGCTAGAGAGAAAGAGGCAAAAAAGCATAATCCTCTTAGAAATATTATGCATGTTCACATTTTAATGAATAAAGCTCCATCAGAGATGGAGATGCCATCTGATGCATAAGTATGTAGGAGAGGGAAGAACAGCTCAACCTGCATGAAAGGAGCCTGGATACCTGACTGCACAAAATGGAAACTTTTGGAGTAGCACAGTAGTGAGCACAACCGGATGGGAACTGAAAATCCAAGAAAGTTAATAAAAATATATAAAAATGAAATGAGAAGCGAAATGAAGCACATATTGATAGGGGAAGCTTAAACAACAAAATACGTGACAAATCAGTTCTAGAATTCAGGAAGGGACCCTAGTAAGGTTAATATGCCAAGATAGAAAAAGCAGCTTGCACACTGCTTTTTTTAATTATCCAAACCTGGTCCATATTCCACCGTCTTTCTTACACACTCTACGTTCAACAATCTCATTATATTTTAGGTAGAGAACAGTAACAAATACTAATACTGCTTTACGTTGAACACGCAGATGTAACCCAGTCCTGTAGAGGACATCACTGCCCATTATTTGCGGGTAGACAGCACAGTACCAAATAACTAACTTCTTGGGGAGAAAAGAAAAAAAGAAAAAGGATTAACAGCAATTTAAATCCAAGCTTTATGCTATTAGTCAAGTTAGTCTTTTGTTTTTTATGTTCAGACAGTAGACGAAGCAACCTGAAGCAGCACAATACTTCACTTGCATTGTTCTGAAATCCCTTGTTATTAGCGTATAGGTATGGAAGCACAAAGTGTTTACAATAATTTGAAGTTAAAAGTCCGATTAAAATAAATAAGCTTGAGTACACAAATAACTAGTGATGCTGCCAGATGCCAGGCAGCCTGACTGATTCCTCTTGAAAAACTGCCACATTACTTTTCTTACAACCACTTGTAAAATACTTATAAAAGAAAACATAAAAATGACATTCATTTTACATACCTGAAAATTTAAGTAGAAAAACTTAAAACATCACAAAGAACTAGTGATCCCACATTAACTCTTTGGGATTTGCTTACAAGCTGCACTAAGGTTGCATACTAGTATATATCTACCCCCTTTACCTAGGTGCCCATGTAAGATGTGCGCACAGCTCCCAGAGACTGCTTGCTAAAACTGTAATTACCCCACTCAAACTGTGGAGCTTGGGCCCAAAACGCAAGCTGAGTAATTTTCCAGTGTAATACATACAGCATTAAAAAATTAACTCCAACATGATAATGCTACATTTGAAAATCCTGTTTTTAATTACAGCCCTGCTAGCAAAGCAGCCTGACTAACTCCATGCCCTATTATAGAGGGATGGGGGAATGGGATGGGGAGGAGGCAGCATTGGAGGATGAAGGTTCCCCTCACTCCTTTCCATCAGACCCATAAATCTCCCTTTCCTTGCCACCTCTCTCGATGCCACATTACACTGGGGAAAACATGAGGCATCAGAATCGAAGAAAATTCAGCATTATTGAGGACAAAACATACAGGGAAATGGTAAAATTTATCTGCTTTGGTGCAACATGACAGCTCCAGTGTCACTGGGGCTCTGCCCTTACCTTAACTTCCTACCAAAAATCTCATTTTACACTAACAATCCTTTACGGCCCCTGTTTTGATCCATTGGTCCACATACCAGAACAGTTAGGACGTAGATAAGATGAGTTATCTAGAAAGGTAACATGCAAAGAAATCCTAAAAATAAATAAATAAACAGGTGAAAAAAAGCTTTTTTTTTAAAAATCATTATTTGTTACTATGAATTGAGCACATCTCTTAAAGGAAAAGCTCAGTGCAGTTCTCAGCCATGCCAGCATTTTTAGTTTTCCACTGTCCCATCCTGCCGGGGCTGGCATCTGCCATGACTACACCTTTCCTCTGCACTTGGGAAAAGATGGATAAAGCCAAATCCTCGCTAGTAAATTGAATCTTCCACCAGGGAGAATGAGGTAATAATGTTCACGAGGAACCCAGGCATTGATGCATGACCTGTACAGCCTCTGTCTCCGTTGGCAAGCTGCTTCCTCCAGAAAAGCATCCCCACGCCAACACTCGTGCCACTTCCAAACTGCAATTTCAAATGAGGTGCTAAACACCAGTTGGTTCTCCCAGTGTTTCTCAAGTCAAGAGACGTTTCTAAGGAAAATATCGCTCCTGATCATTAGCAGCAATCAAAGCATCAAGCAGACAAACAGCTTGGGAGGACGGAGGCACAAGCAGCCAAGGCTGTGGCTGTGTCCTGCGGTCACAATATTTGAGGTATCACGTTACACTGCTGTTGTTTTAAATTTACATAAATTTTGAAGTTATAATAAAGAGCATTTGAAATTAAAATATTAAGTTTCTTTGCAGGGAAAATGTAAAAATAAAGCTATGCTGCATAAGCCTTTCAGAGCTTTCTTTTTTTCTCTAAAAAGAAGCCACCTTTTTAATATGCAAGTCAATACACAGTCACAAGAAGTCGTAATTATACTGGCATTGGGTGGCACCATTGAAAGCACAGAATAAAATTCTTTTGCATACTTTTACATACATACATACACACATACCCTCATATATATAGTACTCATATTTCTCTCGTGTTTAAAGTGCACTCTTAAGCTTCATCTACTCTTATTCTCCTACCATCTTAGTGAAATCCCAAGTGAAATGCCGATTGCAAGAGTTTTCCTAAAGCTTTCCCTATCTCTGCGAAGCTCTAAGGACGAGCTACAATTCCCAAACCGTCACCATGTTTCAGACACTGTTCAGGTTTTTGCTGAAGTGGTTACAACAGCCTCAACAATCCAACAAGATCAGCCCTTTGGGGGCCTTTTACAGCTCCCGAAATCCTTGTGTCATTATTTCAATTGCTGCTTTTACAGATCACTGATAAGTGCAACCACACAAACTCCAGCAGCGTTTCCACACGGCTCCTACTGTAATAAAAGGAAAGCTCAATGTAAAACTGAGGTACTTTTATTGCAAGGCAGAATTAGAGGTCTTTTATAAGAAGGTTGGAAATACTGTTCCATAGCCATGGGATTTTAATTCAGGCCAACCTGGGGATGATGCTTAAGGAGTGAATTTAAAATTATGACAACATCCTCCCACAAAAAGGGCTTTTTTGCACTAGTTTACTATTTACTATAAAATAAATGCTACAAAAAAATCTCAGTCTAATCATCTGATCTCTGGTGCACACTAACAGAAAGATACAAATGAGGTTTGGCCTTGTGTCTTCCTGGGGAACAGTTCAAATACACTTATTTATATCTTTCCTGGGAATAAACAATTTTAGCAGCTTGATTTCAAACAAGTTTAAAACTGAAAGACAGATAGAAGGAGAACAGAGACTGCTTTAAAACTGACTCAGTGCAAAGCATTTGTGCTTATAGTCAGTCTACCATCAAGCACTGCATACTCCTGACTTTAAAAGTTAGCATATTGGTGAGCTCCCAGGGGTGCAGTATTTGCGTGATATTTGTGGAATGAGCTGTAATTCTTTCACAAGAGGCAACTTCCTGGTTTTCCAATCTTTAGTGGACGTGCCAGTAAGGCAAGGCCTCTGAGCCCTCTTCCTGGAAGAGCCTTCAGTTAACACCAGCTTCCTCTTGTGCTGCTTATTCCAAATTCTTTTACTGAGAAAAAGGATTTCCCTATTCTATAGCTTTTGCAAAACTGTAGTCATATTCCAACTCCTACCTGGTTCAGATGCATAAATGAATATTGTGAAGTTTTCCCTTGGATTGTCAACCCTTTCTTAAGTTTTAGCACAGAGTTATATTTGAATTCATGCTCACACAACCTTTTTCACAGGTGCTCATTTCTCTCTGCTGGAGCAGATCCATTTCTCCTCCATTCCCCGACACACACACAGGCACCCCAATTCCTAATCACATATCATTATCATCCTGGCACTGGATTTTATTGCTTTGGAAATTATTTTGCTTGGTGCCAACTTTAAGCCATAAACACTTCTCTAGAGAGATCCCAGGAGCAGCCCTATATGCTCCAGATTTATCTGGCAGCTACTTTTGAGATTGAAAAGAAAGGAAGAGTTTGGGTAGAGATGAAACTTCAAAAAAAAAGAAAAAAAAATCTTAGTCTTTTACTTTCATTTTACCATTTTGAAATAGCAATAGTCCTCCCTTGCTGAAAAAGGGAAAGAATGAAAAAAGTAAGTCAACAAGGCTTAGGCTTGAGCAGTAAGTGAAAAAGAAATTAAAAGAAATCTATCAGACAAAAATCCAACAACAAAAACAGCAAGCCAACAGAACAAACTAGATTTCAGTCTATATTTCTACTCAAATCAACTTTTAGCTCCACAGCTCATTTTCCCAACTTTTAAAGTTTTGAGCATATTGATGGCTGCCTACTGTCCCAAGGATATTTAATATTGCAGCAAATATGGATTATGAAGAACTAAAGCAAAAGTGATTCTTTATGGCATCTAGCTGATACTATCATGGTGTTCCTCCATCAAAACCAGAAACAACATATTATTCAAAATTGGAATTTTATTCTTATTATGCCCAAGCAACAGCTCTGGGAACTCGAGTTTTGTTTTTTTATATTATGATTATTTAATGCTTATTGTATGTGCCACATTTCTTAAGTCAGTTCAATGGTTCTCACATTGTGGTCTGATGAACGCTTTCTGGTGGCCCACGGAGAGCTGGCAGTGCACGTTGTGCTGGCTCCTGGCCTTGTTTCCAGCTGCTACATTGTGTTAGAAGAAAGCTAAAAATACATAAATACTTTCCTGCTATTACTTTTCCATGTAAGCAATTTCTCGAGTTGCCACACGGATGTTATGTGATAATGAATGGGAGAGGAAAAAGTGGTCCATGGAATCACAAATGAAATGGGAGAGGTAGGATCAGCGAGGCAACTTCTGCACCAAGGTGACACTCACTAACTTACAAGTCAAAGTCATTTTATACTTTATAAGCACTCGCTTAAGCTTCTTGGGAACTTAAAAATGATATTTGTGAGCTCCAAGTATATTCACTTAAATGACTACAAGACACCAGCTATATTAATTTAGAAAAGGCCTGCTGCAAGTTTTTGGAAGATTCAGAAAGAAACCAGTAAAACCAAAATTCCAAAACATGGAATAGTTTTTTTTTTTTTAATGGTTAATGAATCTGTATGTTAAGTACTCCAGCATCCCACTTTATCAGACCCATGAGGGGCATTAACTCTTTGATATATACACAAGCTCCACCCATGAATCCCACCACTGAAATAAGAAAACAAACAGCAACCTGATAAAAGTTCAAATTATTTAGGTCTAAACTAAAGTTTAGAAACTTTAAAAAGTTTCTAAACTTTAGAAAGTTTAGAACTAAAGAGTTTTTAGGTAGGAAAGTCAAAGAATGGTAGGTTTTTAGGCAAGAAAGTAAAGTATAACTGTCTTCAAACCATTATTTACCTAAAAGTAAAAACGGCTGTCCTAAATATTGTAAAATAACTTTTTTCTGACACCGGCTGACGCAAGTTTTTGTAAATAACAGATTTTTGAAACCTAGCATTATACCTGACATGGCAATACAAACAGCAGCAGCAGTTGTGTGTTTTCAGCAGTATTTTTCATACTCCCCACTGTCTGGCATTAGCCTAACAGAATTAACCAAAACGAGTTTGCAATGTAGAAGGAGACATTTTCAAGCTAACTATGAATGAACAGTTTCTAGGCGACACACAGTCTAGCAAAATAAATTCACATTTCAAGTGCAGGCAGACTAGCTTTTTTTCAAGCCATCAGCAGACGACAACAAGAATTCCCAGGTGGGAGATGCTTGATTTTTGAAGGAAGCACGTGCAGTGCTGCAAGCATGCTGAGACAACAGCCAAGCTGCAGGCCCCCTTCACCTCATTATGGTTTGGGGTAGGGCAACGGTGGAAGGTCACAACGAATACACGATTGGTGGAAATAACACGGTGATCCAGGATCCAAATCCCACCAAGTTATCACTTAGCCTGAGGTCCAAAGCCCTGTGTAAGGCTAAAGTTGTTTATCTCTCCACCTTCTAAGTAGGAAAAAGACTACGGCAAGCAGTACGAAATTCCTAAACACTACCCAAAAATGAGCCTCTACTGCTATGGGAAGATTAAATAAAAAGACACTACATTTTTAAAAGATTTTTTCTGGAAGGCATGTTTTTTAAAAACAAGTCATGGAATCACTAAGATGAGCTCATACACGTACACAACTGGTGAGAGAACCCGTGGGTTATTTGTTAGATATTTTTCTGCACCTAATAGTGCGATTCTAGAGGAGATCAGTGCTTCTTCCTGCTTGCCAAGGAAAGCAGAAGGTCCCTGTGGCTGAGAAGCCCAGCTCTGAATGGCAAATTCTGCCACTTGACCCGCTCCTGACCACAAGAGGAAGCGCATGGAGCTATCGGAGGAGGAGGGGAGCTATTGGGAAAAGCCGACACAGCCCTGACGGGCACTTCCTTCACAACTGGAAAGCTCCGTCATCAATCACTGAAGCAGCAAATTTAACCTGACGTACAGACGACTTGCCAGAGGATCCTGCAGAACTGCCTTTTGCAGTCTTCAAATAAACTACATTGGAAGTGGCATTACCAAGAAATCCAAACGTGTCAGAGGAGGCCGAGGCAGTGATGTCATTAGCACATTCTGGAAGTAGGTCTTCAGGAAATGAATCATGGAAGCAAATGAAATGCAAAGACATATTAGGTAACCATGTTCGTCCCCTACCCAGGCAAAAGTGTTCCCTCCAGTACATTTTGTTATTCTATCCGGCCTAATTTTAAGGGACTAGTAATGGAGCTTGGACCACATCCTTTGGGAAAAGTGTTCCATAATCTAAACCTCAATGTTAAGATTTTTTTCCTAATATTCAGCCTACATTTTTACTTTGTTCAATTGCATCCATTTATTCCTATAAGTGGTTCTCTCCGTGTAATGCCATAAAACATTTCTTCCCCAGTTCAGTGTTTACACCCTTTTAAATAAAAGGTGCTGTCATCAGGCTCCTTTGTTGCCTGGCCAAATTATACATACAGATTTTTCTTTCATTTCTTGCAAGTCTTTTCCACTTTGCTTCCTGCNCGACACTTTGCATGACCTCTTCAACATCATCAAAGGGAAAAGCTACAAATATTAAGTGTGTAGATAAAATAAACAAGCATCTTCCTCATCTACCCCAAAATAGCATTTATTTCATTTCATCTTTTTAGCCTCTTTTTGGTCACCAGATCTCAGGGATCCCTTTTTGCAGCATCTAAAACAAGATTTTAGATCTAAAGAAAAAAGGGATTCCAAGCTTGGTTACTCAGGTGTCAAAAGCTTTGATGGGAACCCACTCTGGATACATCAGGCCTTAAAAGTCTGATTGTATCTCAAAAACTCTAAGGAAACATTTATAAACTAACTCAACACCTTTAAATTGTCCTAGCAAAGTTGTGTACATAACTTCAGCATTTTGGATGTCCTCGATACACTGCTGATAGCTGGATCACTACTCTGAGCAGAGGACCTACCTGGGGATGGACACACAGAAGAATTAAGCAAATTACACACCAAATTCCTGGAAAAGCTACAAGATTGCCAAATAAAGCTGAAAATAATGCTAATAAACCATCGATTCCCTTCAAGCAACACATATTAAAAAGAACTATAGAAGGAGAATGACTTGCTTGAATGAGAACGGAAAATTTTGCACACTTGTTGGCTCCTCTAACTAGAAGCTTAATATCTTTCGAGCCCTATTTGCTTTTCAGCCATGATGGCCCCAGGGCAGAGGGCTGGGATGTTACAGATGTTGCTTATGGCCCTTCCAACCTGCCCGGCCCTGCACCTGAAACCACCCATTTCAACTCCTCTGCATGCAAGCTGTGATTTCTGAGAGGGAACAGTATTTCTGATGCATGCCTGAGGACTGTCTAGTGGGGAAAAAAAAAGGAAAAAAAAATAAAAATAAATGTGATTGCGTACACACACACAAAAGTTTTATAAGATTACTTAAGGAGACCATACCACAGCATTATGAATATTTGAAACCTGGGAAATTAAACGCAGGTTAGAAAAGGAGAGGAAGAGCAGAGAGAGGCAAACATGAGAAATGTGGGAAACTACAGCCTGCGCAGGGTTGGAATCCATTTGACAACAACTGTCTGACTCAATCAGCTATCAGCATGGAGCAGCAAACCTCAAGCCAACGAGAAAGTCACATTGTGAGAAACTTAAGAGGTTTTTTGTTTTGTTTTGTTTCCTTTCTAACTGGAAACTGGGCCTTTGCCCAGTGTACTGTCCTGGTACCGTGCTGCTGCAGTGGTTTGGACAGAGGGGGAAGGAGCGTTGTGAAAATATGTAATTGCACTGACAAATCAGTAATATTTTTTGTCAACATAATCGGACAAAATTGGGCACAGAAACTAACATGGAAATATGCTCAAAAGTTGTCCTGGCAAGACGAGAGCAGCACTGGTTTTGACAAGAGAATGATCGTGCTAGTCCACTGAAGAAGAGCAGTGCCAGGAGCAAACTTCTGCCTCAGAGAAACCAGACTAAGAGGATGGAAAAGACAGAGCAGTTCTAAGAGTTTAGGAAAAAAAATATTTCTTCTGAGTTTAATCTCAGAGGATGAGTCAGGCTGGAAGGGAGCTCGGGAGGACCCCAGCCCACCTGCCTGCCCCGAGCTATGGGGTGGCACCAGGGGTTCTTCCCAGGTGGCTCTTGAAAGCCTCCAAGGATGGAGATGGCAACTGTCCCCATGGTCCATGCACATGGTCCCCATGGTCCCTGCACATACATATTTAAAGAAATAAGATATTTCAATAAAATTCTAGAATTTCTTTTCAAACAGATTCTTCATTTATAAAATAGCAAAAAAAAAATCCTTCTTGCAATCTTACACATGCTTTTAGAAAGGAATTACATTTTTAGAAAGAAAAATTGGACATAGTGACACCTATGTTAATGAACTATATAACAGTTAAGATTAACTTACAGTGTAATTGATCAATGTGAATTTATGATACAAGAACAGCTAGAAGCAGCTTGAATATTTTGACAAAAGCAGTAATCAAATTTAAAAAAAAATTATTAGAAAAAAATCCAACCACCCCAACACTCCCCTATATCATAGCATCTATGTTAGCTATGTCAAAAGCAGACAGAAAACCAGTGTATTCAGAGTAGTTAATCTTACAGGTTTGGAAGTGTTACAATGTTAAGGCAATGTTTTCAATTTAACAGAAGTCCAGAAGATGAAAAGTGAGAAGTCCTTCAAAGGGCTGGTGCTCAGAAGTGCTGCATGCACCAGATAGGGTTTATTTTCAGGAGAGCCTCTCTCCCATTTCTGACCTACGGGAGAAGTCTGAGCCTTTCAAGCAGCAAGTCTGAGAGAACATAGAGCCCCATAAGAAACAACTGGAGCCGCTGACTGCCAGGCATTTCTGGAAGCCTGGCTGCTATTTATTGGAGAGTTGCAGCCAAAAGTATTAAAATAGCTCCTAGTATATTGCAGAATAGTCTGGATTTATCCTGATAACCTTGTCCTCAAATTATGCTTGGTATAATGTGCACTCACTGAATGGCAAGTATTTGATAGCAAACATTCCTGCACACCTTGACTAACCTCCCTTGCAGGAACAGACAGGACACCTTTTAAAGGTCACTTAGCAGAGAGGTTTGACTTGAGTCAAGGACAGGGCTGCCAGCATGAATCCACACACTCCTTTATCAAAATGGTCAAATACTACATTAGCTTCTAGGTTTTCTTTTACATATACATGTAAGTATAGGCATATAAGCATATGGATGTTAAATGTTTTTATAATTAAGTTGAATACATATTTTTATATTTGTGAAAAAGCAGAATTATGAACTATTTCTATTTATAAACTCATAATTGCAATACATGCATAAGGGAAGCTTTATAAAGGATGAATTTTGGAGAAGTATGTCTATGAACAGAAGTTACTATAATGGAAGTTACTTCTAACCACTGATATTTCAGGATTTCTGAAAAAAATGGAAAAAATGGGAAAAGGAGATGCTGCTGGTGAAATCAATGAGTACAAAATAATATTTGTTAACCATTAGACCTAGGGGACATTAGTGAAATGAGTGGTAAAGGCATGTAACATTTCCCATCCTGCTCCTACTGTAGGGCTCACTTCTATCATGAGCCAAAAGATTCATGACTGCAGCTCCTATGGAAGCAAAAAACCCAAATTTTAGGAATTTGTAAAAGTTAAGGCTGCTCACCAAATACTCTAGCTTATGCATATGCTACAAATATTTAAATCACAGGCATCAATGTTTTCTATGTCCTAGACTACCCTACCATGCAGGAAAGCTCTCAAGTTCTCTTGAGAGCACATGCCTTACTTCCCAGAGACCAGTATGATTTTTAAGGAGCAATAATCATGGTATCATGCTAGATACTGCTTTTGAAGTAGAAGAACATGAAAAAAAAAAAAATCATTTATACATACAAGGGAAAGGGGAGAGGAGAAATTCAGACTGTCCATTGGCAGAAGTACTCTGTAACTGTACCAGACAAAGGCACCTAGCATGTTTTTTCTAGAAGTCAGGATGTTAAAGCACTTTGCAAGCTTGAGGAACATACAGTGAGAGGTTCCCGAGAAGGTTTCCCTTTAAACTGACTTGTCCAGCATTCAAAAAGCACATAGAAGAGACAAGGGAAAATGCACCATTGCCAGGCTCAGGCACCTAAAATGAGATTTCTATCTTCCCGGTTGCTGTTCTTCATCGACTGCACACAAACATGCAGAGGAGGACAGAAAGCCCAAATGCCCTTATGCATTTTTCTGCATAAGGTAGGCGGAGGGCAAACTGCAAGACCTTGCAACGTAGTCAAATTTAGCAAACTGCGACTCAGCCCCGTCCACAGTGTGTAGCCCCTGCTGCCTCCCTCCAAATCCCGAGAGCCCATTCCAAGGCATGAAGGCTCTAAAACGCCCCAATAAAACAGATGCAAGAATTCAGCTTTGGTAAAATAACATTTTTCCCTAACCTCATTCTCAGCAACAGAAGAACTGGTTTTAATTAAAGCGGTTTCAAAAGAAAAAAAGAAAACCGGGGTGGGGGGGAGGCGGGGGGGGAGTGCCGAAAATCAGCCCAAGGAAGGCACTCAGCATGAAAAGTTTCATCACAACCCACCAACGTTTGGAAAAATTACAAGCAACTGAAAATTGGGTTTAACTGAAGAAAGTGCTATGCAGGCTCACCTACATACATACAAAAACTTTATTAAAAGAGTGTTTTTAATGAGAAACCTTCTCATGGGTCTGAAGTGCCCTCCCTAGACCAAGCGCAGCAACCCATGCTGAGGTTCCTCACGATCTCCAGCAGCAGAGAAATGTCCCTTAAACCAAAAGGATCTGACCTCCCTGCTCCTTGTCAAAGCAGCCCATAAATTACTGGGGACGGTGATGAGCTGTTTCATGTTAGCACCTGCCCCTTGGCTCGATTCAGCGAGCTGGAATCAACTCCAGAGGCACCGTCAAGTGACAAGGTTTTTGTCACCAGACACCGCGGCGGGACACAGAGCAGTGGAGGGGAGAGCCCATTTCAAGGGCTTTGGCACCTCAAATGCCCACTTGCCTTCTGGGGAGGCGGCGTCAGCGTGTCGGGTTTGCTCACGACAAAAATACACTACGGGGAGGATTCAAAAACAGACTTCAAGCATTACTATCTCTGCACGTATACACAGAAATGCTTTCTATTTAAGAAAGATTGTTTCTTCCAACTAAAAAAGATCAATGTTTAGCATTAAAAGTACAGAAACACTTGTCAACTTAAGCCATAAAGTCAAAAAGCGAGGAAAATATATTAGGGAAACCTTGTTTCACACCAGCAATTTGCTGATGGTTAATCATTTATTGGATAGCGTTGCTCACGTAAAGATTTGCATTTACCTAGATACGAGGAACTGCATTTCAAGGCGTTTTCTTTCAGTTTGAGTACACTTTGTTCCAAAATGCTCCATTTTCCTCTCAGCACCCCAAAGCTATGACCACCGGGTAAAGGGTTCCTTTACATTCATCCTAAACATAAAGCCCACGTTTTGAGAAGCAGAGGCTCTCCACCTTACCACAGTCCACAGGTCACTTTGCAGGCTTTAAAATACCGACTGGAGCAGCATTAATGTCTTGACAGGGGACACTATGCTGGGGCTCCAGAGCTACTACAGAGCTCACCTGGGAGAAGTAGAGGGCTTCAGATTTCCCCTTAGATCTCTGCTCTGGCAGAAACATTTGGCCTGGCAACACAATCCAACTCCTCCATTACACAGAAGCTCTGCAGACCTTCAACACTTGCAGACGCTGTTTCTGCAGCACATCCCTTTTTAAAGCAACCCACTTTGGATAACTCATTTGGGGTTCCACTATCCTCAAACTGTCCTCAACACTCACTCAATATTTGCTCAACTCTTTGTGTAAATGGGGCTGGGGCTGACCTGCTGCAGAGTGTCCTGTTGGAGAAGTGACTGGGAGTCTCCAACGTGCCCTCGTGGCCAAGGCCAGTGGTGTCCTGGCTGCATCAGGAGGACCATTGAGAGCAGGTTGAGGAGGGGATCCTGCCCCTCTGCTCAGCTCTGGTGAAGCCACATCTCCAGTGCTGTGACCAGTTTGGGGCTCACCAGGACAAGAGGGATGTAGAGCTACAAAGATGATCAGGGGACTGGAGCATCTTTCCTGTGAGGAGAGGCTGCTCAGCCTGCACAAGACTAAGAAGGGATCTGATCAGTGTGTGCAAATATATTAAAGGAGGGTGTCAAGAGGACGAGGCCAGACTCCTCTCAGTGGTGCCAGCAATAGCATGAAAGGCACTAGGCACAGGAAGATCCACCTGAATATGTGGAGCATTCCGGACAAAGCACTGGAGCAGGTTACCCAGAGAGGCTGGGGAGTTTCCATACCCTGGAGACAATTAAAAGCCACCTTGACATTTTCTTGGTCAGTTTGCTCCAGGTGATCCAGCTTGAGGAGGGAGGTTAGACTGGTAAGACTAGACGTTCTCCAGAGGTCCTTTCCAATCTCAACTATTCTGTGATCCTCTGTCTCACAAGCAGTAACCAGCTTTAGCAGAGGCCTGACAGGGTGAGTCAAGCCAGCAAGATCTTGTGACCAACCCCTGCACACCACTGGCACCAGAGAGACGAGACCAAGGCTCCATGCGCTGAGCCTTGGCGGGGCAACATCCCGACAGGCTGGACACCCATCCAAAACCTGCAAGTTCTCCTTTCACCCGCTCTCCTGCATGGCTGGGCTCTTAATCACAGTTATTGAGGTTGGTGGATCATACAGTCTCTCTCAATACACACTTGCAGGCTCCAGGAACTTAAATATTCATCAACCAAAATATTCAATGGTATTTGTATCTACCAAAATTATAGCCGATCATTTTACCTTAATTACCTTATTACAGGGGTTCTTCCAGACTACTGGCAAACCCTCCCTTGCAAGGGAAAAATGGGTATTGATTGCATGTGTCAAACTCCACTTAACAAAAACCACTATTGGCAAGATCAGACAGGCATATATTACATACATATACCTTACAAAATAATGTGAAGCTGTTTTAGTTGAGAATGACTCTTATACAAGTTATCACATGCAAAAAGCAGTATATTTTATTAACCTTGAAGTGATGCCTAGAAATATAATGGTGAGGATAGAGAAGGGGAGAGTAGAATTTTATTCCTCATTCTAATGTCAGTTCATTATACAATTTTAGTCAAAAAGCAAGCATTTTATTTATTTCCTCATTTGTAAAAATAAGAAATTTTGACCTAATAGAAGTATTTACTTATATATGTCCTTGGAGTGAATATGCCCTGTTTGATCTTGTTAAATCACTGAACATTAATCATCTTTTCTAAGAACCCAACTTAGCAAGGTACTTGAGCACAAGAACAATTTCACTAGCTTCACCACAATTCAAGTTTCTCATTGAAGCAGGGAGTAAAATAATATTTCCAGAAACAATCCACAGGTGTACAGAGTACAGCTGCAGTGAAAAATTCAGTATTAAGGTAACAACCACCTAAGAAATGTCTGATTTACTAAGCACAGAATAGCTTATTCAGGGATGAAAACGTTCTATGATAGGGTTCTGAGACAACTCCTAATAAAACTGAACAAAAAATAAATGCAGATCAAACAGACATATATAGTCCAAGAAACCCAACAGCGGAGAGTAGCAGTTCCATGAACTCAAAATATTGAGGTTCAATTCAGAATGCAATGAATTATGCAAATAATCCTGGAGTCAAGCGCAGTATTACACAAGTAATTTTTTCCAGATGTACTAAAACTTTTATGTATTATATCAAGTTTGCATTTCTGTATATTTTATATATATAATTGTATTAGAATTATGTATATTCTATATTAAATTTACATATAAATTGTGTAAGTTACTCATATTTATGTATGCATATATATACAGTATTAGACACAGTGATTAGGTAACAATAAATTGCCAATTGCTATGATGCCTAGAAACATCTCCCAGTCTTAACAGAATTACTTCAACCTAGATTTTCTTCCCAGTCAAGATTTTACTAAAAACTTCCCATAATTTGACTTTTCTTCCTCTTTCAAACAAGGAAAAATCATGATTTTTAGTCAAGCTCATGTGTTAATCTTCTTCCTACAAACAAAAGCTCCAACAGCTTTCCACATACACACCTATTTATGTAAGTATTCCTAAAGTCTGTTAACCATAAAATGTGCAGAGGATTACTTTAAAGTAATGAAGTATCTCATCAAAATGGATTTTTTAAATACCTTGCAATTCATCATTGACAGAGTGCATACATAAAAGATTAAGAAATATGTAAGAAAATAGTTTTAGAGGTCTCTAAAAGAATATTTAAAAAGTATCTTCATTAAACTGTAGAAGTGACAGAATATTAAAAAGCTTTTTTACATCTTTTCCAAATTATGAAAGAAAACAGATATATAAAGTCTGGCAACTTGAATGTTACCTCACAACAAGGCAGGCCAAAAAATAACTTGGGAACAGCTTGCTGGAGCTGTAAAAATTAACACTAGAAGCTTTTATGAACAATCTTAAACAGCTTCTCAGAGAGGCCAAAAGATGACTGAGGTGTTAATGCAGCACTCAGAAAAGATCAGGCTATAGCAGAAGAGCTAAATGAAGAATTTCCATCATTAGCAAGAAGCTTTGGGAGCTTTTCACACAGCAGGCTGGGGGCACAGCTCCATGTCACCACCAATGACAAGTTGGTAGGTTCATTTTCCAATATACGGTGGCCACAGGAGCACCAGATTTGATGTAGAAGTGGAAAGAGCAGCTGACAGTGTCCCTGCTCAGGCCTTACCATGACAGTCCACCTTCAGCTGGATGAGGCTCAGTCCTCAAATGACATTGAGGGAAAATAAATCATGAATTTGTAAAGGGCTTCTTGGGATACAGGACACGACATCTCCATACCTTCACTCTGGACAACGCACACAGACAGCTGCACTCCTGTCCATACGGTGCTGCACTGCTGGCCTTGGCTGCCAGGGCACACGGCTGCCTTCTGCCCAGCCTGCCGTCCACCGAGACCCCAGGGCAGGCTTTTGTTGCTCTCGACCTTCACGAGTTTCCTGCTGGCCCCGTCCAAGGTCCTTCTGAACCACGGCCCTGGGCTCCCCTAGAGCTTGGGGTCACCCACAAAAGCAACAGGGGGGCACCTGGCCTCCTCCTCCAGCCCACACATCAAGATACTGCTCAGGGCAAGTTCCAGCACAGACCCCTGAGGAGCTCCGCTTGCAAGCAGCTTCCAGGTGGAGCATGAACCACCAAGAACCACTCTTTGAACCTCATGTTCCAGATATTTTTTCACCCACTGAGTCCATCTGCCTAGACCATAACATCCCATTCAAAGATGCTGAGGGAGATCAAGTCCAAACTAACTTCAGTCAACATAGACAACTTCCAACCAGCTTCCCTTATCCACACACCTTGTCATTTGACCACTGCAAAGCTTGGTCAAGTAGACTTTATTTCTGATCCAGTTGACTACTTTAACTAAATTATCCATTTATACAGCTGGCCAGCACTGCTGCAATAGCCCACAAGATTCATAACTATATAATTTGGTGGTCGAGACATATGGCATCTTCAGATTACCCTAGCAGACTTGAGCAAGTTTTACTCCTAATGGAAAAACCTAAATTCAGGACAAAGTTGCATAGTCATGCCTTACACACTCAAGTAGAGTTATGGACATCACCTAGTTTTTAAATCACCATTAGGAAAAAGCAAGGAGGATAAAAACAACATACTGTGGTGCGTACTTAATATTCTTTAAGCAAACACAGCATTCCTGTCCTAAAGGAAGATGCGAATTAAAGGACTCCAAAGTACATCCCAGACAAATTTTTAAAAGACATGTACAATATATCAACTATTATCTCCCAAGCTTTTATTACCTCCCACATTTCTCACGCAGACACAAGAGTTTAATGATAAGACACCCACACGCATGCATGGCTATGATTTATGGAGAGAGGACCGCATTCAAATCTAGTTAAAAGCACTTGGCATTCCAGCAGACCATAAAATCTCTTCCTGCGCCTGAGAAAGGATGCAGTGACGATTTCCATAACGGACACCACACTTGGTAGGGAATTGTGTCTAGCACGACACCCACACTACCGGAGAGCAATATGCATGTTAATTTATATAGTCGTTATTTCCTTCCAAAGTCTGTCTCCTAAGGAGGATGAAGTCGCAGCAAAAAACGCCAGCCCTATACAGCAGAGGAGTTAATTTGTACATAAGGTGCAATAATTACAAGTATTTCAGGTTTCTCACTTTAGTAGTTGCCTTGTGCTTGTTTAAAGTATGTGCCAAGCCACAGAGAAAATTTAATCTAAAATTAATTAACTGGAGGGTTCTAAATATATACCGAAGCAAACTATTACACAGCTCACATGCTCCATGAATTGAGCACTGCAATCTGCAAGTATGCCAGTTCTTGACATATTGATAAGATGCTGAAAGCGACTTAAAATATCAAAAGATGGCATGAGTTTGAGAGTGATGGTGTAAAAAGAGAAGGGGGGGAAGGTACAGGAATCTAGAGGAGAAAAAGATGCTATTAAAAAGACAGAAAGAAAAAGCAATTGAGAACAAGTTATTTTGTACTACATTGAAAAAAATTGCACAAGTTATTTTTCCCTCTTCTTCCAGTTAAAATACTATGAAGCCAAATGATCAAGATAAACATTTTCTTTTTGTCAAGAATGAAGATCCTTGAAGAAGCTACAAAATATGTGACAATGCATTAACCTGACTAGGTGTGCTACATGAGATTAAAATTACTGATTAAAATTACTGATTACTTATTGCTCAAAATAAGTTACCTAAATTATCATTCTTAAAAGACTGACAAGAACAGAGAGCGCACCAAGGTCAAAGCAAAACACTGCAGAAGGAAACAAGAGACTTACAATGTCTGCTAAGATTTTTTTTTGGTTCACATCCCCCGATGTACTTGTTTACTAAACTTGCACAATCCCAAAGGGGTCCCCGTTAAACATATTTTCAATTCATGAAATGGCCTTAGCGTAAATGACAAACACACTCACTCAGCCCTACAATGGCTTTCCCTCTGCATTTGTTCATTTTAGTGCTGCAAATTAAATTACGCAGTTACATCAACTGTTGTCACCAGAACTTTCTTTTCCGACCGCTACAGAAGCTAAAAAACATTTGTTTGGGAAACAGAACAATTTTTGCAAAGTTTCAGAGTAGCCTAGAGCTCTCAGACAGGGAAAAACATGTATGTGCTCACCAATAAACAATTACAACCAAAAGAGCTACTCCAGCAGCAAACGTTGTAGTGACAGAAGGCAATGCAGTTGGAAGTTTACGGAAAGAGAAATATAAAGATCATGGGACCAGAATAGGCTCAAATCTAATGAACACATTTTCTGTCTACGCTAAGACTGTTCTAGGACAACTTTCTTAACTGCAAAAATGTAAAACAGTGCACTTTCAATTACATAAAGCCCATTCATAATAAGAAGTTGTGTAACCTAGATTGCATTTAATCCCTAGACAAGAATCATTGTTACAAATTCAAATGCCCTTTATTTATTCTGTTTTATTTCCCAGATTGCTCTGAATTAGAAGCAATGAACAAGACCCTGAGTGATGACTATGTTGTACAGCAAACGTACAATTTATCCTTTAACAGAAATGACAGCACCAACGATATTCAACGGGGGGCAATATATATCACAGGAGGAGGAAGAGTCATAGAGGAAGAAATGCTGCCAACCAGCTGGTTGTCACCTCCCATTATTAGGAATTTTTTTTGAATTGTAGGTGACAGCATTGCAAGGAGTAGTTTCACTTAAGTCTATTCAGCTATTTGAAATGTGTGCTTGGGAACAAATCTGCCTGCTATAATCTTACATTTGCTTCCATGGTGGAACATATGATTTCCTAGCAAATCCTCTGGATAAAGAGAATAAGCATGTTTTTAGCAACATGCTTTAGATTTAATAACAACTACTTTTTCTCCAAGGAAACATTTTCCCACCTAAAGGAACCTTTGTTTCTGTTTTTGAATCTGTGCTTGAACAAGTACAGGTGTTATTTTCTTGTGGGCAAATCCCTTTTTGGGATTTGTATGTAGTAGCTTTTAGGTTCCAAAGTGCAATGCTGAATTGCACTGCACAGAGCTGTCTAACACATTCTAGTTCCTGGTCTGCTTACCACCCACCACAAAATTAATTAGCAGTTTACTAGTATATCCTGCCAAGCATCCTATAAGAATTTTGTAGTTAATCTCGTAACATTTTGAAAATTGCTTTTTCTAGACTTTTTTTTATAGCAATTATGATAATTCAGACCTTTAAAAATTCTCAAAGAACAGTTTCTTGTACAGGTAACTCCTTATGCATATCACCATGTTATGCTTAATCTTGCACTACAGAAACCCAACAGAGTTCCAAAAAATTTACTTCAAGAAGAGTATAGTTGTGTCCTCTGTTCAGTAAAATTGCTTTCATTAGACATATTTTGTTACACTTTCTGTATTTTTCCATATGAAACAACAACTAACATGAAAAAGCCAAGAGTTGGGCATTGACTCAAGTTCTCTGAGAAACAAGTTCTTTGCAGTGTTATTTAATTATCCCAATATCAAGTGGCTTAAAATATCACAGCTTAATGTGAAACATATATATTGAGGTTAAGACAAATGTTTATAATGGATGTGGAGGAGGATCCCGAGAGGAAGCAAAGTTTGGGGGAAATACATTTGGGAGAAAATGATACTTCCACGCCAGGCATTTGTATCTAGCAAGAAAACAAGAGTTTCTCAAATTTTGTATCAAAATCCTACATAAATACAAGAATTGCAATTCTGGATAGAAGGATCTACATTTAATCATGCAGTAACTAAAAATAACCACATATCATATGTAAAGACCAGCTACATTTTACTTTGTCAAGATTTTCTGCTGCTGCATGGCAGAGTGNACGAGAGGAAGCAAAGTTTAGGAGAAACACATTTGGGAGAAAATGATACTTCCATCCCAGGTATTTGGATCTAGCAAGAAAACAAGCATTTCTCAAACTTTGTATCAAAATCCTCCATAAATACAAGAATTGCAGTTCTGGATAGAAGCATTCACATTTAATCATGCAATAACTAAAGATAACCACCTATCATACGTAAAGACCAGCTACATTTTACTTTGTTAGATTTTCTGCTGCTGCATGGCAGAGTGATAGCTTCAAGGCACAACTGCATGGAATCTGTTGCTCCACTATAGCTGCGATCGTGCAGCATTTTTGTTTCTAAAATAGGTTTAAATCTACTTCCAGAAGCTGCTTCAATTTGGTTTTGCTTCTCAATTGCAAGAAAGTCAACTCAGTTATGTCTGAAGGAATAAGATGTTAAAGACATACAAAAAGACCAAGTAGCATTCTATGTTTTCTTTTGTAAATTAATTTAGAAGGCTCCTGATAAATATCTTAAGCATAACAGCTTGGGAATTTTGAAGTTAATACTTTATACCAACACTGCTTGCACTATCACTATCATTTGCTCAGTTTTTAAAGGTAAACTTTCTGAAAGGTAGTTTTAAACAATTTATTGGCTTAGTATTACTCACTCTAATTACCTTCTGAATTCCCAACCTGAACCAACAAAAGTGGATGGGGACGGTTTGTGCTCAGCCTATTCCTACAAGGACACAGTACCTTTACCAAAAAGCTGAAAGCTTAGCATGAGCTCAAATTAAAAAAAGGAAAAATGTTTCCACTGAGGTTAATGGGATCCTGCATGAGCGCAATCACACCCGGCGTCAGAGCCCTATTCTGTTTTAAAGCCATAAATATATACCTCGTGTCCCATGGAGCACATGGAAGGAAAGCATCCCATATCCTGGAATTTGCCATCAGCTTCTGATCAATGACAATTTTCAGGGTTGGTTCTCTTTAGAGTGAGAGCTATATAGCTCCCAGTATCTTAGCAAATCTTCAAAATCAAAGTATTTAGAATAACATAAGACCAGCTTATACAGCCGGAAGAGAGATAAGCCCTTGGGCATGCAGTTCCTAGTTAAAATTCTCTTTTAAGAAAGGACATGTTCTTTTGCTAGTCTAAAACAAAAGCTTGCAAATCTGATTATCGTAATACAAGACTTTCCTTGAGAGTACAGAGGAAAACATAACTACGGATGGCTCTCAGCAAACAATTCTTCTCAAATATTCCATTTGCTAGTCCTCTTTTTCCTCCCCCTCCCTTCAAATTCACTTCACCAAACAGTGTATTTAGGGATATATAAAAAACTCCCTCAAAATCAGAAACAGAGTCCCCTGTAAGGCATGCCCGTTGACATCTCATTTATCTAGATGACACCTGATACAGCTAGAAATCACACAGGACAATGACTAGATAGTCCCATGGGGGAAAGAAGAGAGATCTGCTCCAGATTGCCCTCTCAATATCCCTGCACATCCCATTATCATCATCATGCATTCTAGGAATGTGGTTTCCCATTAATGTCTATGTATATAAGGTATACTTTTCTTCACAAGGTATGAAGTGCAAAATAAAACTGGGAAGATAGCCTTAAATACCTTCTAAAACCTTATTAAATAAGTGTCATCTGAAGCTGATTTAAGAAAGTCTAATGATATAAGCTCTGCCATCCCTGAGCAATATAAAGACTTATATGTAACCCCTAGACACCTATTAAAACTTACAAAAGTCTTGTAATAACAACTGTTTTACACAAAACACTCAAATTTATATTCATGGCAGAAATAAGTGGACTTATCTGGCTTTGAATGTTAAGAATGGTAGTATAAAACTATCTCACTTAGTGAATTAGTTAATTAATGTCATTTTTGCTGAACTAAAACCACCAGAAAAGTAAACATTGTCAGCTGATTCAGATCGAGATTATAGGTCTAGATATTTACTATTTACACATTCTCATAATGTTGAGTAAAACTCCAGATATTAACAGGAAAAATGAGAAATTTAGCCTTTGTGCAATTGTTAGGAATTACTTGAGTTCGGCTCATTCTGAAATTTTTCACTTGGAAGGAAAAACTTGGCTATAGATTTATAATGCTTAGTTTGATTAAATTTGAATATTTGTTGATTAGCAATTAAAAAAAAAAAAAAAAAAAAGTTGTATTCCAATTATGGTGAAAAAACTCCATTTTTGGATCCCAGCAGTGATCCCAGGAAAATGGTTGGACAATCTTCATCTTGGATGTCAGGGGGAAATGTTTTTGATCTTTCTAATAAGATCAGTTCATGGAAGCTATATCATCTGAAGACAATCTAGCCAGCACATGGATAGTGTTACACTTTGCAGACCTCCTTCTGTTACTCCCACTGCAGTAAGTAAGTAAGTGCTTTAATAAAAGATACTGCCTCTCCCTACAAACCTTGCCTGCTTAGGTGATCACGACTGTGACATCAGGACAACTTTAAAGCCATTTTCATACAATCTAAAGGCTTTCTTGGGTGGAAAGCTCTAGGCACACAACCACATTATACCAGCATCAGCAAAGCGTTCTTTGAACACCTAAATAAAAACCAAATTAATGAGAATCAAGTAAAAAATCCCACTTTCCTGTAAGGGTAACTGTTACATTTCCACGTAAGATCACAACTTAGTTTTCAATAATAGAAGCCCATTCTTTCACCAGGATGTCTACACCAAGGTGCCACATTCTTTTCCTGTTAATAGTATTTTTCTTTCTCCAGAATGAGTCACTCTGGAAAATACCACTTACTTTTGAAAGAGAAAAATTGACAAACCCAGATGTCATGAAAAAATAACTTTCACTGCTATATACTGCAGCTACCACACACCAATAACTTAAACTTCAGTAAGAAAAATAGTTCCACACCTTCTGAAGAATAGTTACTTACTTCAGGAGAAGGAAATAAAATTTATTCTGCAACTGTTTCTGCAAAAATTTCTAATTCGCTGCAAAGCACATGATTTCTCTTTGGCTTTATTCTAAATTAGCTGGGAAATCTTTCACAGAAAGAAGGAAAATGTTTTTGATGGTTTGTTCAAAAGGAAAAATAGCCATTTATCTGGTTATGCAAAAATCTCATACTTGTGTTGGAAACTACAGTTTGGCAGAACACATTTAATTATGGTTGGCTCTTTTAAAGCATTAAGTAAAAATAACTGTGTTATAATCATATTAGGGTTTGTCTTTGTTGGTTTAAGACAAAGATTTTAGTCAAAGGCCTCCTTAAATCTTAGCTCCTCCATGGCTCCACAGAACAGGAAAGAACAGCTATAATCCATAGAAATAAATAAAGGTGGAAAGACTTCCAAGCTTGTTAGGTTCAAATGTAAAGACTAACATTTTCTCATACAAAAATATGTGAACTAGAAATAGTTGATGGAATTAAATTTGTCTCAAAAAAATCAATCCTCAAAATCAGAAACAAACACTTCAGTCTATACACATAATACACAGGGATTTTGCATAGAGTTTAGGCCATCTGAACATACCTCCCCTGCCCATACAGGGCACACCGGCAAGACCACATAGAATCATAGAATCATAGAA
>VWPW01016678.1:0-66227 GCA_013389825.1 Crypturellus undulatus
GCGCCGGCGGGAAGGCGCGGGGAGGCCCGGCCCGCCGGGGCGGGGCCCGGCCGCCGTCCTCAGGGTCGTGGGGCTCCGGCAGCCCCCGCCCCACGTGTCTGCTGGTAGGGAAGCGATTCTTCCCGCGCCGTCCCCCGAGGGCTCCGGCCCGTTCCAGCGCCCCCGGCACCCTCGGGCTGGTGTTCGCCAGTGCTGCGGAAAGTAAACACGGTGCCGCGGGGCAGGTTCGGCGTGCGCCAAGGGAGAGGCGCCATGTTAAACTGTGGATAAACAGTGGGGTTGGGATGTGCCCTGCGCTTAGGGATCTGCAGAGGTCTAGCGGATCAGCGCAGTTCATCCTCGCAAATATTCACGGGCCCGAGGCCCTGTTAAAACCATGTGTTGTCACGCAGCCCCCGCAAAGACATCAGTCTTCAGCGTCAAAACCAAGCATGAAGAAAAGGAGGCATTGCATTGCCTTAACCTACAAACCTTAGCTAAAAGTTTTTTGGGTGGTCATGTTTGTTCAACCTCACCTTCTAGTTTAAGGTATCTGTCTTTTAAAGAGTTGCAACTCTGCAAGTTAAATGCAACCAAAAGTTAAAGGGAGGGTAATTTTCTTGTATATATCTTGATTTCAAAGCCTTCGTGTTTTTGAAGAAGTAACACATGAATAATTCCAACAAAAAGGTTTTTAAAAAGATTTTAGCATTATATTATTAATGTTGATCAGGTGCAGGAAGTAAGTTGTGAGCATTACAAATACCAGTTATTTGGCATATAACTTCTTGGTAGTTACCATTTCTCCTACATGCTTTGTCTTACTCATTTTGCAAAACAGAGTTTTTTTCACTTGCTTTCTCTCTCTCTTTTTTTTTTTTTCTCTTTCTCCCACTTCTTTCCCCTTTGTGTTCTTGAAGTACTTTGACAGCCTAAACCAATTCTATGTTTGATTGATTTCTATTTTGTGTGTTTCTTTGAATACTGATTTAGGAGGAATTTTTCATACCCAACCTTTTAACATCAAAGGTAGAATTGGATTTTCTATAGCAAAAAGATCTTGGTTACTATAATTTATTGACTGCTTTATAATAAGTTATGACTAATGTTCCTAACTCTACTAGTACTCTTTCATTTGGTCCATATAGATTTTTTTTTTTAATGCTATTGCTGCTGTGTTTTATGCCTTGTTTTCCTGTTTCTGCTATTTACTTTTTTTTTCTTCCCTTGGTGGTCTGTTTTACAGGTGGTCTTCTAAACTCTTTCCACCTTCTTAAGTTGTCATTAGTGCGGCAGTTAATGTTAAGTGGTTAGGTTAGTTGATGCTTCAGGGGAATAAAAAGAAAATTTGTAAGTTTTCTGTCCTCCCCCCCTTTTTTAGATTACTTGCAGACGATAAATCAGATTATTTCATGTATATTTCATGAAAAGGTATATACAAAATATGTTTGAGAGTGTGCAGTCTTTGCACACTCTGGACCACATGCTAAGTGTCCCAAATAACAAAACATTTCTTAAAAAAAAGTGTTTGTGGGGATAAGCATAATTTTTCTTTTTGGTGCTTGAAGCTTTCTTCTGTTCATAAACTCAGTTCTTAGTCAGTCTGAATGGTTTAGATAACTCTCATCTCACACAGGGTTCATTTGAACAGTTTTGTTTTACTTTACAAGAACAGTTCCTCACCAGGAGCTATATGTGAAGTGTAGCCATGAAAGGTCCATGAAAAAAGTGTCATGATAAAAAGTTGGGAAGCTATGGATTACATTTCATGGGCTGTTTCTTATTTTCTGTCAGCTCAAGTTCTACATAAAATTGATTTACAGAGAATAAGATGGAAAAGAAAATTGCTTTAGAGGAGTTTGATGCAGTGATGTCTTGGTTTAGAAGCAAAGGCACCTTTCTCCCAGTGTTCCTCGGAGACTGGAACACTCACTCTGTGCCCCTGTTTCCCACTAGACCTCCTGCTGCCTGTCAGCTGCCGCGTATGTTTGTCCCTACAGTTCCTCTGCAGATCTTCAACCTATAATATTGCCCATTAAAGAAATGTACAGGTAAACAGAAGATAGGAATATAACTATTTGGAATATGTACAAACAGTACAATTCTCACAATAATGTTTTGTCAACTGTTTTGGCTGACATGCAGGCATATAGTGTCAAAAAATGTATGATTGATCAATAGTAGTCTACTGACTTAGAAGTTTATGACAGTTAGGAAGCAATTTTCAATGTGCAGGATAAGAAGTTTGGATTGCTTAAAATAGTGGAATAACTTACGAAAGAACTTCTAGAATTGTTCTGTAAATATTCTGATTATGTAAATATTTGTAAAATTTTTCTATATAAATAGTGGCAGGATATGTCATGGAGATTTTACCAGTTCCTATTGGGAGGTTCATACATCTTTACAAAATAAGCACAATAAAGAAGGAAAACAGATTTTGAATCTTATTTGGAGCATCTATTATGCAGTGAGTTAGATAAGATTTTTTTAAAATTGATAAACTTCATGTATTTTTAAGGTGAATACTTCATTCTTTTTCAACTTGCAATATATAGTTTTGAAGATTTAGCTTTTTGTGTTAAAAGATGTCTGCTTTTTTCTAACGGGTTTTCTTTATTCTAAATGAGTGATGCTATAGGAGACATGTTATTTCCAGTTAGGTTATTGTGGAATTAAGCCATCTTCCTTGTTCCCTGAAAACACAGAGTAAGTTCATTCCACACAATTGTGCTAAATGAACATTGACTCTCTTCCCATGAAGAGCAAAACTTTGGGCTTCCTGTCATCTCCTGTGCCAGATGTATCCCAGGGCACTATTAAATGTATTGGCACTATTAAAGTGAAAATCTCCAAGGGGAGAACTTGTTACAGTGACTACATTACTTCTGTTTTAATATAGTGTCTCTGATGGACTTTTTTTAAACTTTGTGGTAGGGTCTCTAGAGGACTTGCTGAAGGTATCTTCACCGTCTGTGAAATAATTTAGTGTGACAAAGACACATAATACAAATTCTGCAATGGGATAGCCTTATCATTACTGAAGCTTCACATTCCTGAACTTGTTACAGACATCTGCAAGATTTCATGACCACTTGCATCCTGCACTTGAAGGCAGAAAAAGGCAATTAGTCTTGTGTGTTTTTACTTGGATATACCTCACCAAAAGAAAACCTCAGAACAGAAAATAATACTAAAACACACTATGAAGAAACAAATGCCTACAGCTTGTGACAAAGTATGTTTCTAGATGAGATCACTAAATTTGTCCTTTATAATTAGGAAAGCCTAAGGATACTGCTGAACCTCATGAAGTCAGTTTTCCTATCACTGGAGCTCAGACTGTGCCTGCAGGTGATTTGGAAACATGAATCAGTTCGCAGGCAGGTCAGTGGGAAGTTGTTCCATTGGTGACTCAGGATGGGGAAAAAAGAAGCTGCAGAAATGCAGTGGCAAATATAATGGAGGGTTTTATACATGGTAGGTAATGTGCTCTGATTTACTGAATTTACTGATTCACTTTTTATTTTTTTCCAACAACAAACCACCAAGCTGTTGTTGATCAAGATGAATGATAGACTAATCAGTTAGTTGTTTTTTTAGAAATGGAATGAAACCTTGAAAAAACAAGACCTTGATTACACAAGGTTTTCATCCGAATCAGTTTTAGCACCATTTACACAACTTATTTGTCAAGTCTGAAAGCTGTGCAGTTGTAGACGTTTCTGTCTTCTGACCTGTTGATCTCAGTAGACCCAACTGTAGAAATCTTTTTGGGCAGATGTATCTATAATCATGTAAAGCAGACACCTGAGGTAGAGTTCTTACTGAATGATGGCTCACAGAGTCTGTAATAAGCTCCAAGAAGAAGGCAAATGAAGCAAAAGAGAAGATACTCAGTTTGCCGTTATTTCTTCTTTCTTTTATCATAAAAGTGAAAAATTAAAATGCTTAATTACCATTTTTTTAAGATAGAAATTAAGTTTTTCAAATGGTTGAATTCAGTCAGTATTTTTTGAGCCTTTTTGTTTTGCAGATTAACTGTTTTGCAAATGAAGTTATGGACTTGTGCACAGCATTAAAGCCTACTTGTCTTTTTTTTTTTTTTTTTTTTTTTCTTGAAGGTCCTGTGAAAGAAGCAGATTAAAAACAAAGATTTTTTTCACCCTTTAGTCAAGCACAGTGTCCCTAACAAAAATTAATTCTTTCTAGTCTACCTGAATGTGCTTTACTGTTCTTACGCTCCAAAGATATTTCCTCCATATCAACAAGTGAGTTAGACCTTACTAGTTATCTCTTGATTAAGCCCTTGTGAATTTAAGGTCAGTTCTAACCAAAATAAATGAGTGAATCTGTCTGTATGAACCTATAAGCTTTGAGTGAGATGCTAGGTGCCTTCATGTTTTCTGAAACTGAGCTTCAGTAGTTAGGTATTTTCTAGGTTGTATTTGGTCTTAATAAGTTTAATATGTTACAATTTATAATGTCACTTACCTGAAAAAGAAAACATATATACATACATACATATACATACATATACAAACATACATTTGTTGTATGAGTAGCTCAAGCTCGCATAGGCTGTTGTTGCCATTGAAATTACTGCCACATCCCATCCTGCCACAGAAACCACTCCGTGCTTGCAGAAATGTTCATACCAAGGAGCAGTGAGGTGGATCGGGGAACTGATCCAGGGTCAGCACCTACTTTTAATCTGCGTCAGCTTTTACGTATAGTTGAAAACAAACCCTTCTACAGTGAGTCGAAGAGAAAGGGGAAAACTATAAACATGGGACCAGCTGTATGTGTGTTCGGGAGCATCGAGGGCCTGCATTCTTCAGCAGTAGAGCTCGTTCTTACTAACTTAGCTGATTGTCTGAATCCTAATTATTCATATAAGTAAGAATAGTTTATAAAATATTAATCTGGTTTAGCCTATAAAATACCGCGTTGCTTTGTTTTTTGAGAACTGATGATGAGTTAAAAACAAAGGGTAATATAAAGGGTAGCAGTGGCCTGTTTTGACACATTTATATAAACTTACTTGTATAACTGATAGCATAGGCTGTAGTAGACTGATTTCACTCTCTGGCTATGTATTCTTTCTGATAGAAGTAGGCTGCTTATAATAATGATTGGGGATCAGAAAGTAAACAACTTTTGTTACAGATTTTACTATTTTTTATTCTCTCTTCCATAGTCTTCAGCCATATCTTTTTTGTATGTTCTACCACAATATTTGCTCAGTTTATAGGAAAAGGGCATGTAGTCTGCCATTTTAACTGAAATCTTTGAATTGGGTAAATCACTAATGCTTTTCCTCTCCTAAGGAAAACCTTGCCTGAGGATTTGCAGATGATGGAATACTGATTAGACTATATCGAGAAATTCGAAAGAAATTTCCACATTTTTGAGAGGAAAAAGAAAGTGCTTGCTACTAGTTTTGGAATTGTATATTTAATGAAATTACATCGATCTTAGCTTTATTTTACAACAGCATTTTGGAAAACTAGTTGGAATAGATAAGCTGACAGAAACTCCTGCATCTCTAACTTTCAGGAGGTATTTGAAATCAAGATAAGGGGTAATTGCTCACTCTAAAAGCTGATGGGAGCCTGTAAAGGAATGGGAAACTCACTTTTTGGGGAACAAAAAAAGTTTAAAAATCATTCTTCAAGTTGCTGACAGTAGGTGAAATCTTCCCCACCTATACATTCAAGGTGTGTGGAGAAAGTAGATAGAAACTGAATCCAATAAAGCATTTCTTTCAGTGAGTATAATCCAATATGACCTGTGTTTGCTGCCAGAATGGACAGTCCTTCTTTCTTCCATGCCCTGGCTATGAATTTCACCTGCCAGCAGATCAAAGAGTTACACAGATGTGTGGCAAGTTGATTTGACTTATTACAGAGAAGCCTGCTCATTAGGTTACACAGTTGATGAACTAGATGTGTGTTAGGGGAGCTGTGGTCAGCAGTTTGATTGAATTAAGTATGTTGTGAGACTGCTCATTCATACACTTTCCTTATTCAGGGGCTTTAGCAGTATTTAGAATATGTCTAGATTAGAAAAAAAAAAAAAGCCCCATTTTTTTCTTGCTATATTCTCTATATCTGTAGGGTCATTTAGTCTATGCGTATTGTTAGGTTTTAGCCTGTATTACGTTTGCCTAGTACATGTTTTGGTTACTTGCATGTTAGGCCAGGCCTTTACTGGTTAATGCTATAGTGCTGATCTGAAATTGTATTCTTATGTGATATGGAGCTAATCATAACAGTAACTAGCTCTCAAGGTCATAAATCGGGTTCATGGCCAAAGCAGTAATATTAGGCCACCTTTCTCTGCATTCCTAGTCTAATTAGGCTAAAGAGTGGTAAAAGCTGCTGACTAATAGTGAAGCAGGTTGCTTGGAAATAGGCAAGCCTGGAATCACTGGTAAATAACGTAGGGACTCTTGCTAAATGGCAGAAAAAAACAGTGCTACTGACTCGTCTAAATTTTCAGGCTCTGGTACGATTTTGAAAATCATACGTATTTTATATTTTGTGATCAATTTAATAGTGAGAGAGTCAATTAAAGATTCTACTGCAAATTCTTTATAAAGGATTGCAGATGATATATTCCCAGCTACAAATGCATCATATTAAAAAAAAGATGTATGCGCAAAAATCAGATAAAGCACTCTCTAAATTTAAATTTCTTTGTGATGAAGTATATTGAATGTAAAACTTTGCTTACACTTGACCTTGGTATTATTTAATATGGGATTGTGGTGTAAAATGCTGAATAAGCAAGAGGAAAAGCAAATTGAGGATACTTCTTAGTATTAATTTGTAAATTTGTCCACATGAACATTTTACTCTGAAAATGGTAAGACCAGACTAGTTAGCATAAGACGTAGTAAATGGTAGCAGCTGATGTTCTGAATTCTTAGTTAGAAAGGCGCATGCATACTGTTCTGGATTTCTGTTGTATGCTCAGAACAATAATGTCATAACTCATTTATAGTTCACAGTTTCTTTTCTAGAAGTTAATTACCAAAATGTGCTGTTTATTTACCAAAACAGCAGAATTTCCACTGCCTTTTTTTAAGGGTACTTTTGTTGCCTTTCTAAATATACATTAGTTCCTCACACCGTCTGGAAAGGAAATAAACTTGATATAAATAAATTGTCATTAAATCTGCCTTATAAAGTAGAGAATGTAGTCTGTTAAACACTGAAAGGCATCATTATTATCTTCTGTAACATTTTCCAGACGTGTCCTCCATTCATTAGCAGAAGGGAAGCATAAGTTTAGGGAATGGCAGTTGTGTAGCAGCATGAGTCCAGTTGGAGGCAAAGACTCTTCGATGGAGAGGAAAATTCCTAAGATACAATTGAGAGTAAAACAGGCTTTGTTACTGTGTTTCAGAGCTGCTGTAGTGATTAATGATATGTCTGTAGTCTCTAATAAAAATTCTTTTCTCATCTAGAAAATATTTTCATGACAAAATGTACTTTGGTTTTATTTTTATTTCAGATAATCTCAAAAGATTATCTCATTAAAATAGATTTTTAATATTTAGCACTGTTGCACATATAGTTGTGTTCACTGCTTTAAGTAGTCATTTGCTTTAATATGCTGTTTCAGATATGATTCTGGGTAAGCCCAGCTGCATGTCTTATGAAACAGATGATTTTCCATAGCAATAATAGTTAAAGTCATCAGTTAATAAATTAGTTCGTATATCCAGAAAAATAGGAGAGAGTGTAAAGGCAGTGGATTGCACTGGTAAATATTCAAAAGACTCTTCTATTCTAAAATGGGATCCAAAGATTTTATTTCTTGTTATTAGAAGACTATTTTGGAAGTAATGGGGAGGTAAAGAGTGAAAAAGAGAAAAACTTTTATCTTTTAATGGGGTATTGTGAAGTTAGCTTGAAAAGAGGATATTTTATTTCAGTTTGAAAAATTGTGCCTAATACTAGGCTTAGCATGATGACTTCAGTATTTCAGCTGGCCAGATGACTTGTGTTGGCCACAGTCAGTATGTTTGCCCTTAAATCATGCATGTTGGCTCAGGAAGCAGTAGAAGCTTTGGGTGAATAAAAAGGGTCTAAACTAATAAGCATAAAATGAGAGGGAATAACAGGTTATAAAGTGGTATATACTTGTTTTTTTAACAAACATAGAACATGCTTTCTTACAATAATGAGTATAGATAGACTAATGTCTCAGAGTCTATAAAAAGTCCTATTAAAAATGTATGAAGTGAATGAGAATACTAATGCAAAGAGCTGAAGAAAAAATATTCTGATCCTACATGTTTTTTTGACAAAATATAGTATATAAAGTATGCGTTTGGCTGATTTAACATAAGCTTTATACAAGCACGGAGGTCTGTTGCACTGAGTGTGTCTGTTTTTTTATGTTGTAGGTGAGCTTTGAAGTGAATTGTTTGTGTTTCATATCCACAAGGGTTACGTTCTTTTGAACTTCTGGCAAAGTCTAATCTTAAAAATTTATTTTTCAGTTCGCATGGTAAAACTGCGCCCCAGAATTTTTTTTTTGTGCACCTTATTTGAGCTACTTAAGTATAGTAACAAAAAACATCATGGTGACTCTCAATTAATACAATATTTATGAAGGAAACTCAGTTATTACCTGAGCATTTGTTTCCAAATGGAATATAAAATTAAATATAAAATACACAATTTTATTAAATTCTGACTTAAATATAGATGCAGTTTTTTGGACAAAATATGGAAGCATTGAGGATGCTGTAAATTATTTAAAATGAGAGTGAGCATCACTTCTTTCAGGCTTGTTAAATTGCCATGAGATGTGTGGGTAACTTGAAGTTTTACTTGCATTTTAACAGTGAAAGCAAGTTGAATACATTGGTACAGAAGCTTCATGATTTCTTGGCACACTCATCAGAAGAATCTGAGGACGCAAATTCTCCTCCTGCATTTACCAAAAAAAAACCCACAGGTAAAAAAAAAAAAAATGTATTTTCTTTATTGATGTATGCACTGTTCTTAAGTTGAACAACTTTTTTGTCTTTATTTCACTATATTGCACTTAAGTCAATTATGTATATTCTAATGCTATTCTAATTCTAAGAATTCTATTCTAATTAAGTGGTCATATCTTAATAGATACACAGTATTTTTTACTTTTTGTTATGAATGTTTTCTAAATTTGGAAAAAGCAAATCCTGCTTGTGATTCACTGTTTATAAAATATGAGATAAGATAGGAGCAGCATGCATGCATTTGCTTCAGTAGCAGTTCGTTGGAGAGGTTAGTGTTAAGTTTTTGAAGTTACTTTGTGTAAGTGAAGAATCTTTTAAATTTTTTTTTTCAAGCTTTTCTGGTCATTGTAATATGGAAGAAATTTTGGCTTTAGCTTTCTTAGGTATTTGGAAAGAATATCTGCATTTGGAAAGATCTAAAACCAGAATGATACTTCAGAAAAACTTGAAGTGTTTTGCTAGGTTAAATTGATATTAGTAACTTTTACTTACTGGTTGGAAACTTGAACTTTAAACGAGTTTATTTTGATTAGAGCATAGAATTTTGAAATTATTTTAAAATAGTATTAAGTAAACTCTGTTTGCACTAGAGTTTCATTAGGACTGTGTTCAGGCATGCAATTTCTCAGGTTATAGTATTTCATAGCACTGAATTAAAATTATGATGAAATGATAGACTACAGGAGATGGAGAGTTTTTAGGTGTTAAAAGGTGTTCGTTTTCAACCCCTCATTGTCTTCGGTAATAGTGTGTTTTCAGGTCTTTTTATCTTTTTTAGGGCTTTTTATCTTTTCATGTTTTATTCTGAGCAAAGGATAAAACTGCAGTGGGCTGCTAACTTCCTTGTGTCAGCATCCAGGTCAAGTGTTAACATATGAGAAAGAAATTATGCATGCAGTAGTTCAGCACAATAATAAATTTGACTATTATGTAGATATCTCAGAGTGAGATTTTTCTGAGGAGCATGCTGTTTTGAAACAAGTCTTTTTCCTTTATCCTGTGTAATTACAAAGTAGAATTAGGCTCTTTGCCCCAAAATACAGATTTACTTTGTAACGGTAGCACAGTGACTAAGAACAGAAGTTTTTCAGAAGTTTTATGTGAGAGTCTAGATTTTTTTAAGTGCATATTAAAGTTGAAAAGTCAAGAATTAAACACTTGAATATTAGGAAATGCCAGAATTATCTGTGCGGGTTTACTGTTTCTCTCAGCTTTCCGTGCATTCTGTTACAGTCTTCACATTATGTCAATCAATAAACAGAACAGTTGCTTGCTGAGTGCTTCATCTTGTACACTGCTATGCAGGTGCACTGTACCATAGTGCTAAGAGTACCAAGTAAAGTAAAATTGTGCTGATAACCTTGATTCTGGCTCTTCTTGACTTTTGAGACCTCGATCTTACAGCCATAATGTTTCTTTGTCCTGTCTGCATTTGATTTGGTTGACTCCCTCTTCTGCCTTGCATGGGTGCCAGCAGGAGAGTCACTGAGAGCACAGGAGAAACTCCCTTCCTGCCCTTGTTTCAATAACCAGCACCTGCTTTGGAGCACCAGTCACAGGGAAAACCCTGCACTCTCATAGCCCTGAAGTGGAGGGAGGAGGTGCTGCTTGGTCAGCGCTAGGAGCTGGGAATGGGTGCAGCCTGTTTGGTTATTCTGCAGGGACGGCACATATGCAGTCCAGTCATCCAGTCACTTGTAGAAGCCACGGGACGATGGAGCATGTTCAGCCCCTGTGAGGATTTACACATGTGCAGACTGGGAGGGCAGAAGCTGCAGAAATTCTAACTACCAGAATCAAAGAAATCTCTACTGAGCACATGCACACTGATATTCTCTGTAGAGTTATAATTTGGGCAAAATTCGGCAGACTGTCATAGGTGGGCAGAGTCTATTCCCCAAAGGAGATGACACCTTTCTGTCAAATTCTGAGTTCTTTTCTTAGAAATAGGGAGTACCTCTAATATTCCCAAGAAATAAATTCGGCTATTAGAAAGGAGCCTTTATTTTGATTTCTCTCTTCCCTGTACATGTTCACATGCAGAAATAGGTGGATAGTTTTGTGTAGAATTTTCCCAAACAACTCAGCTTTAGATCTGTCCAATGCGAAGTTCTGTAGTCAAAATGATATGCATTTTTACAAACCTAGGATTTTTTTTCTTTCCTTTTTTGTTGCAATACTCTTGTGTTATAATCACAAACGGTAATGATATTTCATTACTGCTTTACTTGCATGTTTCCCAGTCGTACATCTGTTAAAATACTACTGCTATTAGCTTACTATCATATTAAACCTTTGAGCAATTACTTACATCTACTATTAATCACATGGGAACTTGTCCTTCTTCCATCACATGGAGTTGGTAGCCAGAGCAAGTGCAGTCAGGTTCTTGGCCACTTATGTGTCTTTAGGTTATATATCCCACAGTTCCTAAAATCAAAGTCAAATTGTGTCACGTGTCAAATGGGACTTTGGTGTGTAGTTCTTTGATTTGTGTTTTTAGTGTCAGAGAAAATACATAAAGTAACTTCTCAGAAATTGAAAAGAAATATACTGTATCATCTCTGCATTTACAATTATATTCTTATTTCTGTAATACGATGTCTTCCTCAGTGGGGCTTGTCAACAGCTTATGTAACTGAAAGTAATTTCTAAATGATCTTTTTTTTTAGAATTTGTCACATACATTGAGCAGTGTTTTGTTCTTGTACAACAGGCTTGCCTGTAAAACTTGCAGTCATTCTGTTCTTCATTTATGCTCATAAAACATAAACAGTACTGTGAAATACAGTTTAAAGAACTGCTAATAATTCTTGCAATTCAATTGGATTGCTTTTTGTCTATAGGGAAAAATAGCGAACCTGAAAATAGTCCGACTACAATGGAAAACAACAGAGAAGAGGTAGGAGTGCTAACGCTTTTGCATTCTAGCTATATTGCTAACACAGAATGGCTAATATACCTTAGTTGCTTTTACAATAAATGCTTAAAGAATACTCTGAGAACCATATATAGATGATGTCACCATCCTTTATGCTGCTCATAAACATTGGCTTAGATAAATGGGAATGTTGTTAAACTACAGCAAAATTATTCTGTATACTGTGTTCATCAAAGATAGTCTTCATCTGGTATGTCTTATTAATATCAAGCGTTCTATCCAATTGGAAATAGTGTGTTTGACACTTTATACAGCAAAAAACTAAAAGTGCTGTGTCCTATCTTAAATTAACTTTATTAGAGTAAATTCAGGTATTTTTTGATGTTGTCTAACCTTGCTACCTTATGCATGTGAAATCTTGTTAAAAATACGTTTTCATGAAAAGCCAGCCCTGTGTGACATATAAGGCACATGCCGAGTATTTGCATTCTGCTGGCAATTCTTCTACCTTGTGATGTGGATACACACCTCATCACTTGGGCAGCAATGGCCCTCGAAGGACCAGCCTTGTAATACCCTCTATGTCTGTATATCAGGAAAAATAGTAATTTCTTTCATGTGATGTGGAAAATATTCAATGAGACTGGGAAACCTCAGACTCTTTCTGATTAGGGCTGACCATTGCTCTTGGTCTGTGCTCAGTCCCATGTTCCAGAAGGTTGATAGTTCTTTCAGCAGCAGTGGAAATTGAGAATTTGAAGGAGAGAATTTCCTTAATTTCAGGAAGACTTAATTTGTGTGAGATATATACAGAAGTTTAAAGTAATTCATTTCTCAGTTTGGTAATACTTTCAAAGTAGTTGTGACTTCTTGGAGTCTTACTACTTACCTAGAATGCCGTATTTTAACTAGTTCTAGTAGTTGAATTCAACTGGCTTGAGGAAATCTGGTGACTTCTGAGTTTTTGTTTTGTTTTGTGTTTTTTTTTTTTTTAAGTTAATGTAAGAATCTATTTCAGTGAGAAAAAAAATGATGACTAATTTTTTTTTGTTTGTTTTAGGGCAATAGTTCTTCAGAAAGAAACAAAGCCTTAGGATCATCGCGTTCAAAAAGGTTGGTTCAGAAAAGAAAAAGGAAAAAATAACTTCGTTATATGAAGCTATAGCATAAGTTCATGCATTTTATACCATTTTGATAATAAAAAAAAAAAAAAGAAAAAAACGCAACCAAAGACAGTAAAGTTAACCTTCATCTCCTAACAGGACAAAGATATTTATACAATTGCTACTTCAATCTTACTCTATGTATAAGCTTCTTCCAAAAGCATAATTTAGGTCATCTAGAAAAATGAGTTTACATGTATTATTTTTGGGAGAGGGTAGAATCAAAATGTTCCAGAAACTTGTTCTGTGCACAAACTGCTATTTACTCTATGTTTTTGACCCCTTTGTTTTGACCCCCCTGTTTGTCTTTTGATTAAAAGGGATGGAATTCACTGTTTATCATTTTCAAAGTACATAATACAGATTGTTTGTGCTCTAAGGAACTGCAGTGTATTCTAGTAAAATCCGTTCTCAACTTTTGTTGCCAGCTGATACTCCTTCAGGTTGCATTTTCCATGATTTACGTGTTTTGTTTTTGTTTTAATCCTGGTATACGGTGCAGATTAGTGACCTTTTCTAAATGCATGATTTAACAGTTGCCTTCTTACCACTCGTTACTGTATGTCATAAATCTTTTCTTAGTCTATGTTTCTGATTATTCCTTATATAGTCTGCTGAATATTAAATAATATCCTTTGTTCTTCCATGTCTGGTTTCATTCCAAACTGACACATGTAGTTTCATACTTGATTTAAATTTCTCCCTTATCTTCTGAATTTGACTTCCTGCCAAACTGTCCTTTCATTTAGACATTTTTGTACTTCTATTTTTTTTTGTTTCCTGTTTATCATTAAAGGTATTATCACACCTACATCTATCATACTGTGCCTACTATTGGTAAAAACAGCATCCTACACTGACTTCTGTAGTTTATGTATTACCTTTATATTACTGAGAATTATGCTCAAAATTCCTGAGGTTTTTAATGCTTTGACAAAGTATTTTTATTCACTTTACCGTATTTAATTCTAAATAATTTCTCTATGAAAGTCTGGCCATTAGTCTTTGTATTCAGTGTCCAGCAGTAGCTTTTTCATTTCTTATTTCCTCGCAAATGTCTTTCTGCCAAGGTGCTTTTTTGTCATTTGCTAATATCTGTATGTTCTCCCCGGGCTGCCTTAGAATAACATACAGCATTTCTGAACAGACGTCTACTTATTTTTCAGTGAGACTCCCTTTCTAAATATATGAGTTCCTGCCTACCTTAAAAAAAAAAAAAAAAAAAATTGTTACCCCCTCAAATCTTCTACTACACCCCTCCCTCCAAGACAAAAAACAAGCCTGTGGAACAAAAGTCTTTTCCTGGTGATTNAATATCTGTATGTTCTCCCCAGGCTGCCTTAGAATAACATACAGACGTCTACTTATTTTTCAGTGAGACTCCCTTTCTAAATATATGAGTTCCTGCCTACCTTAAAAAAAACAAAAATTGTTACCCCCTCAAATCTTCTACTACACCCCTCCCTCCAAGACAAAAAACAAGCCTGTGGAACAAAAGTCTTTTCCTGGTGATTTTTTTTTTTGTTTCAGGTAGGAGGGTTGAGGGAGACAAACTGCTTCTTATAAAAAAAAAAATTACCTTACAATTTATTTGTTGTAATAACTCAGAGGATCCCACTTAATATTCTCTTTAATTCGTTAAAAAAGAACAATTTCGTCAATTAGTGTGGTGTTTTGCTTGCAAAGCACTAGACTAACTCATATCGCGATATATATTTATATTTGTCATGATATTTTTCTGTCTTTGCAGGAAACCTACAGTTGTTACAAAATATGTCGGATCAGATGATGAACAAATCTTAGATGAAACTGTAAATGAAGATATTTCAAACGAAAACTCAGAAAACGATGTTGATATGAAAAGCTTGCCTAAAGGTAGTTTGTCTTTGTTTCTGAAATCAGTAAATTAGCCAACATTATGGTGCAGCAGAATTGACTAGAATGCACACGTGTTACTAAAATGTCTGTCCTGGGTTCTCTTGGCCTTTATATAGAAGCACACACGTGCACACACATTTAAGAGAAATAATATATCTTAAAGTACCTTTAAGTTAGACCTAGTATACTTTAACCTCCAGATCTGCCAGGCTTAGCTTCATATGTGTATTGGCATCTGTATTTTTTCAGAAATAATATCTACATGAAAGAGGAAAAATAGTTTAATTCTAGTGTTGTGCAAAAGTCTCAAAATGCCTGTGTTGCTTCCAAATCTTATTTATTTGTGTTTTTATTTATTTTTGCTCTTCTATATTTGGAGGCTGTTTAAAAAAAATCGGATCGTCAAAAGCAAAACTAAATCTTGGCAGGGAGGAGAGGCAGGAGAAATGTCATTACTGAATTTATTTTTAAGCACAATTTTTAAAGAGTTAACACTATAAACCTGTATCCTTCAGTTTATAAATGTAGTGTGAGCTTGGTTAATTTCTTCAATTTCTTGCCTTTGGAAAAGTGGCAGGAAGATTTGGAGGAACTACTGCTGTTCACCTTATGAGTAGTAGTCCCTGTTAAGGGACTTCAGGTTATTTTTTCAGAATGTTTGATTATTTCCAGTGTCCTCACAACAAAAGTATTAAAACTGGCCTCTAATTGTGAAAGATATTCACAGTTCACATAATTCCAGTTAGTGCTGTTTTCTGTTTAACTAGAACTGTGAGTTTTGGAGTATTGTAAAAGGAAGGAACAGATGTTTTTCTGTTATATTTTCATTTCTTACTGAAATCAATTAAGGTGAAGAAGGTTGGGTAGAAGAGGGAAAAGAGAGAGAGAAGAGTAGTTACCTCTAAGGCTTTTGATAGATTGAAGTAACCAAAAGAAAGTCCTGTAGTTGCAGCAGAGCCCTGCAGATTCCCAACAGTGGGACAGTCCTGATATGCATGGACCACTTTTCAATACAGAGAACAGAAATTGTTCCTCATAGCCCAGTCAGGCTTCAGCTTCTGCTCTCCAGCTGTGAGATGGAAATCAGCCTGAAGCGTGTGGTGTTTGCGTTTTGTCCTATGAACACCTCGCTTTTAGTCACAGGTTGCCTTTTTTATATATATATACACATATATATATATACTGTGTTGGCTTTTATTTAAACAGGACTCTTGCACTTCATTTGGATGTGTAATGGTTTCCAATTTTTAAATGAAATTATTCTAGGTACAGTGGTTGTACAGCCTGAGCCAGTGCTGAATGAAGACAAAGATGATTTTAAAGGGCCTGAATTTAGAAGCAGAAATACCGTTAAAATGAAACCTGAAGCACCTAAAAAGCGTGGAGGTAAATACAATTTAAAACATTTATTAAAGCGGGTTTAAATTGTTACTTATGACCACATTTGGTACATCTAAAAATAGTTCATATTTCCAATGAATTATCAGTAAAACCTCCACTCTTCTATTTCATTAAGGGTTCTAGCTTATTCAGATTAGCCTCCATTGCTGCCCTAGGGATGCAGCAATGAAAGCTAAGATTAGTTCTCATCAACTTCTAATTTTTGATAGCTATAGGATGGAACATTAAGTATTCCGTATGAACCTTCCTTGCTTTGTATTCAGAATAGTTAATTTCATTCAGGTGTTTCACAGATTTCTTTTTTAGGGAATTATACTGTAATACTCCCAATACCAGAATATTTGCTAACTCTCCAAGAAAACAATTGGATTTTGGCAGGGAGATGCTTAGACTTGTCACCAGTCAGTGAACTGACAAGAAAGCTAAAACTCCACAACGAAACTGAAAAATTTTGTTGGGAAATCAGCCAATGGGTACCTTCCAATGGTTATCATTTTGCCAGCCAGGTAACTGTTGCCTCTGGTAAAACTAATGAGAATCTAGTTAGTAGGTTTTTTTTTTTTTTTTTTTTCCTCCCCAAAAAACAAAATGGGGGTACATATAAACTACTCAGTAAGAAGACAAATCTTTTCTAATGCTACTAGCAGTATCGTAGTTCATATACCAACAACAGTATCTAGGATATTCAGATGAACAAGTTCTTGTGCTCACTGTTCCTTCTTCTCTTCTATCCTTTGACAGACTTATTTTCTATTAATGTCATATTATAATTATATGTGCTATTTCTCCATCTGTGGTTGAAGAGCAGTAGAACATGACTGGGAGAAAGTGTGCTTGTGCATACGTTTGAGTTCCTGTATGTTGTTAATTGTGTTGTGATCATTGCTCTTTTCTCTAAATTAGCAATCTTTTAGTTAGTTGTGTTATTGTAAGACACTGTTTATCATACAGGGATCTTTTTTTCTTTCCATATGTGTTCAGAACAAATAATTCCACAGCACTTCCAGCTGAAATCTTCAGGGGTATAATGTTATAAATAACTTAAACTAGGACTGTTCTACTTTAGTTTCACAGGCACTGTGTGAATGTCCAGGACAATTCATGTTATCTTCTCAACTAGCTTTGTCTTCTCCCCTCACTTCTAGGGAATGTGAGACTCCTTCTTTGTGTATCTGAACTGGTTACTCGTGTCCTGGTGCCTCACACATGATAGTGGTTTTAGAAGGAACATGACGAACTTGTCTAGGCCATCCTTTTACACAGGATGATCTCAGCTCTGTCACCACTGAAATTTTTTGTTGGACCTATTTTTAAAGATAACCTATACATGTATTGCAGTCTGTCGACTTTCAAGGAAAGGGAGTAGGTACTGCTTGTTTCATTTTTAGACTAGGAAAGGTAGCTGGGAGAGGATCATTACTGCAGTCCTCCTCTAGATCAGCTAGATATATCTAGATGATTTGGGATTATGTCGTATGTAGAGGAAAGATGATGCAGGTTCTAGTTTATTCTACCTACCACGGTCAAGGGGTCTCATTAAATAAAGCAGCAAATAGCTTTTTCTTGCCACTAAAATGAAATGTAGGGTCTGTGCACATAGAAAGTTGAGCACTACTGGATTAAGCAGGTGAACGTGTAGAATCCCAGTAACTCAGATTCTGAATGATAAGAAAAATGAAGTAAGTATTTTCTCAATATTAATGAATCTAGTAGTTTTTTTTCGATCACTATATTCAACCTCTTTTCCTGGTTAATTTAGCTTGCAGATTATTTTATGTGGGTTTTCAAGATGTTAAGAGGCATTTTGTGAGTCTCTGAACTCTTTTACATGGAAATACATGTCAAGGGACTTGAAATACAAAAAAAAAAAAAAAATAATTACAGTGAGATCTGCTATTAGTTGTATATTAGTTATTCTCACTGGCGTGTAATCTATGAGATTTATATTTCAGTAGCAAAACTGTCTTTGCTAGTAGAAAGTCATCATGTTTTCCAGAAGCTCACTTAGTTTCATAATGTGGTGTTGATGCTTGTGGGTGTGTGGTGGTTTGATGTGTTTTTTGTTGTTGTTTTATGTAACCTGTGCTCAAGGTCTTATCCTGCCGCGTTATTTTTCTTATTGTACTGCACGTAAAAGCAAAGGATGAGTAGTAGTCCAGCAATGTCATATCAAACCTTTAGCTGCTTGATCCCAAATTTAATTTGAGATGAGCTTCTCAGAAAATTTTCTTTTTTTTCTTGGAAGTGTTGCTGCTGATGAAAGGAAAACAGTGATATAGTATTAAAGAATGAGTTAAACACCGTGGCATATGGCAAGCCTTCCAACCCCGAGCTCACCGCATTCTGGAGTGAGTTGGGGGCTTGACATCAAAGCAATGCTTTCTTGACCAGAGTATTAATATAGATACAGCATCTGAGAGCACTGCAAAAACATATTCACATGTGTCTTCAGGAAATGTCTGGTTAGTCTAGGATTATAGATTGCTCAAAGGAATAAAATTTTAGCTTGTCCCCAGGTGGAGTGCAGAAATCAGGGGAAAATTCTTTCAATCTTTAAATGGTGAGTGGTTATAGAAAATGTTGCTGGGTGGTGAAAAGTAAAGGCACATGGAAAAGCCTTACAAGCCAAAATGAAATGTAATAAAATGAAGTAGATATATATATAGATTTCTTTTAAAAATGAAAATTTTAAAAAAATAATATATGATTTATAATCCTCTCTGTAGAGGAAGGACTGCATGGAATTGTAAGCTGTACAGCTTGTGGGCAACAGGTGAACCATTTTCAAAAGGATTCAATCTATAGACATCCTACACTGAAAGTTCTTATTTGTAAGGTATGTGGTAAACAGTTCTACCCTTTGTACTGTGTGTGTTTCTATTTTTGTTTGAAATGTCATGGTAGTGGATTTGGGTGGGCTTTTTTTGTGGGACTAGTCCTTTAGCCAAAAACTTTTCAGTCATTATTTGTTACAGTTAAGAAAATTAATAACAGAAAAAAAGAAAAGGCTATATAAAAAAAAGAAAAAAAACTTAGAAGTTTATATGCCCACTTTTGTACACCTCAGTTGTCCAATTCTTTGAGATTTTTTTTAATTATTTTTAGAGCTTTAAGAGTAATCTTAGTGATTTTTTTTGTGGAATCAACTTGAGTGAAATGGTTCTACCTACTCCTATTACAATAACAAATTCAAATTTTGCATATCACAGTGAAGAACTGTGTAAAATACCAAAATAAGAAGCAGAAAGGTGGCTTCAAACCCATCTCAGTTTCACCTGCTTACAGCTGCTGCACTATTTTAATTTCTGGCAGCCTCTGTGATGATGGCCTGATCCTTGACCCAAATGACTATCTGGGTCTTGGCACCATCGAGTTCACAGTGGCTTCAGCTGCCACTTTATTGTCTGCAGTAAAGGAGATGTGGAACAGATAAGGAAGGAAATACTCCTCTCTGCAGCTGTGGCAGCCTCTGCAGATTTCTGAAGAGGTGTATATATGTGTGTGCTGCACTAAGCATTTAGCATCCCACTTTTCTTCGCTCACTCCCCTTGCCTCCCAAAGCCCAATTAATGATGAATGTTTAGGTGACCCGCTGAATCAGACATGCCTGTCTAATGGAATGTTCTGACTTAGTTCTTTTGTTTATTTTGGCTTGGTTCTTTTATAAAACATACTGTGTAAGATTTAGAAAAATGAGCTCATGAGAAAATTGTTTTGAGCACTTGTTCCAAAACATTAAAGGCCTTAATATATAACACTGTATTCTTTTGGTACATGCAGGTATATGATTTATTTTTGAAACCAGTTAGACTTTTGGGTTCAGTGGTATGTTTTGGCTGTGAGCAGTGCGAAATAATTGTAGCATTTGCTGTTTCCTATATTTTTGGTTTAATTGAGCGTGGCCCTCTGATAATGTGTGAAAGGGGAATAGAAGTTGCTGACCTGAATACTCTTTTTCTTCCATATTTTTTTCTGCAAATTTCTCTTATTTTTCTCCTACTTAGGTAAACAGTCCCAGACCTTCCTGTCTCTGCAGAAGCTGCTTTTCCTTGACTGTGAATGTTCTGTTGACAATCCAAACAATTTTTATGAAATTGAAATCCAATTCTGTTTATAGTATTTTAATCCTTACTCAAAGTAGAACTTCAAGAAATTTCTTTATCAACAGCTGGACAAAGGAAAAAAAACATTCAAAATTTGGTTTAAAGAAACCACTGCTATTCTCTAGCATGTGCTGTTTTTCTTACTGTGTTACCCATTTTTCAGTGAAACTGCAAGATCTGCACCTGGGAATTGAAGCTTTGGTTATTAAAATCAGGATAGATACCAAAAGTTTTTAAAATCTTATGGGATCATTTGCTGACATTTGTAGTATATGTGATATTGTGTCAGTGAAGATACATAATTTTCCTTTTTTAACTGTAGTATTGCCTGGATTTTCTTAGAAAGTAGATGGAAATAAGGGGTGTGAAAAGAAACATTCAGTCTTGGATGTTCTAAAGTGTAAAAATGTCACCATCAAATTAAAGCCTATTATTTCATTTTCAAGTCAATCTTCAGTAATCTAAGTCATGGCTTACTCTGAGATACAGAGTAATCTAGACGAATCTAAGTTTTAGACGAATCTAAAAATATAGAATATATATCATATAATTTCTACATATACTAAAAATGAACTGAAAAGTTTTCAGCATTTCGACATTTTCTATGTTTTTAGATTCGTCATGAAAAAAATGTTTAGAATGCTGAAAACTTTTCAGTTGCTGTTTACAATAGTTCATTTTTAATATATGTAGAAATTATATACTAAATTTCAGGAGAGATTTTAATGAAAAATTCTTTGTTACTTTACTTACAGACTTGCTACAAATATTACATGAGTGATGATATTAGTCGTGATTCAGATGGAATGGATGAACAGTGTAGGTAAGTATATAAAGTCTGTATTAATATTTATAGTAGTTCTTTTTTTTTTCTCCCTAGCAATAATAAAATTATTAATGAATAAAGACCAGTGTGTAAGAGCCTAATCAGCAGTAATTTCTCATCAAGAAATGCTCAACCCAAGGATTCTATAAATATTTCATTCTTGGAAGCTTTTCAGTCATGCTTTTAATAATGTTTTGACATAATGGATTTCTGCTTACAATCTTAATTTTTTAAATGCAGATTCTTCATGTTGAACAGTTAAAAATTATAAATATCTTATTTTTTCACCTCATTTATACAGAGATAATTTTATATTTTTGTCTCATTTCAGATGGTGTGCTGAAGGTGGAAATTTAATTTGCTGTGACTTCTGCCATAACGCCTTCTGTAAAAAGTGCATTTTACGCAACCTAGGTCGAAAAGAGCTGTCAACCATACTGGATGAAAATAGCCAGTGGCACTGCTATATTTGCCATCCAGAACCTTTGTTGGACTTGGTCACTGCATGTGACAGCGTCTTTGAAAATTTAGAACAATTGCTGCAACAAAACAAAAAAAAGATCAGAGTTGAAAGTGAAAAAAGTAAAATATATGACCATACACTCAAATTTTCTCCAAAGAGAAATAGTTCAAACTGTAATGGTGAAGAAAAAAAAATAGATGAATCATATTCTGGTTCATTAACATACTCTTATAAAGCACTGATGGTGCCAAAAGACATGCTTAAAAAAACAAAAAAGTTGGTTGAGACCACAGCAAATATGAATGCTAGTTTTGTAAGTTTTCTGAAAAAGGCTGCAGAAAATGTAGACGTAAGCCCAACCGTGCAGCTTCGTCAGCTGAAAGCTTTTAAATCTGTGTTGGGTGACATCAAAAAAGCTCACCTGGCACTAGAAGAAGGTCTGAACCTGGAGATTGAAGCTTTGGATGTTAAAATCAAAGAGAAAAGTACCAAAGAGAAAAAAAATGAACTTAAATCCGAAAAAAATGAGGTGAAAAAAGATGAAGGAAAGGAACACATGGAGTTAAAAGAGGAGGGCATTGTAAAGGCGGTTAAAAAAGTTGTGTCGGAACAGCCTGACAATGAGCCCATGGATCAAAGTGTTCCAACAAGGGAACAAGCAGATAACAACCGTGCTACTGGTGAAGATAAAAAGTCCGGCACGAATGAAGAACCTCAGTACGAACCCAGTACAGAGGCTTTAGACATGGATATAGTATCTGTTCCCTCATCAGTTCCTGAAGATATTTTTGAGACTCTAGAATCTGCTATGGAAATTCAGACTGCATCAGATGAGCAAGGCAGTGGAAATACAGCAGCAGATCAGGAGACTGTAAATTCAAACATAAAATTGAACACTACTTTGAAAGATACCAAAGGCGGAGCTAAGTTAAAAGCATCAGCTAAAGGAACAAAGGAATTGATTGTAAAATTGACTCCTGTTTCTCTTACCGAGTCTACAGTTAAAGCTGAAGATCAAGTCGGCCATCCAGAAAAAGCAGATGAAGATACTCATGTAATACCGAGAGCTGAAAACTGTGATCCTGGAAAACAAAATCACAATGCTGCTGCCAATGAAAGTTCCACAGAAAAGGAAACCGCCTCACCTGCCGAAGAATCTGACCTCAGGAGATCCCCACGCGTAAAGACCACCCCTCTGAGGCGCCAGACAGACGTCAATCCTTTAACGTCCAATTCAGAAGAAGACAGCAACGACACGTGTAATGAAAAACGTAAGAGGAAATCATCAAAACAACCAAGAGGGAAAAAAGATAAGAGAAATTCTTCCAACAGTACTACTGATAGTCCTAGTCCTAATAAACTTTCTAAATCTAAAAAGACAAATGTATTAGATGAAAGCTCAGATTCCGATGAGATGCCAGCTGTTCTTAAAGAGGTAGCTATGTTAAGTCACAGTTCTTCAGATATTGACAGCAATAGTGAAGCACAAACAAATGTTCCTAAGACTTTAAATCCAGTAAAGGATGAAAATGGGAAACGAAAAAGAAAAAGTTCCACTTCTGGTTCAGACTTAGATGCTAAAAGAGGCAAATCAACTAAAAGCCATGCTTCTGCAAAAAAGAAACGACAAAATTATTCAGATTCTTCAAATTATGATTCTGAGTTAGAAAAAGAAATTAAGAGTTTGAGTAATATTGAGTCTGTGAAAAAAGCCAAGAAAAAATACTCAAGAAAAGATGATAGTTATGATTCCTCTGAAGAAGAGCAGAGAAAAAAAGTAATTAGTAAGAGAAAGATAAACTTGAAGAAAGAAAGAAGTAAATCTTCTGAAGATGATGATGCTGAGAAGTCATCTATGGAGAAGGAAGAGACTAGTCATTCTTCTGAAGATAAAAAGAATAGTAAGAGGTCATCTGTTAAGGAAAGGCTAAGCAAAGACTTACAAGAAAAAAATATAAAGGGAAAGCTGGATGAGTCTTCTGATGCTGAGAAGCCTTTAATGGAGGAAGAGGAGAGTCATCCTTCTAAAGGTGTAAAGCTGACTGAAGCTAAGAAAAACAAGGATTTGAAAAAGAAAAAGGCACAGGAAGATGATACTTCAGAGACTACAGAGAAATCTGCAAAGAAAGAGCACAGTTTGGATTCTTCAAAAGAAAAATTAAAGAATAAAAAAGCTGAAAGCAAAGAGAAGAAATCTGAAGACTTAAAAAGTTACAAGAAAGATGATGATGATGGTGATTCTTCTTCTGATGTTGAAAAGTCGTCCCCAGAGAAAGGAAGTTGCAATTCTTCTGAAAATGATAAAACTAAAAATGAAAGTGTGGTTAAAGAAAAGAAAAGGAGGAGTTTGAGAGAGACAATATCTAAAAGAGTCCATATTGATTTATCCTCTGATGCAGAGAAGTCTCCTCTGAAAGAGGAGACTTCTTCTGAAGATGCTGTGCAGAATAAAAAACAGACTGAAACTAAAGAAAAGAAAAGATTAAGTCACAAAAAGAAAATATCTAAGAAAAAACAAAATGACTCATTGTCCTCTTCTGATGAGGAGTCTTATGAAGACAATAAAAAAAAGATTAAAAGAGGGCCAGCAAAAGAAAGTAAAAAGGGTAACTTAAAGGAGAAAAAGAAAGTATCAAAAAAGCAGAAGGTTGTCACTTCTTCTTCTTCTTCTTCCTCATCTGATAAGGAAGAAAATGATGATCAGAATTCAATGGGTGATGGAAGCAGTGATGAGCAGAAAATTATGCCAGTGACTGAGAGCTTAGTGCTGTCTGCTGGTGCGGGATTTTGTCAGTCATCAGGTGTGCAAAAGATTTTTATCTACACTTTGGTTAACATATTAGTTCAGGAAACTTGTAAGATTTTCATAACATTTAGTAGTCTGGAAGTTGAAATGTCCATAAGGTATTAAATACCCATTAAAAAAAAAAAAAACTATAGTCTGATAGTTTGTCTGTCAATGATATTGAAGCATGCATTTCAACTTATTTTGCCAATTATGGATTCTAGAAAAAAAGGATGCTATTATAAATGCAGAAAATTATAGTCTGCAATTCCAGACAGTATAACTTCTCTGCATGACCTTCCAAGGCTTTGTTGCTCTTTTTAATTGTCCAGTTCATATTTAGCAGAAGCTGGTTATAAGTAGTAGGAGGTCTAGGAAATAATAACAATTTTAAACATAAAACTGCTTGATTATAAAGACTGTTTTTAGAGGACTTGAAAACAAAGGGTGGTTTTCACATTATGTGGGCACTGTGGATACTTTTAAGAAAGTATTTTTTAATTAGAAAAAATGAGATCTATTTTCAGTTTTGATTACTGAGAGAAGGAAACTACTAATCCTGTTTATTTCTGTCACGGTTTCACTCTACTTTCTGTACTTGATTTTGCTCTTAATTGTTCGCTCCAGTACTTGTGCCTAGCTTGTGATGCTGCACACAAAACAAATAAAAGGTTTATCTGCATAACAAGTGGTTTTGGAGACAGCAGATGAGGCATAGGTACATTTTTGCATTCCCAAATAACACTTGTAAGCATATACTTGCAGTATCAACTTTAAAAAAAGTACAAGATTACATTATTTAATGAGAACATTCATTTTTAAAGATCAGATTTAAAATTGTATTTACCAATAACACATTTCTTCTCTTTACTACCAACTTGGGATCAACACGTTCTTTCCCAAGTTCTGCTGCATTTGGTTTCTGGGTAGTTCTAGCAAAGATTCCTTTTGCTACTACTGTTGTCTTTAGATTTAGTGCCCTGTAAGAAAGGTAACATTTATTAAAGATATTTTGCATCACTGTAGAGTAACAGTTGGAAGATAAGTTCCTTATTCTGCCCCATAATACCTTTGCTTACTGAGGCCCTCTGATGAAGTAAGTTTAGTTGAGTATTTGTGCAGGTCATGTTAAGATTTTTAGGATTCCAGAGGATATTTCCCCAAAGATGCCGCTGTGGAAGGAGATGGAAAATAATCAACTCTGCATATTAATGAACTGACATGTTTCATGTAGTAAATGCCTCTTCTGTTAAAACACATCCCAAAGATAGACAGTTATACTCAGAGGCAGTAACCAATCTCCGGGAATTTTGTGCCTCACTAGATCTTAAAAAGAAATACTCTGAAAATAGAAAGTTTTCCTGCACAGTGTTTGTCCATAGACTAGGAAATAGACTGAAATGGCTGGGGGTGGGACACAAGTTGATAGTAAAGTAAGAAGGTTGCCTGAGGCATTGCTGACAGTTAAGTTCTATTAGCAATGATAAGTTGAAGGATTTGTTAATTACTGGAGGGCATGGTAGGGAGCAATGTACTAAGGGGGAAGAAGTGAGGTGATGGAGGTGGTGTGACTGACACTGGAGTTAGGCTGAGCTGCATTCAGTCAGCCTGGGGAGAGGAGGATGAAGAGGAGGACTCGTTACTGGTGCCTTCCAGCTGCCTAAGGAGTGGGTATAGGGAAGGCCAGGTGCCTGAAAATGTCCTGCAAAGGTGTTGAGAGGCTACGGACACCAGTGTGGCCAGGAAAATTAAGGTGGGATATCAGGGGAAGGGTTTTAGCCTGGGAATGATTGATGCCTGTAACAGATTGCCATCTCTGTGCTTAGAGATGATCAAAACTTGACAGGAGAACTTGACAGGAAAATAACTGCTTGAAGAAGTATGTATTTTTATTAATAAGAAACACTGATTTCTATCTGTTAAGATAGTAACTGCCTTTTCTGTTTGTTAATGAAGAAAGTAGTAGTGCTATTGCCAAAGTGCTTTTCTGTGGGGATTTCTCATAGAGACACGAGTTTTGGCGCCTTGTATGTTTATTACTGGTTTTACACATATCAGATGTTCTTTTGTTTTTTCTCCTTCTTCCCACAGAAGATGAAGGAGAGACTAAGTCAAGGGCTGTTCCAAGAGAGGAGGAGGAAGATGATGATGATGACGATCCCGAGAATAGGTATGATTCCATCCGTAAGGACTTAAAACAGATTATAACACACCCTAGGCGTGGGCGCATACCGGCACAACGGAAGAGCAAGCAGGTTGTAAAAACCAGGACTGCCTGCCTTGTAAAGACTCGCTCACAGGCTTCCCGCAAGGTGGAACAAGGGGCCAGAAAACAGAGGCCAAAATCCAGAAATGCAAAGAAAGTATTTAGAAGTGTTAACTAACACACCTTGCGTAGGGTGTGTTATAAATGCACTGCAGCACTGTCCATTTTATGTTCCCATTGAACATGTGGGTTTTGTGACAAGTTTTTTACTCAGTAAGGTAAAAACCTAATTTTGCTAAATGTGGATTTCAAATAGTTATATGAATAGAAGGTAAAAGATTGCATCTGTGCAATATGCAGTGCTAAAATCTGTGGATTGAACTTGGTTATTACTGTTACTTTTTTTTTATTAATACATCTTTTTTCAATAAAGAGAAAATACAATATGGAGAAAACAGTATTAGAGACATTTTAATCTGTTAATTAAACCAAGTTATAATCCATTAATGAATTCCTGAAGTCACTGATGTGATAGCAAAGGCTGTGATTCTACAAGCACTGTGCATAGGCTCAACTGATATCAAGGAGATTAATTATACATTACATTTGAAGTCTTTGCATAGATATTTTCAGAATCGTGGCCTAAATGTATTGCTTGGGTTTCTAGTTCAATAACAATGAATTTATGTAAGATATAGTTAGTTCATTAAGACATGTTATTAACTGATACCGTTGTAGTCATTGAAATTAGTCTGGCTGGAAAATGTAAAAGCTTCATTTCCTAACTAGTGAATGCACAACATAAATAAAGTATTGCTCAGTTACGAGCTGGAGTTTCTTTTTGGAAGTTATTGTAGTTAGACTAAACATTTGTTCAACAAAATTTTATACAGTATTTCAGAAACTGATTTTTTTTGCCACATAGAGTATATGGGACCAGCTTCCTAGGTTTGCACAATTGCTGATGGAGTCTTTTTCTGCTTCTGAGCCTTACTAGTTTAGAATATAGTATCCTTGTTTCACAGAGTTGTATGTTTTGATATGTGACTGAAGTAAATTTTAAAAATGCTGTTTTATATCCTTTACAGACCTCAGTTTGGCATCAAAATGTTGCTGCTGGTATAGTTCTTGCCTGCTTTCAGTCGTAAAATTTAATGAAGTAATTCAGCTTTCAAAGAAAGATGCTTTTTAGGGACTTACAGCACAGGGTCATAAGCAGAACATATAAACATTGGTGATACCAGTTTTTTTAAATGATGCTTTAATTTTAATCCAGTTTTGATTTTTTTTTTCCTTTTCTGTTTTTATTTGCTTTTTTAAACGCTTATGGTTGATAATTTAACCAATACAGTTGTGTCAAAGTTCAGTGCTTACAGTACAAATGCTCACTGACATATCTTCGTTGTTAGATTAAGAGCTGTATTGGGAAATGAATGAACTCAAATGGTAAAGAACAAATCAGTAATATCAATTTAGGTTTTAAAAATCAGTTTCTGTAATTTGTGTTTAAGATGAACCGTTGCTGACGTTTTATTTAAATAACATTTTGAATATACATTCTGAGTTGGGGAAGTGTTTGTTAATAAATAGATTTGTCTACCTTCAGACATGTTAACTGGTAACTGCAGTCTGATTTTGCATTCAGCATGCATTGTACTTGGCCCCAAAATCAGAGAAAATTGTAAAAAGATGGAACAAATTCTGAGAAGTTAAAAGCTTGTTTTCTGTTTACTCAACACAAAGTGTTTAAATAGTTTACCTACTATTCAGATAAGTTGCCTATTTCCTTCCAGGCCAAAGAGGGTACACAGTACCTGCTGGGTATTTGTAGTGTGGGAGCTCTCATGTTTGCAAGTCTCTAGTTAGATGTTTTTATTTGCATACCTTTGGATGTGCATGATATGAATATTAATAGTCTTGAAATCCTCTTTGCCAAAATGCAATATCCAAGTGGGTCATAATATGACAGACAGTGCTGTATGCTTTCATTTTATGTTGTGTAATTATCTATTATTGGTCCTTCTAATCTTTTAAATGGTACTGTTTAATGTTTGCAGCAGTTTTGTTCATTAAGAATTACATAGTGTATTTAATGCAGAATGCCTTTAAGTATTTGATGGATGCAATAAATTTTTGTAAAACATTTTTCTTGTCCAAGCATTTAATTTAATACAACTCTGACAGCTTTAAGATCGGACTGTTTCCACAAAGACAGTACAGTATTTAGAACAAGGTATTTGGCAGTTTTGACTAATTATTTTTGTAATGTGTATGACATTTCATTGAAGCGTTCATTTCTCAAAATATATTTTAAATGGATCTAAATTTTTAAAAATGTATCAAAGACCCTGATTAATTCAGTAGTGCTGTAGCTGAAAAAATTGGTACCTCTTATTAGCCACATACAGATGTCTGGTTTTGTTTTTCCATTTAAAGGCTTGTTTTGGGCAACTTTATTTCTACATATAATTAGTAGGTATTTATGAACACTACGTGTGAGTTGATAACCAATTGGTAATAATATCGTACTAATTAATATGTTATATTCTGACTATTTTTAAGAATAGCTGTTTCATAGTCAGCATTGTCTCATCAAGACTTTTGACAAGCTGTAAATGAGTCCATCACATTGGCTCCCTAAAATTCATGAACAAGAATGGTGCAAATTATTGTGTGGACTTGATTCCACATCACAAGAGGCTGCACCTACTATTCCATTTTTACTGAAATGTCTGAAGGATAATAAAAGGTAATTCTATACTGTGACTTCCAGTTTGCTTACCTCTTTCTTTTTAACATTTTTCTTTAGCATAAATTAGAAAGTATATTGTAACCAGTTTATTTTAAAATGTTTTCAGTGTCATTCCTTCAAGAGTGAATTATATTTAAATCCTAATTATACATATATAGTATTATTTTATTCTAGAATTACTTTTATATGCCCTGATTGAGATTATGGCTCTATTCTGAAAGGCACTGTATGAATACATCCTGGAAAAATGTCCTTCCTGGAAAAATGCCCTTTTAAGCTTGCTATCTATTTAGATAAGTGGGAATGGGAGGAGGCAATTGCTCAAGGTCACAGTAAGTCAGTGGCAGAAATGAGAATGAAATGCAGGTTTCTTTACTGCCTGAAGTCCTGTGCAGGTGGTAGTGCAGCTTCAGGTGTTTTCTTTCAAAGGTTTTTTTGTAGGATTTTATTGTTAAATCTGGGTGGCCAAGAATATACTTTATTTCTGTGACCCCACAAAATATTACAGTATCTTTAATTTTCATGGATTTCTTTGGGAAAATGGGAGAGTGTGTGTTTTCACGCTACTACAACTTATTTTTCTTGGTGCTTGCAGTTTGATATTAAAACATTAAAATGTTAAAGCAAAATTATGAAGTTTCTTAGGTTAAGAACTTGTTTGCTTTTAATGGATTTATATCTTAAAATAGGAATATGCTATGCTATTTTGAACCACCCATAATTCTACTGTAAACCAATTTCAGGAGCACAGTACTCAAATTATAAGCTGTTTGTTACATCAGTCGTTTGTCAGATGCATTTGCAACGTTTAATATGTTTAATTCTAAAATCATTTATATTTAATTCTGTTCAGTTATGTGGTTACATTAAAAGGAGAAATCTTTTAGATTCTGAACATGTCTGAACAATGTCTTACACTTTTAAGTCTAACATTATTACAGTTGAACAACTTGATGAGAATGTAGCTGTATCCATTAAATAAATTGCTCCATCTCCTTTTCATTTGAAGTGGTTGAATCTTCATCCTAGCCATACAAGGCGCTTTTTTTTCCTCCTATTTCACAGAGTATATAAGCTATCGGTTACCAATCCACATCATTATAAATAATTAATTAGAAACTATTGAGTTAACCCAGAGTGGAGGTTGAGCTTTCTGTTTGGTTGAAGGACCATTGTCATTCATAGGGAAACAGCAGCATGTTTGCTTTATGAATAGTAGATTGTGGTTGTTGTTTCAAAGTGAATGATATACTCATTAGATTTTTTTTTTTATATAAAAACATGAAGAAAGTAAAGAACAAATAAAAATCCCTGTCTTCTCTTGCTATACCTCAGTGCACTTTTGTTTAAAAAAATATATTTATGACTTGTGTGAAAGGTGAGTATCATTTTCCAAATTCAAGGTTTTTTTGACTTTGCTAACATTTTTGGGGTGATAATGGAATAAGTCAGATGCAATATTCCTGGACAGGTCTTTGAGGATTAAATTTTAAAATTTTGCAGTTCCTTTTAGCACTGCTTCTTTAGTGTCTAAAGCAACAGGATGATGGTGATGATGATATTGTCGTTTTTTAAATATGAAAGGTGATGAAAAATTGCCAAACTGGTTCTGTCTGCATTTCTTCAAGGTTAATAATTGGCATTAAAAGCTTTTAAAAAGGCGAGCTTGTAATGTTCCAAAGCATTTTATTCTGAATAAAATGTTCTTCAAAGCATTAACAGATGGAAGAAATACAATCTTAACTCCTAATAAAAGGAGCATTTATTCCTGTTATCTTTTTTATTATTATTATTTTTACCTTGTCTAATTCCCTTTCCTAAATCCTCTGAAAGGGATAATGCAAAAACTGACTGAAGAAGATGTTACTTTATCTGTGACCTTTAAGTTTTCATTTGGTTTACAGTATGATATATTGATGTATATGGAATTAAAAGCTCACCAGGACTATTACATTTTAATTGGGACTGCATTTCTTTAAAAAGCCATTTTTCAAAACAAATGTGATTTTTTTTTTTTTTTTTGGTTTGTTTGTTTTGGATGCTCACAGTTTGTTATTCACTGAACAATCTAAAATAGCTTCATGTTGTTGACAAACACATTTTACTTCCATCTTTTAATAATAACACGCCTTAGCTTTAAAACATTTGTGGAAGATAGTCATGTATTGAAAGAAAGAAAATACGGTATGAAGTGTAATGAAAGATACCTTGGAAAAAATTCCTTTTGAAAAGTTCCTTTCTTCTGAGGTTACATGTTGTATGGCGGAAAGTGAAATACAAATTTGTTAAAATGTACTTTGTAGTTCAGGTACATAAGAAGCCGTACTGCGAAGTTGGTTGTTCCTATGCCTGTTCCAAGTGCAGTCTAGATTGTGATTCTCTTTCATGGGTTTTGAACTGCTGTTTTGACTGGTATAAATACCATCCCATTCTGAACTATATGCTTAAAATATACACAAACGAAAAGCTGGACAGACCAGGTCTGACCTACGAAAGTTTTTCATTTAATATTGAAGACTATGGAAAGAAAAGTATAATCTTTCTGATAATTGTTTGAGGAGGCCCTGGTTTCATTTTTCAGGATTTTTTTTCCCCTGGAGGAAGGGGAAAAGTTCTCAGATAAGTCCACGGTTCTCCTGTGCATTTGACACATCATTTCATACCTTCTCTTGGATATATTTCCATATTAGATTTTATTTCTTTTTTTTTTGTGTTGCAAGAGAAAGTAAAGAGATCACTTTTCCATAGCAACATTCTGTATGTTAGCCGAAAATGTTCTTCTCTTGAGATGAAACTGCGAAGCTGAGCAAACAGTTTGCAGGACAGGAATTAAGATGGTAATTCTTCTGTAAAGTTCAGGTCCCATATTGTTTGATAGATTGTTTTTTATTATAATGTGTGTGCGTGTGCACATATACACATGCATCTGTGTGTTTTGCTATAGTTGCCCTAAGACAAGTGGCCTGCAGATATTTGTGGGATTCGGTGTAGTTCCTTTTTTGCAAGCCCTTATTAGCAGTTCCCTCTGAGACCATGAGTTACCCCAGTTACTAGAGCATCTCATTTGCAGCAGAGTGGGTGTAGGCAATTAGAATGGTAGCAGAATTGAAGGCAAATTATGTAGATGTAGGGAAACCATCTTTTTTGTTGTTTCTGTTTGAGCAAGGAAGAACTGAAGCAGTAGTGGAAGAAAAAATGGGTTTATTCTGTTGAAATGTTTATTAAATAGACGGTTTATATTTCTGCAGTCTTGTAAAGTGCGAAACTGCTGTTTTAAGAAGCATTATAAACATCAGCCTTCTAAAAGCAAGTTTACATATTAGAATTAATATGATGATACATGCTGTCCTTGTCACCATGACTTTTTTCATCACACTCTTTTTGTTCAGCTTTCAACCTCATATGTGAAGTTTGGAATGGTGTATAGGATTACATTTATTGTTCATAGATTTGCTTGAGCAATGGAATACATAGTCTTTTCTGTTTTACTTCAAAGAATTGCCAAGAAAATGCTTTTAGAAGAAATCAAAGCCAATCTTTCCTCTGATGAGGATCCATCTTCAGATGAAGAGTCAGATGAAGGAAAAAAGAAACCTGGCAAGACAAATGAACACCCAGCAGATGATGGTGAGCACCAAAATGCAGCTGGAAAAAAAGCGGTGCTGTAGGATCTGTCATAATTTCAAAGATCCTGTAGAGAAAATTTTAATTAGTGAAGTTTCTTCAGTTTCAGCAAAGAAATTGATCAACTGGTGTTAGCTGGTTGGCGAGTGTATATTACCATATGTCACTGTCTATTACCATGAGGTTTATTAACCCAAACTCCAGTGGGCGTGTTTTTTGTTGTTGTTGTTGTTTGGGGCTTTGTTGTTGTTTTTGTTTTGTTTTTAGTTAGTGGTTAGATTTTGTAAGCAATTCAGAAGTCCCAGGTATGTGTGAAGGATAGTGCATAAAGAACAGAAGGACATGCAAAAGCTCAGGAATGATATGACTAGCAAATGCACTTGTTGCTACAGATAATTCAGATGATCAGAAAGTGTAAAATGTGTATACTTGGAAGGCAAGTGTGTTATGTTATTCCTGATTCTCTGAAAAAGCGCAGAAAATAGTCAAAATTTGTTCTGATTTTAATTTTTATTAAATATTAAATAAGAAAAAAGTTACCAGTGTGCATGTTGCACTGACTCTTATCTCTGACAGAAGAGAACGAAAAAGAAGAAAATTCTGAGTCGGATTCGGAGGAAGAAGAGTCCAAGAAGCCTCTGTACAGGCACAGGCTGCTGCGCCACAAACTCACCATGAGCGATGGAGAGTCTGGCGAGGAGAAGAAGGCGAAACCCAAAGAGAACCCAAAAGAAGGGAAGCGCAGAAATAGAAGGAAAGGTATTGAATCCTAACTTTAGTATCACGGGGAGCACTTGACCTCTAAAACGGGTCTAAAACACACCAAGCTGGGTATCTGTAGTAAAAGTCTGTAATTTTAAAGCATCTATATAGACTTTCACATATATTAAATATGCAATTTCCATATCTGTGTTTGATAACTACTTCCATTTAAAATGTAAAAGATGACTACAAGTCATAACAGCTCTCTGGGCATACTTTATCCTTTGAATTGGATTAATCTTGAATATTCATTTTGATGAATGTTGCTAAACCCAGTATGACTAAGTCATAAATCTTAATTTCTCTCTTAATACAATATTTCTTTTTCTTGGACTATTAATGTGTCACCAGAAAATTCCTCTTACGGTGGTTTAAATGCTGCAAGCTTTAGTTGAGCACTAGATGGCAGTATGAAATGGTGCTTGATTTTTCTCATTTTCCTTATGGAATTTTTGCTTTACCAGTAATATTTATTTAAAAAAAAAAACTCAACACAATGTCAATGTGCATATAAGGGGTGACCAGAGTAATTCTCAGAACTTCAGCAATAACCCTGTAAACTGCATTGTTCCCAAGTAGAGCAGTACAGGTTTTTTCAGCTCAGTGTTTTAACCCCTCCATTATTAACATTGTTTCCCCAAGTTTGTAAAACAGTCTGTGTTTGAAATCTACTCAAAACATTTCAACTTTCCGGTATGTTCAAAATCCAATTATTTAGCAAGTGCTAAATAGCATGCTGCTTTTAATTACCTGTAAATGCCAGTGATGACTCCTAAAGGTAGTCACAGAAATTTACCTAATGCTGTTCTTTTAAATGCGCTTTTAATTTACCTTTTAGTCAATTTTAAGCTTGCGTTGCCTGAAGCAATTTCAAGGCATAAATACAGTATTTTAATTGCCTGTGTTGTTAGTATACTAGTGTTGTTTTTGTGAATCATGAAAAGTAAATCATGATTATAAAAATAATTGCAGCAAAAGCTTGTTTAAATAAAAACCATCTTTTGTTTACTGAAGAGTTCTGTATTCTTCCTCCATGTGTTCTTCTTTCTAATATAATGCTTTCTCTCATTCACTCTTGAATTATACTTAACTGTATACATATAAAAAGAGGTCTTAAGCCTTGGAGCATAAGAGGATGCTTGTAGGGACTCAGCTGGTGCTCGCATCTTCTTTTTTCTACTCTGGACACCTATTGCTGTTGCTCCCTCTTGATGCATTTAATGGCTGCCATTCTGCTGGAAATTAACTACTGTGATGATTTTTTATTTTTAAGCAATATATTGTGTGATTAAAAAATAGGTAATGCTACTTAGTTCAATGTAATATTTAATATGAAATCGTATTTTATTTTCCAAGTGAGCAGTGATGATTCAAATGACTCAGAGTTTCATGAATCTGCAGTTAGTGAAGAAGTTAGTGAGTCTGAAGATGACCAACGTCCAAGAACAAGGTACTACTGCTTGCATAAAAGGGGTATATATTCTGTTGCTTAGCATTATATTTTGTGTATTTTTTTAGCATTGTTCATCAGTGAAGCAATGAATTACCTTTCTTTAACAAACAATACTTTTCTCTTAATAGATCTGCCAAGAAAGCTGAGGCAGAAGAAAACCAGCGCAGTTACAAGCAGAAAAAGAAACGAAGACGTATAAAGGTTCAAGAGGATTCTTCAAGTGAAAATAACAACAAGGTACTATATTGTGCTGTTAATTAAATGGGAAAAGGAGTTAGTTTTTTAAGCCCTCTGGTTAGGAACTTGGCCATCTGGAACAGCTCTGTACAAAATAACAAGCAAGTCATAGCTGAATAAATGCAATCTGAATAAATCAGATCAGAAATACAGTATTAATATATATTATATTTAATGTATTAATATTTAATATATTACTTATGTAGTCCATAGTATCATATGATAACAGTACCTTTAGAACTGCTTTGCAAAGGTGGAGTTACCTTTAATATCTCAGAATATGGTATAATTAAGGTGGTACTTTTGTTATCATGGTGACCATCTTCTTTTAAAGAAAAAAAGCTTATTTTTTCTGTGAACTAATCTAGCTATGTATAAAAAATCATAAATATTGTATTGCATGTGAATTAAAACAAAATGTAAAAATCAAGGTTTTGGTGATCTTGATTTTTTTTTTTTTTTTTTTTTTTTTTTTTTTTTTTTTTTTGTAAATGGATAATTTATTTAATTTCTAATAGAGTAATTCTGAGGATGAGGAAAATGATGACTCGAAATCACCTGGAAAAGGCAGGAAGAAAATAAGGAAAATTATTAAAGATGATAAGCTCAGAACAGAAACACAGAATGCACTTAAAGAAGAAGAAGAAAGAAGAAAACGCATCGCAGAAAGAGAACGAGAGAGAGAGAAATTGAGAGAGGTATGTTCTGTTTTCCTTGCAAAACATTGCTAGGAAGATGTTTAATATACCGTATTTCTGTTTTAGTTTAATTTGGTAAGTAACTGCTAAAGCTGCTTTCTTGTAGCCATGTAAGCCATAGTTTGAGTTGTAATTTGCTGTAGATTAAGATTTGTACATTTTGTTTAAGGTTAACTTAAGCTATTTATTGCCTGTTACAGTTGTCTGATATTTTACCTTTCATGAGGTGGGGGGAGTCTCCTTGAAGCAGACCTGCAGTGCAAAGGGTTGAAGGTTTGCAAAATGCTTTGTGTGAAGTGTTTCTACTATGCACTGTTTTTGCCTTCAGGTGATAGAGATAGAAGATGCTTCACCTCTGAAATGTCCAATTACAACTAAGCTGGTTTTAGATGAAGATGAAGAAACCAAAGAACCATTAGTGCAGGTTCACAGGAGTATAGTTACCAAACTGAAACCACACCAAGTAGATGGTAAGGAAAAAAAAAAAGAGGTATTTATTTATTTATTTTTACCCCAACAATATGGCTAATACAACCCAAATTAGAGTAAAACTCCATGGCAGGCAAAAGGCAAAATGCAGGATTTAGTATTTTGTTTTTGGAAGATCAAAATAAAAATAAATGATATCAGCAATACATTATTCTGTTGTAGAGACAAAGAATCTTAGGAATGTAAAGTTGGAAGGGGCCTCAGAATCATCCAGTGTCCTGCACACAGGCAAAATGAAATATTTATTTGCCCTTCTGGAGAATCCACAATCTTCCAATACTTTTTTGTCTTTTGAGGACTTTTTTTCAGGAATACTTTTCCTAACACCTAAGATGGCTTCATTACAAGTTTGTCCATTGCTTGTTCTTCTGAATTTTCCTCAAAGATCATTATCTACTATTTCTCATTTTGGTAGTAAATCTCTGGACTTGCTCCAGTTCTTAAAGGAAGATACCCTGAACCAAACACAGCAGTCGAAGCCTTATTGGTGCTGAGTATAGCAGAGCAGAATACCTCTTATCAGCTGAATTTTAAAAAACTAATGATTTTTTTTTCAAAAATGTTCTTCAGGTGTTCAGTTCATGTGGGATTGCTGTTGTGAATCTGTAAAAAAAACAAAGACATCTCCGGGTTCTGGATGCATTCTTGCTCACTGTATGGGTCTGGGGAAGACATTACAGGTAAGGAACAAAAGTCTCTTTGCATTCTGGTCTGTAGCTTGCTGTAGCATGCTGATCTAGTAATTTTAATAACTTTCAGAACACAGTAAAAATTTGCTATTTTCTAGGTAGTGACTTGATAGGGATTGCTGAAAAATAGGTTTGTAAAAGGTTTTCTGGAAGAGGTTTGATCACTGTCGTTGTGCAAGTTCTGCTATACATTTGTGCATCATCTTCTATAGACCTATCTAAAATTTAAATCAGGAAATAATTTGTATTTATGAAAAGTTTATATTTAATTGTAAGTAATGTGTAGTTCCCTTGCAACCCAAAATAACAATATATAGATAGTAGTAGTTCAAGAACCTCTGTTTCTAAGCTAGTTTAATAATTAATCTTGAGCAGGTTGTACTGTTTTACTGTGCTCTTCATTCTTTTGTTACTCTTTAAATTGTTTCTTTTCCTCAGTGTTTTTTGGATTTATTTGCTACACTGCTAAGTAGAGGTTTGTAGTGCATTTTTTATCATTTAGTGTCTCATGTCAAATAGGTTCTGGTTTAAGATAGAGTGTCTTAAAATTTAGACTGTTCTAGGTGGTTTATTTTTCAGCAGTCGTTCATCTATACATTCATATTTTGGGGTTATTGTGCACTGAAAACATTTAAGACCAGAAATCTTTATTGTCTTGGAAGTAACCATAAGAGTTTCAACCACTTTCAACTATTTTTTTTGATTCTTTGTTTCTTTCTTTACAATTTACAACGATGTAAAGCAAAAAGCAATTCTTTGCTTCCTGAGATCTTCAAGTTTAAGCCTCCTTTAGCACATCAGTGCATGTAACTCTTCCTTCTCTACACTACTGAAGACCATTTCTTAAAATAGCTTTATAGGATATTATAGCATTAATCAATATTATTTCCATATACCTCTGTCTGCTACAAGCCCTGCTTCTTCCATGGTAAAAATGCCACAGTGAGCACCTCTACAAGTCTGTAAGTCTTCAAAGTCTGAACCTCACTCCCTATTTTAAAGTTTTTATTCCAAAACTGGTCACTGCTTATACCTCTCTTTCTTGGGCTTCTTTGCAGGCCTCAGGAGATGCTTATGCTTTGCCAAGTCACCTTGAGCTTAAAAAGAACTCAAAAGTTCTAAATTCAGTGATTTCCTGAATTCCCTGCATCTCAGTATTTAGGCCTGTATGTTCTGAGGTAGTTGGATTCTGTTTGCTTTTTTCCCAGTTATCTCTCTATGTACGTTTTGGATTTGAATTTAGCCAAATTTAGCCTCACTGCAATTGCTCTAGACAGAGCAGTGGGGTGAGTTGACTGTTTTGCTGCTGTGCTCCCTCATTTGTTCCCAGGAGTTCCTTTGACACAACAACCCTTCCCTTTGCTTCTGAGAAAGAGGAAGGATATTTTTTTGAGATCCCTAAAGAAAGGAGAGTAATAGTCTCATCTATGCTGAAAAGGACTGAACATTTACATTCATAGGTAGAAAGGATAGTGCCTTTAACTGGTGTCATCCTGAGCCTTCAGCAAGGAATCTGCTTCCTGCCTCTTGACCTGCAGGAAATTGACTGTCAGTGCATCTTTCCAGAAAAACCTGCCTCTTACCATTAGACAAGCTTACTGTTGATAAAAGCAGGGCTGTTTTGGTTTCCCTCTTGTAAGCCTTCATTGAAGTTCTGACGCTGTGTGCTTATTGCGGGAAACATGAGTTATCGGACCAACTACCTGATGAAATGACTGTTAACAAAGGAAGGAATTTTCAGGTTACTGTGAACCTACTTGATTCTCTAGCACAGGGTGAAGACCAGAAATCAGATCTTCAACTTCCACAGATACTGGTATCTGTTATAATTGATTTGAAGTCTGTATCGTTTCAGTCAGAGCCTTCTTCCTCCAGGATCAGTTCTTAGCTATGAAATCACTTTTGATAATGCTTCTAAGTGAGGTTGTGGCTGTCCGTTCTAGATGACATAGCAACCTACAACCCTTCATTCTAAGATTCCTCTTCAAATGGACGCACTGCTTGCAAGCCTTGGAGCTCAGTCTCTTTAGCACGGTGATGGAGCATAGTTCTCAAAGAGGTTATTTTCTTCCTACAGTGAGGATGGGATCCTCAAAGCATCCATGAGGAAATGCCATCTCACCATCCTTTTCCATCTTGCTCAGTTGTGGTGAATGCTTCCCCATTGGATTGGGAAGCCCTATCACAAAACCTGAAGGCTCCAGATCTGTTCGTTCATAGCGAGGTCAGTATATTGACATACTGGAATTCCAAGCTGTATAAAAGATATCTCAACCTTTCTGTGCCATAGTGAGATTCATAACGTGAGAGTGACAACGCCAGTGTTGCAATGTTGTCAGTAAACGTAGCAAACAAAATGCTTGGCGATCCTGTTGGCAGTCAGTTAGGCTTTGACACTTCTCTGCTTGTTATGAGAATTGTCAAAAGTATTTGCTTTCTTTAGTGCTCATCTGCCTTGCTGGGTGGCATTAAACATGTTCATCACACCTGGAAGCTACTAGGCAGAAGACTAGACAGCTGCTAGGTGAGCTAGGCTTGATGTCTTCGGTATTACTTTTAGATATTTCGTGTACTCCAGAGAGAATCAAGTGGGAGCCAGTTATGCTTAGCTAGAATTACCTAAGCCTTACTGGGTCAGATGCTTTCCTGTTTCTTATGTTTTCTTCTCTAATCCTATTGTTACCCAAGGATCTTCAAAAAGCAAGGTAATGTAGCAAATATATGTTCCTCTTCTTCTCTGACTTAGCTGAGACAAATTCTGTTTAAGACTTGGTGATCTTGCTAGATTTGGAGAATCTTTCTTGACATGGGGGTTGCAAGATGCAGGAGCTGTTTTGGAGCACTTTAGGTTGGAATAACACCTTTATTTAGATGCCTCTGAAAAAAAATAGACTGAAGGGAATTGAGGAAACTGTGGATTTTTATGTTTGTTCTTTTTTGAGTATCGCGAAGCTACAGAGGAGCAGGGGGGCTGCAGTCATTCTGTATATGTGTTGTTCAAGTAAAACAAGCTTCAATCTTAAATGCTTGTGTTGCCCAATGTATGGACAGTATGTTTCTATTAAGTCCAACTACTGATATTTAACTTTCTGTATTAATGTTGAGAGGACAGACGCAAGATTTTGTCCACAGTCCTATAGAAATGGATTTTTGTACGTGCGTCAAAATTCACCTTTGAACAGTATTTTACGTACCTAATTCTGACTTAGGAATTATGGTTTTTCAGGACTTAAATTACACCTTATACTGGAAATTTGCATTAGAAATAAAATGAAGTCTGTGTTACTTTATGTACTATATACTTAAGTAAATTTATAGTATTTCATAGCAGAAGATATTTGCTTGTGTGATCCACATGTGTTTGTAAGATTTGACAGTCTTTTTGATCATAACTTCTTGAAAAAAAAAGCCACAATGAAAAGTATGTTTTAGTTGTTTTGACTGTTATAACTGAGGTAACTGGCTTATTTTCTTTTTTATGTGGTTCTTTGCCAGTGCTTCTGCTGTACTCTGTTGTGGTGTTTGCAGTTTAGCTCTTAAAAAAGCTAAATCCAAGACGAGTTTTTAGAAGACTATGTAAGTCATGGAGAAGAATATCAATAAAGGATCAGGGAAATAAAGCAGTTAGGGACTTGCTGGCTCTCAAAGATATAGGACTTGTGTCATCAGTCTTTTAGGTAGATTCTTTCTGCATCTGAACATAAGATGCTTTCATCTTAGTATAATCACTAGTATTTCTTTCATTATTATAGCATCTAAAAGCTTGTTTGAACAAGACTTGGTAAGCTTTCTATGTGAATGTATATACACTTGTATGTCTCTGTTCTGGATATTAGTACTGAATGCTTAATTTTGGGTTTGTGTTTTCCTCTTGTAGGTAGTAAGCTTTCTTCATACAGTCCTACTCTGTGACAAGCTGGATTTCCGGACAGCTCTGGTAGTATGTCCACTGAATACTGCCTTGAACTGGTTGAATGAATTCGAAAAATGGCAAGAAGGTTTAGAAGATGATGAGAAGCTAGAGGTAAACAACTTAAAAAGAGTTCTTAAAAATGAGTAACTTTTACATAATTGACTTACATAGTTGGCAAGGTCCACCACTCAAAATATAGGTTGAGGAATGCAGTTTCTTTGAAAAATGTACCTACAATAATATGCTTTTGGAATTTAAATGTTATGCCACTATTTGGTGTTTTCAAGAGCAGATGTAAGCATATTCCTCTCCTTTTGAAAGGTCTGTGAATTAGCAACTGTGAAACGCCCTCAAGAGAGAAGCTATATGCTCCAGCGTTGGCAAGATGAAGGAGGTGTGATGATAATAGGCTATGAGATGTATCGCAATCTTGCACAAGGCAGAAATGTGAAGAGTAGAAAACTTAAAGAAATATTTAATAAAGCTTTAGTTGATCCAGGTAGGTGAAAGTTAATGCGTGTGTATGCTGTGTATGTTATAGTTCCTGGTTTGATTATGTGAGCTAAGTAATCAGACATGTGGAAATCTGTTTAAAAAGTCATTTTAAAAATAATGTTGGTGAGGGATTTTGCAAGGAGGTTGTTTCCTTTGCTGAGGTACAGGAATAGTTGTTCAGAAACCACCCCTTGCACTTTTGTGAGTAGACTGTCCCTGATTTTGTGCTTGCATGTAACTATTACAGACCTTCTCAGTCCTGCACCCTTGTGAATCTCTCTTTTTCTTGTTCTGTTCTTTTTCCAAATATGTGTAGACATTCTGGGACAACTTGGTAGCACTGCTAGGTTACTAACTTGTGTAGATGTAATTAAGTTCAAAAATGGCAGCACACTGAGCATTGACAGCTTTGGATAATATCACAAGGAAAAGAAAGATAACAGTTAATCTGTCTTTTAGCTTGATTGATAAAAAGGAGTCATACTGTTGAGCAAACTAATAATGAAGTAACTGAGTAATTATTTTTATATTCCTTCAAGTTTTTCTCTATTGAAACTAATGACAAAAAGGCAAAAATGTATTTTTGTTGGTATCCAGTGGTTTTTGGATGCATTTTGTTTGGCTAAATTAGTGGGGAGTATCTTGCAAGACTCACTAGTCGTTCCTCTCTGTCCCCGTGAATCACAGCATTGGCCACGTACTGGGATGCCACTAAGGAAAGAGGAGTTCCGAAGCCCTGAGCTGGCTTATTGCTGAGGCTGTAAAAGAGAAAACCTTTGCCCTGGGAGCAATTTTTATTTTAAAAAGTGACAAATCTGGTATTTGAGTGTAAATTTAATGACATGTGGCTGGTTCTGCTGAGTGCTGCTAGGGTAGATATATTCTCTAGTAGTAGCTTACATTGCCCTGTATACGACAGAAGAGGGGACCAGAAAGGGCAGGTTTAGGGAAGGTTTATAGCGGTGAAAATAGTGTGAGAAGTGATTTCATTAATTAAATAGCTCCACTCTGTGAAATAACAGGGGGATTGCACACTCATGTGAGGAAAGGAACGGCTTCCCACAGTGCTCTGTGAACTGCTAAATCACTCTGGTTTATTGAGAGCTGTTGTGTTGTGCTTGCAGCGTATCCATAATTTTTTTTCTGTATTGTTAATACTAGTAAAAATTCCATTACTGTTTACCTTGGAAAGAGCTCTTTAATTGACATTTGTAAATACAAAACTGGCTTTAAGTTTGTGTAGACCTTAGGTAACAGAAGAATCCATACCATGCTGAGCTTATACCAGGTTACTGCTATAAGATTCCCTTGCTCTGCAGGAGTCTTTAGCCCTGAGCTGGTTCAGATTGGAGCCCATAGAAAGAATGGGTCAGTAATAAGAGGCGTTTGCCTGAAATTAAGGGAAAGGAAGGCTTTGGATTGGTGTGTGTGCTCTGCACACTGTGGAAGGCACAGAAGTCTTGAAACAGTGTGGGGAAACGTTTCTGGGACACATTCAAAAATTCACAAACAAGTAAAATCAGACTGATGTAAATGTGTTTGAAATTCTTTTAGCTAGTGCATTTTCATAATTGTCTTCTACACCTGTTTAAAAGGACTTTTTTTTCTGTTTTTTATTCTTTCCAAAGAAAGAACTTCCAGAAATTGCTCCAGATCTTAAAACCATCAGATTGCTAAAATCTGTTCTGCTGAGTTTTGTATTCTTTATCTGAAACCCCAATTTCTAACATGTACTAATTCTGAGGTTGCTCTGTGTACTGTGTGTGCGCCTGTGACTCTGTTTGACACTCCGTGTGCTGCTTGTCTAGGATTTCACTCTAGCATCGTTGGCTTTATCTTTTAGAAAAAGATTGTGGACATTTCACTGTGACCTTCAGCTACACAGTGGCAATCTGTTTCTCTGTAATTCAGATAAGATTTGATTGTGTGTCTGTATCTTAGATAAGATTTTAAATTACTCTGTTTACCCATATCAGTACTCATCTACTGTCTTACTAAAGCAAAAAAGAACATACAGCTACCTGGGTTTCAGTTATTGTTACGACCGGTAGATGGCAGCATAAGCTGAATTTAAGAAATAGTTTTATGGAATTTTAGCAAGGTGAAAGAAAATAAGTATGTGTGCACACTTGGTGCACAGAGATGTTTTATAGGAATATAGCACCAGACTTCATTTAATCACTCACAAACATTTTAATAAGTGACATGATTGTTTACCAGACTAGCTACTGTGAATACCTGTGTAGGGATTAAACAAGAACTCTAATATTGCTAAAGCAAGGCTATTGTGAAAACAAAATAAACTTCAGTAAGACCAGATTCTCACCGCCAGCTACTTTGTGACCTGAGATCTAACATCGTTATTTCTTTCTAGGCCCTGACTTTGTTGTTTGTGACGAAGGACACATACTAAAAAATGAAGCATCTGCAGTTTCTAAGGCAATGAATTCTATTCGATCTAGGAGACGAATAATTCTTACAGGAACACCACTGCAAAATAATCTTATAGAATGTGAGTATTTTTCTCTGATTTAAGAAATGCTTATCTCCCTGAATATACCTTTAGCCTCAGCAATATATAATTTGAATCAGTTGCAAAAATCTTCATGAATATGATTTTGTCATATGATTATGTTGCTGTGTGTCAGTCCTCCTCAAATTCTGTCTAGTATCTAAAATGAGATTGTTTTAAATCCGACATTAAATTTAGAAGTTACCTCTGTTTTAAGTATGTATTGGTTTGAGATGTCCTTTACTGAAGACATCATTTGTAATTTTTTTTGTTGTTGTTCAGCAGAAGGTATTTCTTAGATAAGACAAATTCATTTTCTTTTAGAACTAACACTTCCATTAGTACTGTACTTTCCATTTTGAACAAAGAAAGCCTGTTATTTCTGTTCTAGATCACTGCATGGTTAACTTCATAAAGGAGAATTTACTTGGCTCAATTAAAGAATTCCGGAATCGATTTATAAACCCAATTCAGAATGGTCAGTGTGCAGACTCTACTCTGGTAGACGTCAGAGTAATGAAGAAGCGTGCACATATTCTGTATGAGATGTTAGCTGGATGTGTTCAGGTAAGAGCTGTTTAATTAATTATCTGGATTAGCTGGTGGTCGGTAGAGGAATTATTTATTTTTTTTCTAATAAAACATTTAAAGGACAATTATCCTGTAAATCTGCTATTAGAGTAGACTCTTGAATCCAGCAACTGTTTTTGACTTTGACCAAAAATACGTAGTTTTTATCAAATGTCAGTGTATCTTGACCAGGACATATACATGTATTAGGGCATACAGGTATTTTTCTGTTAGAAGACTAGAAAATGACATGGTAGAGAAGGACAAAAGTTATTTTGAAATATCCTAATTTCATTTTAAGTATATATTTAAAGAATACACATCCAAAAACTGCCTGGAAAGTTGGTGTTTCATAGTTAGTCACTTGGTTCTGGACTCCTATCTTTTTAATTTGTGATAATGAGGGCAATTTGGAAGAAGAAAGAAGAATGATTAATCATGTCTAGAAAGGTGGAGAAATAATTGGCTCAAAACCCTTAAATTTAAAATAAAATAACCCCCCCCCGCCGCCAAAGGAGAGAAAAAAAAAAAAAAAAAAAAAAAACAGATTTCCTAAGTGCAGGCTGGCTCCTTCCTCTTCAGTTACCTTGATGGAATATTGCACCTTACATCGAAAACGGAATGCAGTGGGCACTAAGTATAGCGAAATTGCATACCCTAAAACAGAAAGCAATTACCTTCAGTAGGATACTTAATTTGTAATACAAACTTTGGTATTAACTGCTTCACCTACTTAGGCTTTCAAAAAAACTTTCAACATTAAAAAAAAAAGGTGCAGTTATCAGAGCAACTGTTGAAGCTGCAGTCACCTTTGCAGGGAAGTGGAACTGGGACATGGGGTTTGCTAATCCTGCGTGGGCTTTTCTAGATGCTGCTGTGCTGTAGCTATGCTGTATGCTCATGTAGTCTGAACTAGTCAAGCATGAATGCAGAGGCAGGAAGGGTTCTTTGCGAAGAGTGGCTGTATTTAGTGTGTTTTTGTTTTGTTTTTCACTTTGTGGTTGGAAAACATCTGAATTATTGTAATTTATGCAAGGTAATTTGTCATTTAAGATGCCAGAAGTTTTTAAGCTCAGCATAGCAATTTTTGTGTTTACAATGTTCTGTCTGTAAAATTACAGAGGAAAGATTACACAGCGCTAACGAAGTTCCTTCCACCAAAATATGAGTACGTGCTAGAAGTTAGAATGACACCTATTCAGTGCAAGCTGTACCAATACTATCTGGATCATTTGACAGGTATGCTCAAAATGCTCAGGTTTTAGTTCATATTTTTTTCCCCTCTTTTAAACATAAAACATGATTCATTCAATGACCTTCTCTTCAAAGGAACAAATTATCAACGGTAAGATTGGAAGGCTAGTGCTAAAACTAGAGATATAGCAGTGTAAGTGCACTGTAGATCCATCCAATTTCCTTTTATCATCATGCTAGTTGAGGCTGTTATTTTTCAAATATTGATGCTTTGGGGGAACCCTCTCCTCTCTTGTTCTCAAAACTCACAAGTCACTTTTTCCCAATGATCGTGCTTTTCATCAGCTTTCATTTCAGTCTTGACTGGTTCTGTCTTTGAGGACTTCTTCCAAATTAAGAATAAACTTATTTAATGGAAAGGATATGTAAGGAGAAGAAAATATATGTGCCATAAGCTGCTTTGCTGTTCACATCATGTTAGAGAGAAAACCACTTATGTTTGTAACTTAGTATATGAAGATACCTAAATCCTTGCAGCACTTCTGAGGTCTTGGATGAGGGAAATCTTGAGGAACTTTCACTGAGGTTGTGTTTATGGTCAGTCCTCAAGCAACCAAATTTCACAGCAGCACCTTTTGGGATCTTGTTTAAATGCTGCTTATAATAGAGTTAGTGATCAGGGTTGAATTCCATAGTCAAGAAGGCACTGATGATAGGCAGGCTTGTGTCTAAACTTTTAAAGCATGTGTTTGCTTTTAGTAGTGGCTACAAAATGTATTACAGAGTCTGTTATGCCAGTTTACTACTTTTGTTTTTGTGCGCTTGATAAAGCACATGTAAAGCTGCTGTATTTTATTTTTTTTATAAATAGTTTACATTAACAGCGCTTCAAAACAGTATATAAACAAACCTAAACATTTATGTAGTGCTTGCTCCTAACAAGTCTTGCACTGTCGTTGGTTCTGCCTGAGCTGCTTTTTATAGAAGAGTTCTGAGAAGAAGCTCTGTTGTATTCTGTTCATTTATTCTTTCCAAACAGCTCCCAAAAGTTTGTAGCTTAAAAAAAAAAAAAAAAAAAAAAAAGCATTAGCTGTTTACTTTATGGGCACATGTGTGGGTGATTCGAGTTAAATTCTTGTTGTTCGTAGCAATCTTGCAGGGCTGTTTTTGTAATTTTAGGCTATACAACACAGGCTTTGTTGCTCTCCTGTGCTTTGAGATGGCAAAGTAGATCTCCTGCAGATCATTGATTAGGGCAAGAGATAGTGCTGTATGGTTGCAAGTGCTTTTATTCTTCCTCTGTGCAGAAGCCTTTATTTTACATGCTTTATTTTTTGATAAGCAGGCAGCAGATAAGAAGTAGCAGCCCCTAATCCAGTGTCTCTTAAAGTTAAGGACTGGTCCTGTTTCACACCTTACTCCTTAGCAGATTGATTTTTTTCCTCTCTATTAATTTGGGGTTAGTTTCCTGACAGTTGGGCCTGCTGAATCAAACCATCCAGGGATCAGTACCAGAGACAATCAGGAAGAGGAGGGAAATGAAAGGGGAGGAAGGAAGGAGGAACTGTCTTCTCCAGCTGTGGCCTCTGGGGTTTCTTTGAAATACAAACTGAGTCTTCATGTTAAAGACAAAAGCAGCAGGGGATGTTTTCCATCTCATCTGTATTTTTAATGAAGTTTTCCTTTTCTATAGGCTATTGCAGAGACATAGAACTAAATTATACATACGTTAGGTGCAATTTTACTAAGTCAGTTTTCCTTCGTATAACAAGAAGAATACATGTTTTGTTTTGGTGGTTCTTTCACATAGAGAATATGATGTAAACTCTGTTAGGGCATACTAGTTCTGAGTTCAGGGCAGTAAATTCTCTGATGTTAGCTCAGGATCAGGGAATATAAACCTGTAGTACTCTGCTTTTCTTGCAGTCAGGTTTACCAGAGACAGAAACAAAAATGGGAAGATACCTGATATAAATCCCATCAAAAATGTGCTTCATTAAAATGCTTATATTCTGTGTTTTACTGGGATTGCCTTGTCGGTCTGATAAATGTGCTAGATAAGCTTTGTATGCTTGATAATTTTGTTTTCTTGCAGTTAGATATGCCTTAAATGATGTAACTATAGCAAATATGAAATAATTATTACTAATTACCACTGAAATATGGTCAGATTCAAGAACTTTAAGTTAATATGTTGCTTAAGTGTGAGTAAGTGAAGCTGCAGAAAATAAGTATAGCTCTGTGAACACTTCTCTGCACATTTGGGCTTGAACAATGAAAATAGGCTTAGTTACTTTACTGTGGCATATTAATGCAGACAAAGCTAGCTGAAAACAATAAGACAAAATCATTAAAGGCTAAATGCAAATTTACTTTACTATCTCTAGCCTGAGCTGCTTTTTAAGACCTACAAAACCTAAGTAGACATGACTATCCTTTTAACAGGTTTTGGATTCATTCTATATTGTATAGAAATGTACTTCTATGTAAAAATGTAATCATGTTTCTCATTATCAAAAAAAGAGGGAAATCGAATTTTGACAGCTTTAACTAGGAAAGAAATGCCTGGGACTGAGTAATTCGACCTCTTTTACAAGAGACGTTACAATATGATGTGCATCTGGAAAGAACGCTCAGTACTGAGCTAATGGATTGTTCAAAGGGGAACAGTATGTGGCAAACTTGCTTCAAGGTTTGCCCTAAAATCTGAACTTTATTGTCAGGTGTAGGTGGTGGCAATGAAGGTGGAAGAGGCAAAGCTGGAGCTAAGCTATTCCAGGATTTCCAGATGTTGAGCAGAATCTGGACTCACCCTTGGTGTTTGCAGCTGGATTATATTAGCAAAGAAAATAAGGTAAATTAGATATATCAAAATACTCTGTACTGAGAACTTTCCAAATAAGCTTGCCAAATGCTAGGTAAAGTTTCATCAAATTAATGGAAATCTTTGTTGCTGTGGGGTAGAGTGATTTTTGCTGCTGTTTTTGTCATATTGTTATTTCTGGATATGCTGTCATTCTTGAAACAGTTTGCAAGGCCAGTCCTTTGTGGAACTTACCATTGTTTAAATGAAGAATAAGCAGGTGGCTAAAGGTTTAATAAAAGCTTCTGCATGAGAGTACTTAATAAAATTTCTGTTTTTTCTCTTTTGAGGGCTATTTTGATGAAGACAGTCTGGATGAGTTCATAGCTTCAGATTCCGATGAAACTTCAATGAGTTTAAGCTCTGATGATTATGCAAAGTAATTGAGCTTTTATTTGTTGTTTGTTGTTGGATTTATTTCCCTAATAGAACTTAAGTGATTTGGCTTTGGTTTTGTTTTTTTAAAGTAAATGTTTGTTATAATACCTTCTATTGCAGCAGAATACTTTTGAATTGTAAGGAGGTATATAATTTTATCTTTCTAGGAAAAAAAAATCCAAGGGGAAGAAAGTGAAGAAGGAGTGTAGCTCAAGTGGAAGTGGCAGTGATAATGATGTCGAAGTCATTAAAGTCTGGAATTCAAGATCTCGTGGAGGTGGGGAAGGAAACCCAGAGGAACTTGTGAACAACCCTCCATCTGTTGCAAAGTCAGATGAAGGTGAGTGCGAAGTACCAGTAGACTGCATAAGATGCAGGGTTGTTCTGCAAAAGGTGCTTCAAGGGAGCTGTCACAAATTCTACCTTATTGCAAAAAAAGTGGCAAATTCCCTGATTCATCAAACCAATTCTATGCTTACAGCCGCTGCTATTTGTAATGATACGTGCCTATTGGAAAAATAAAGGGCATTGACAGTGTACGTGCATGAGAAATATGTACACATACAGATTTTAATTAAATGTGTTAATTACTTGCATTATTGGAAGGATGAGTTTTTGAATACAGATCATTTAAATGTTTAGATCTGTCTCTTGCAGCTTTGTCCGACTTAATGGGAGTGTAGCATTTCTAAACAAACATTTGCTGCTGTACCAGACAGGGTCTGAGGATAGCCTGGCATTCTCATTTCAAATGGTGAGGGCCCTTTTGCAAAGTTTAGGGGTGAAATGGGAATAGATGGTGTATGTAGCGTTTTCCCGCTGCATATATAGGTCGCTTCTTTGGTTAACATGTTCATTATTCACTCTAGAATTGAAAAAGGAAGGCTCAAATGTGAGTTCTGTCAAGATCAGTTCTTTCTTGTCCCCAAAATGTTACTGCTATGTTGTGATTGAGTCCCTGTGTATAGTCTTAAATTTTAAATGCTTTGAATTGCTCATGAGATGGAACACTTTTCTCCTACAACGTAAGTAAATACTTCAGTCAGATCAAAGTTTTTAAGTGCAAAAAGTTCAGGTTATATTTCTAATTAATCAATCCATATCACTCTAATGCAAAAGAAGTTAAACCAAAGGCCATACAATACCAGAAAAAGAAATTAAGTAATATAAATAAAGATAATTTCTGGTTCCTGGCTGCCTTTCTGGTTCAGATGATAAAGCTGAATGTAAGCTTTCTCCTGGTTGAATTTAGCAGTATTTCAGAATAGAGATAATGTGAGTACCATTAAAGGTGGGCATGCTTTGCTTTGGATGCTTTGTAGTGGCTGATTTAGATCCAAACAGACTTACCTTGTTTTACTAGGTGCACTGTTGTTTTGGTGTAGTTATACAGTGAGAAACTGAATTTTTACATTTCTTTCTCATACTTTTATAATTCTAGGAGTTCAGTCAAATTATCAAAGGTAGTTGATCCACTAAGTTGTTAAAAATTAGGTTGTTCCCAAGTATGTGTTTTGTAGGTTCTATTAGTGTAGCAGTGTTACAACTGTTCTGCAGACAGTAAGATTTTATTAACTTCACAAAAAGGCAGAATATGATAGTGATTTTTTTTCTACTACTGTGAATTACAAAAGGTGAAGTTTTAATACAAAAGCAGGAAGTTTTCTTCCCTGAAAGTTTCTTGCAGGATGAATTAGGTAACTCAAAGACTTTTCTGTTTCCAAGAGTTGTAGGTGTTTGATATGGCTTCATTAAAAATTTATTTTTAACTGTTGTAACACTTATGGATTAGTTTTCAAAGATGCATACTTGTAGGAAACAAAGCTCCCTCCTTGAGGAGAAGATGCAGGTGACAGCTATTTCTCTGAATATTCTGTAGCATAAAAATGAGATTTGTACCTGCCATTGGTAACTGGAGGAATTAAACTGCTAATCTAGGAGTCTTTTTTCTGATTGTATATTTTACTCAGTTCATGACAGCTAGTAATGAGGAAGTAGTTTTGCAAACTTGAAGTTTTTTTTTTTTTAAAGTATTTACACAGTCTCGTGCTTTCAATTTTAGTTTTAATTAGATTTTATTTTTTGTACAGGTAAAGCTGCATCCTCTTCCAATCCTGGCAGTCCGGCTCCAGATTGGTACAAGGATTTTGTCACGGACGCAGATGCTGAAGTGTTGGAACATTCTGGGAAAATGGTGCTTCTCTTTGAAATTCTTCGGATGGCAGAGGAGCTTGGAGACAAAGTGTAAGTCAATTCTAGAAACAAATATTTTTAAGGACTATTTAAATGCAGAAGTCTGTTTTCTTCATTCAGTCTTTATAATGCTGTGGCTCAGTGTTCTGAAATAAGTTTGAGAGTGTTTTCACGTACATGCTCATACCCCATTGAAGCCATTAACTCTGTCTCAAAAAACTGTTTGATTCAAGGGACTATCCGGGTGAGGAGGGAAGAAAAAGAAATCAATGCAATAATTAAAATAAGTTCCGAGGTGAATTTTGTTCATTTCATTGTTTCTGATTTCAGCCTAGTATTTAGCCAGTCTCTAATATCACTGGATTTGATCGAAGATTTTCTGGAGCTCGCCAACAGGGATAAAACTGACAAAGAAAAAGCTTGTGTTTATAAAGGTGAGTGCCAGCAAGACCTGTTACAAAGCTAATGACTCTTTTACAACTCTGTTCAGCCCAAAAGGGATGGGGTTTGAATAAATTGTTTTTTTTCTGAGAAATACTATATGCTCTCTACCATGCCTGATGGCAGCAAGGCCTCTGATCTCTGTGTATCTTGTCTATATGGACTCTTGCTTCTGAAATCATTCTCTATCATTTGTGTTTAATACATCTAAAGGATGTATTAAACACAAATAACCTAAAAGGAGAGAAGGTGTTTTGTTAAATTTACACAAAAGTGATCTTGTGTGCTGATCTGTGTTGAATTCCAAAACTTCCTGCTGAGAGAGATGGTGAAGGAGGACTATACTGCTTTATAGCAACGTATGTTTTGAGACTGAATGCAAAATGGCAACCTACGCTTTCTGTGTATTACAATATATTGTTTTATGGATTCCATGAGGGAGCAGTGGATTGAATTAATCATTTTTCTGGTGTTGCTTGAATGGTGAGGAACTTCTCATTAACGGTACGCGTTATGCATTATGGGAAATTCATTTCCTCTGTGCAGTTCTCCCCACTGCTCTTGAAGATTTCAGTTCATTTTTATGTAGCTGTTTATTTTCACAGTATATGTGGATTGAAGAGCTTCTCTGAATCTGTCATTCCTTTCAGATATCTTATTTCTAAGTACAAACATGTTGCACAGTTGCATAACAGAAATTTGGCTTAGCAATGTCAAAGACATAGTTGGAGGAAGATCCTCCAGTATCTTTCACACAGATTTATTGTCCCTGGCTGCTGCTGCTTCCTTAGCTTCTGAACATTTGTCATCTTCAGGTTTTGAGTTGTTGGTATTTTTAGAGTCTGCAATTAGACTATGTATTATAATAAAAGTCTCCACATTTAGACCTTCTGGATCTGACTCAACAAAATGTTTCCTACAGTTAATTATACTGAGCAGTGCTCTTTCTTAAAATAAAACAGAGCTATTAACTGTTTTAATTTTAATTGATGACACAGTGAATTTTGTTTTGTTTACTTATATACTGCCAAAGAAAAGGGAAAGTTGATTCTGAGTTGCAGGGGAAAGAAAACCTGCTTCTATCAGCTGTAGTTTTTATATTTTTTGTCTGGCAAGAATTAGCCATAACTCACAAGATAATTAAAATTGAACAGCTGATTTGATTTTCAATTCCAAAATGATTTGAGCTGGACTTTTGAAATCTCCTTTTAAGCATTTGCTTATGGATGATGTATATAGCAGAGTTTTTAAATGCTATTGACAGTATTTATATTATTCTACTCCTGAATTATTTTAGACAAAATGAGTTTATGGGTGGTGGGAATTACTGAAGTAAGGGCTTGTGGGTCATCACTGTCCTCACAAATTCAGTTGCTGTTATTTTCTGACTCTTACATTTATAGGTGAGGGGAAGTGGTTCAGAAACATTGATTACTATCGCTTAGATGGTTCTACTACAGCTCAGTCAAGAAAGAAATGGGCGGAAGAATTCAATGATGAAACTAATGTGAGGTGAGATCTGTACTGATGTATATGCTAAATGTTTTACTCCTTTTTCATTTGTTCTGTATTTGTTTGTTACTTGTTACATAGCAACTTAATGACATGCAGATAAAAAAAAATCACAAGGGTGCCAGGTGCAAAACTTGTTTAATATTTTTGTTTTGAGCATGCAGCTGTTCTTCCTCAATGCTTAGCGTGCGTGTTTGTTTTCTTCAATACCTGTGGCCAAATTATATCTTACTTTTGGGGGGAATTCTATATTCACCTTCTCTATTTGCTGAAATCACCTGCAAGCATTTTCTGTAGTCGCAGTTCACTTCCTTTTAATTTCAGCTTAAATAGTTCAATCGTATTAAAGAAAGAACTAAGGAAAATATATAGGTTTTTATCTGTCTTTGCATTTGAAATCTTCCAGCTGTTTCTTTGAGCCAGTCTGCTGTTTCCGTGTTTTGAATCAGAGGGGTTGCACAGTTTCTCTAGCAGCTCGGCAATCTCTGGCTTGAGTTCCTTGGCCTCTGGGGTTCTCCTGAGTTCCAGTAGCTTTTTAACATCTAACTGATCTGTTTGGTCTAATACTTCCGATGTATTAACTACAAATTGATCTACTTCCTATGACCTGCCTGCTTCAAAGAATGCATGCGGTATGGGAATCTCCCCACCATTTTCATCAGTAAAGACCAATGCAGAGAAATTACTGAGCTTTTTTGCTGTGGCCTTAACCACCCCAAAGTCTTCTTTCGTACCTCTGTCCTCAGATGGTTCCTCTGATTTCCTAACTAGCTTTTACTGCTTTTGAAATATTTAAAACATCTTTTGCAAGTCAGTTTTCAAATTCTTTTTTAACTATCTTAATTTTCTGTTTATATTTGACATGTTGTGTTTCATGGACTTTTTTATTCTTGTTTGGGCTAATTGTCATTTTATAATTTAATAAATGACAGCCTTCTCTCTATGGAATGTAGCCTCTCTTTGCCTATCACACACAGTTTACCTCAGCCTTTACAGAAGCATTTGGAACAGCCTTTAGGCTGTCGATAGGATTGTTTTTTTTATGTACTCCTCCTTTTAAGTGCTTGGAAAGGCATAGGTCATTTTTCTTCTAGTCTCTTCATTTGTATATAGTCCTCTTTGTAGAAATAGAGTATTGTGCTGATTTTCTTTGGCTTGCTTCTTCTGTTACAGTGTTAAACCAAAATACATTGTGATTATTATAACCTGGGGGTTCTGTCTCTAATATCTCTTGAGCAATGTCCTGTGTCCCAGCACTTAAGACCACAGCTCGAGTAGTTTCCTTTCTTGAAGGAAAACTGTTTCCTTTCCAGAAAACAGTTTCATTTACTCTGTCAAAAGACATTATCTCTGCATTAGATCTGATTGATCCAATCTATACTTTGATATCCTTTACAAGGTCATTAAAATGGGACACATTTTTCTTCTTGGAATATTACTTTTTTTTTCAAGAAAAGAATTTTAAGTGAATAACTAATATTTCTTGGGTGTAAATTCTTCGTATCTATGTGCTACTAACCTAAATGGTAATCAAGTTGATATTTTAACTTGCATATGTGTTGGCTTAAGTTAATTGTTTTAAAATAAAATTATTTACATTCATTGTGGAGAATACCAACGTGCAAAAGATAACTGAGGGAATGCAAAATGTGCTCTTCAGTAGTAAGTTATTTAGCTTGGTATAAGAACTGTTCTTAAAACGAACTAAATATTCAGGAATATTCACAAAATATTCAGGAAGAAAACTGGTGTATGTAGTTGTGGATATAATGTGGTTTTGCTGTTACTAAAGGGAAATATGCTTGAAGTTGAGAGGTTGCCCTTGCTCACATGGCTTGTGGCAAAGGACAAAGTGGTTTGTGAGCAGATGTAGCTCATTTATCTTCTCACACCAGCTCAAACATAAAAATGAAGAATGATATATTGTGATTTTAGTTTGGCAGGTACATTTTATAAAATGTCCATATTTTGTACTATTTTTAATACTATTTGTTTAGCGCAAATGTAGTAGGTAATTGTGCATTGGTAGGAAAAGATATTTCCATAGGAACAAGTTTTGCAGCAACTTTCATTTTTCTGATGCCATTAGAAAGATTTTTAGAATTAGATTTTTGCAGAAAATATTAATACTCACAATGTTTGAAAGATTTCAAGCTGTTCCAAAGTAAAAATCATCTTTAAACTTCATCTCAACTTAACGTGATTGTCTCTTGTTCTGCCGAGGTGGTTTTTTTTCAGTTGCTTGTTTAAAAAACTGAAGCCTTTCTGTGGCCACTGCCACAAACAGAAAGGAAAGAGATGATGTGGAGCAAACAGTGTGGGATTCTTCCTACATCGTGATATGAAGCACTCCGTTTTGCTTTTGTGTTCAAGGATTTTTCACAGACAAAGGCCTGCAGTTTTGGGAAATCAGTTTTAACAAAATGCATTTGTTTTCAGACATGTAAACCAGAGGGGAGGACATTTGAAGTTCTCCTATTGTTTTTAGCAATCTTCAGTTTTATTTGAAGAATCATTCTTGTCAAAATTTGGTTTGAAAGTTTGAAAATTGCACATTAGATGCATTAATATATTTCTAAATCCTGCAATTCCCTGAGCCAGTGAGCTCTAAGAAATGCTTCCTGTGAATATGGTGAGGCAATTCCCTGTCCTTTTTTTTTTTTTTTTTTCCCCACGATAAACTCTGTAATGTTGTCTGTGTAATGACCTTTGATGCAAATATGAAACAGTTCTGTTTAAAATGCTACAATTTTTTTTAAGATAACACATTTACTTTTCTTTTTGATCACCAGTGGTAAGGTATACAGGCATTCTGTGGAAAGACGATCATACTTCTAGAAAAAACAGGGTTTTGTTTCTGAGAAAATACTATTTATGTAAAGGACGGAGAAGCTCAGTATCCATGGGGGGAGAAAAAAACCCACAGGTTGGGACTTCCTGGGCTAATTGATTTAGATTGATTTTTTTTTTTTTTTCTTAAATTCTTTTAAGAAAAATTAAAATAGTTAATTGCAGTCTTTTTAAATGTACAAAGAAAAAGGAAAATAATTTAAATGGATCAAAGCTAACTTGTTCAACGTTAGTTCAACTCTAATATAGTTTTGTTTGGTAGGTGTATGTAAAGAGCTCATTTAATTTAAACCTGAATGCTACTGATGATGAGAAAAAACACAGACACATCATAATGACAGTATCAAATTAGAATTATCCTTCGAGTTTGTTAACCAGAGAACAGTTTGGATAATGCAGGATTTGCCTGTTTAAAGTTATGGTTTAATTTGATATAACTACTTTATTACATTTTGAAAAAGCTGAAAATAAAGTGTTTTCTTACCCAACATTTCTTGGTAATAATTGACTTACAAAAGTCTCTGATTTTTATTTCTAAGCATGTATGTTTGATTAGCTCTAAGTTTTGTCTGTGTAAAATCTCTATCTATTCTATATTTAATATGTTATTTTGTTGAAGTTTTTGAGTTGTTTCAGTGTATGAACAATTTCACAGAAGCATGGCAACACAGGAACTGTAATTCATTCCGTAAAATATTAAAATTTCATAATTTTTTCTAAATTTCAGGGGCCGCTTGTTTATTATCTCCACTAAAGCAGGTTCCCTTGGAATTAATCTCGTGGCTGCTAATAGAGTAATCATCTTTGATGCCTCTTGGAACCCATCATATGACATCCAGAGTATTTTCAGGGTTTACCGCTTTGGGCAAAACAAACCTGTGTTCGTATACAGGTTTTTGGCTCAGGTATGTTCCTCTTTCATATTCTAGTGATATTCTGATCCTACAAGAAAATCTGTAACAAGTAATGGTTTGGACTTGAAGTCAGTAGGGCTCCTCACTGATTCAAAAGGCAATCCGTGGTTTGAAAACTTGTATCTCCACCTGTCAACCTTACAGGATAATTATTCTGATCTATACTCCCTTTACGTATATTGGCGTATTTCTGTTAAAGTACCTTCTAGTTTGTTATATGATAGACTGAAAACCTTTTACCAGTAATAGTACTTAACTCTTGATCAAGTCACTTTTTCATTGCCAACTTAAATAGATTGCTTTTTGAAACACATTACTGAGACATGAGCTTTTTTTTTTTCAGTCGTCAGTCTATTTTTGTAGGTCTTCATGTGCACTTTTGAACTGCTAGTATCCTTTTTAAATTGCAGTGTTCAGAACAGGCTGTGCTGTTCTCGTACTTCACATTGCCCTTGTCTTAAAAAAAAGAAAAGGAGGGGGGGAATCTCCTTTTTCCCCCCAAAGATCTAGTTTGTTCTTACACAGCTGTGATGAATTAGCCTTGACTGCCGCTCTTCCCCCCCCGTGCCACGCTAGCACTGTGTGGTATCTGTTTTCCTTTTTACAGGCTGATCAAGGTAGCAAAATAAGGCACATGCTGTGGAAATTGCCATTTTTTGTTGTAATCACACTTGGGGGAGTTGAGGTAAAAGCTGATCTCTTCAAAACACTACTGAAAAAAGTATTTCTTACTCTAGTCAGCAGTGGATGATGCCTGGCACAAAAACTGTCCACATTACTCTGTGTTCAGTTTCAGGAATATATATTTTCTTCTAAGCAACTGAAGGAAATTTGGGGGTTTCTTCAAATAACTTCATAGATCCTTGGTCAAAGAAATTGTGAAAATAGAGCACTGATGCACAGTTGTTACTCTTGCTCTTTTATGTTTCTTGATATATTTTTTTCTTCTTTGACAGAAAGTGAAGTGTTTGTATGAAAGTGAATGTCTGTGTTTTCCAGGGAACAATGGAAGATAAGATCTATGATCGGCAGGTAACCAAGCAGTCTCTGTCTTTCCGAGTTGTTGACCAACAGCAAGTTGAGCGTCATTTCACTATGAATGAGCTTACAGAGCTGTACACTTTTGAACCAGATTTGTTGGATGATCCTAATTCAGAAAAGAAAAAGAAGAGAGATACACCCATGTTGCCAAAAGTAAGTTGATTCATATCACAAGGTAATATAAAAATAGTAGAAAAAAAAATTATGTCTAAGACCATTGAATTCTTGACCTTGGGAGGATAAGAATGCTGTGAAGAGTGGTTCACTTTGAGGCTGATAGCAGGGAACATAGTGAAACATATAATTAATATAAAGGATGATATAATGAAACTGGAAAAGAAAAGCTACATGAAAAAGATGTTTAGTTAAAAGATTAAAAAAAAAAAAAAGGCAAAACAAAAACATTTTTTTTCACACAATGTGAGTGAATAGAGGCTTTGCTGCAGGAGACCAGAAGCCAAGATTCAGAAGAGCAAACACCTAAATGAGTGCTGGTGATATCCTCATTTATGGTAACAAATCTGCAAAGGAAGATTGTACTTCAGGGTCTGGCTTTTGTATACTTAGGTAAGACTTTGTAGTGGGCAAATTAATACATGCTCTTGTTTTACCAAGCACCTCTCTTTTTTTTTTTGGTTTCCTGTTTAACTCTTCTTGTAGAGAGCATTAATAGAGATAGTGCAGTAAAATGTATAAAGTTATTTACTGCTAAAGTGGCACGCGGTAGATTTGGCACCCTTACTTGCATCACTGTTCCAGTGAGTAATGGTTCAGCATCCTGAACTTGGGGAATCCCCAAAAGCTACTAATCAAATTCAAAAATGAAGTATAATTTTTACAGTCAGGTAAAAATAAACTTCTAGTGAAGGAATGACTAGGTCATTTGTCCATTATTTGGCATGTAAGTTTGTATTTAAGGTTGAACTGAGGTTTAAGTCCTTTGTGTAATTATATTGTTTATGTTAGGTGTTGTCCACACATACTAGTGTCATGCGGTCTGCAAAAGACAAATTCATTGATAAGCTGTTGTGAGATGGTTTTTCCTTGTCAAGTGGGCAGCTGGTGTTTACTAACACTCAAATGTATGGGCTGTGGTTAGTGAAATGATTGCATATCTGCATTATTACTGTTGTGGATGTTATCAACTGACTGGGTAGAAGAAGAGTGAAGACCTTTCTAGTTTGTAAATACATTTATTTTCAATGAAAATATTTTTAATTTTGGACCATCTGTAGACCAGCATAGTATATGAAATTGTGCCTAAGCATCACAGAGCCGTTCTCTGAAACAGAGTCTGTTCGACCACCCTCAGTGTCCTCGCAGCTGCTGGGGATTTCGGGGAGCGTTAATGGCACAAACAGTCACTGTGACACGTCCATTGTAACAGCCCTGCAGACTTCATGGCGAAATACAAACTCTTACGATGATGGTGATTCTTACTTTACGCAGTAAAATTAGATAGATTTTTTTCTTCTTCTTCTTTTACTATAACTTTTCATATTGGTGAATTCTTATTTTTTTACTTTCTAATACACTTTCCTTTATAAGTCAAATATTTTAATTATTTTCCTTTTTAAGTTTTCGATTATTTTATGCCATATACATTTATACTTCCACAATCTAACAGTTAATGCATTGTGTATTGCCGAAAAAAATGTGGAGCAATTGAATATGCCTAATGCTTTGAGTAAAAAATAACTGCACTAGTGGCATCTTGCAAGTTACTTATTTTCTTTTATAATAATATATCAATTCATGAATAAAATACAGAGTAAGAGAAAAGGTTTACAAACTCCAAACCTACTTTAGCATCCAGCTGTAAATATTAAGTTCCATATTAATTCCCTTCCAACCAGACACATGAGGTTCATGTAAGGGAAGTTGAGCACAAGCTTTTAGCCAAATCCCTGGCTATAAAGAAAGCAAATCCTGTACTGGAATTCTCTTTGTTTTTTCCTGGTCTCAGCAGATTGTCTTGAACGGCAGATTGGTCTTGCTAAGATGTACGTATACTGTGAGCACATTTCTGAGCATTTCTTGGATTTGATGTCTGAAAGGACTGAAAACTATCAGGTAGCTTGGGCTTGCTTTTAGCTGTGTGTGGGTCAAAAGCAAGGTTTAGCACCCCTAACGCCCCCACAGGATTTTTTTTTCCACAGTTTTGTGTTTTATGTCACATTCTCCCTCTTTTGTTCTGAACCATTCTCTAGAAATCTTATGTAGATGATCAAAAGCAAATATCCAAGCAGAGCTTCAGGAATTATTGCAGTGGTTGTTGTACTTCTCTAATGTGTACACTTATTTAGGAAGTTCACTCTTCTTTATTTCAGTGTAATTCTAGGGGATGCATACTTTAGGTTTGTAATTGTAAAGCAATAAAATTAATTCATCTACGTGCTACTTAAGCTACTCCTGTAGCATATTTGGATTGAAAAGACTGTTGATGTGCTTACAAAACCATGTTATTGCAAAACACATTAGTTGCATACCGGTTGGAGGTTAAAACATGGTTAAGATGGTTGGCCAGATACTCAGACATGGTGGTGGTTATAAATTCGGCATTCCCAGGCTGACCCCGCTGCAGCCTGTCCTTGGAAACAAAGGCCAGGAAAATTTGGTGCCAACACCTGTATTTCCAACATTTCGATATCTACCCCCGGCTGAACTGTTCCTTTATAATTATCAGCAAAACAAAATAGGCAGTTGGGCTAAAAGGCTTTGGTTTGGCTCTTGACAGGATTTGAGTGTAATTTTCCCTCTTTGTCTTCTGGCCTTTTCATCTTTTTCAGCCTAGTTTGCATGGGGCAGCTTTACTGCTGTGCAGGCACTCAGGCAAGGGGCTTTACCTGTGTAATCCATTGAGAACTGTGCAATAAATACTTACAAAAAATTTGGTAAATATGAAGCAGAGCTACACCTAGAACCAAGAAGATGGTACGTGCTTCTAAAAAGCGTACTTTCAATATGTGGTTTTGGTGGGAATTATGGATAGCAATGAAGTGAAATACCTTCTCTTCTATCTTTTCTCCAGCCAGTTGATCTGAAATGTGAAAAAATGTTTAATTCAGTTATTTTCAGAGCATTGGGAAAATGATTGTTTTCAAAGTCAGAAAAAAATCTTTGCTTTGTTTGAGCAAAGAAACAAATATACTGACTTTAAAAATATTTTCTTGAGAATTATGTGTTCTCAGTAAATCCCAGGTTCAATCAGGGAACAGTTTTCTTAGAAAGTGTTGTTAACGGGGAAGATGTTGAATGTTGCTGTTTTATATAAAATGTCACATGGCAAATGGGGAGTGTGTAAGTTTTCCTGGAAGCTTATCAAAGTTTCATGTCAAGTTTTAATTTTAGCAGCATTTTTCTGCACTTTGCAGCCTGAACAAGGCCGTCAAGTTGCCTGGGAATACTGAAGAGCCAAGGTACGCAGGTCTCCAGGGGAAAACCCATATTACATTCCAGCAGAAACTTAATAGAGACTTTTCTCTGCTCTTATCTCTCAGAAACAATTTCTGCTTCTTGAAGAATGTAGAATAAATACTTTTATCAGAATATTTTTATCTTGTTGTCCCCATGTAAAAGTTATCTGAATTGTTAGATTTGTCTTAATTTCCACTGATTGAAAGCAGATTTCATTCACCTACAGTCCCTGCAGTATTGACTGCGTTAGAAATTCTTGCAATCCAAGAGAGACATAACAGGTTTCCTAGAACAGGGTAAGCACTGACCTGAATTCAGTGATATAAGTATAGGACTAATTCCTGCATGCACACTCTGAGCTTTATGCAAATACAAATCGACTCCTTATCTAATATAAACACCATTTTTTTGTTATTTCTGTAGAATGGTAGTTTAAACAGGAACAAATGATGTAAAGAAAGAAGAATCTGTTTAAAATATGGTGAGCCTATTTCAGATGTACTTTCCCTGACTTTATTGATAGATCTGGAGCCTTTCTTTTTTTAATAAAAGTGACTTATGCCTGGACTATCATGTTTTTAAGTAGGTTCCCATAGACTCTTAGCACTCATCTCTCCAAGGGTTATGCGCTGGAGTAGGGACTTGGCTGTTACGTAGGTCAACAGTAGAAAGATTTTTCCAGTGCAGATATTGGCTGTTGAGAGTCAGGGGTTGAGTGCTTGTTATTTGGTGGCCCACCTCGGCCAGCGGGATCCGTGTTTTGGAGCGGGAGCTGGAAGGGAAGAGCTGGACGAAGGCCTGGGGGGCTGGAGGGGTGCACGGGGAGCCGGCACAGCCGCCCCTGGCTCCCTCCTCCGCAGACCGCAGGGTGCGGGGGCTTGGAGTCACCATCGCATTTTTACGTTAAATGAAAACTTGGCTCCACCACAGCCGTGTAATGCAGATTGCAAAAGCAGATTAAAGCACTAGTTCACATTCAGTTGGACGTAGTACATCATTAGTTTGTACTGCTTCAGGACAGGGCCAGGACGTGTTTTTTTAGTGCAGTTTCATACTGTGAAAGAGTGTTCTGAGTTTCGGGAAGACTGTTAATCTCAGAATCAGGAAGATTTTCTCCTTTTTTTTCTTTTCGTTTTTATTTTCAATCTGATATTGGATTTTGAATAGCTTTTTAAAAATAAAAAAACATAAAAAAACCCACAAATGTTTCTTTATGAACAACAATGTGACTTGTGTTCCCTTATGGGATGACTTCCTATCTGATACAGTTATCTCAGTTATCTCCATGTAGCATTTAATTTTCATAAGGGTTTAAAAAGGACTACTGAAGCTTTCTTTTTTATTATTATTATTCAAAAACTTTTTCTATATCTTTTCATTTTTCCATCTATCACCAGGATTTCATTATAGAGCTTATAAATCAAATCCATAATCATTTTCCTAATAGCAAGCCAAAGAGATGAAAGGGAGTGTGTTTTCTGTTGGGTTTTGTTTGCAAGGTGATTCTTTTTCATTGTAAAATTAATTCAATTAAATGACAGTACCTTCCGTATCTTGATTTTAAAGCTCCATTATTTTAGTTAATGCAGAATAAAGTTTAGACAAAGAAAAGCAAGTGCACAGTTGGATGTAATTTAAACCACATTTTGAAGACTGTGTTGGCTAAGTGAGTATGGATTATATTCCAGTATTGTTTTCAATAATAGTGTTACCATGGAAATTAATGCATATGCATGTCCAAGAACCCGCCATACACTGATGTACAGCTACAATATGCCGAGAGGGTATTTATTATGTTACAACAAATTTTTAATCTCTTCCGAACTTTTTTAGGCACTTTCCGTTAGATGTTTACTTGTATATCCCATTATCACATCTGTCTCCCCATCTCACAACCCCAGAAATCCCATTATACATTTCTTGGGTCTATTAGTCATGCAAATATTACATCGAATATTTTCTGGAGGGGCTGGAAAAGGTGACTGATTCAAATTTAAGGAGACCAGCTGATAACAGAAGGGTGAAACCAAAGCTGGCTTATGTAGAGTTGATTAAAACTGCATATAGACATGCACAGAAACAACCGACTTCCTGCAGCAGAATAACCAGCTTTCCTCTCCGTTTCCCTTAGCTGTTTTTATTTCTCTAATTGAGATAATGATCTATCATTATGTGGCATCTGTAGCCCAAACAAGGGCAGTAGCAACTAAGTATTTTGGTTAGCAGCTAATTTGTTTTTAATTTATTCAGGAAATATTTAATCGGCTCGTAACTGCCTTTTGGGTAACAGTACTAGAATGGTGGTTGTTTTTTTTTTTTTTTTTTTTTTCCCCTTTATATATGTGTATATAAATTTTAGTATATCTGCGAATTAAATAATTCACAGCAGTTTGCAATAAGAAAAGACAGTGTTAATTCCAAAGTCTTGCTTTTTACTAAGACATTAATTGTAATTTTGTAACTAATAAAATACTTTTGTTTAAAATAAATAAAGGTTCTGCATATTGTGGAATACAGAGGCCTAAATTGTGGCCTTTTGATCCAATCCAGTTCATGGCAGTGGTTTGACTTTTTTTTGTTGTTTTTTAAGCCAGGTAGATGAGGGGTTATTTCAACATATATCTTGACAGTTTTAAGAAAGCAGCCTTTTTAATGAATGCTGGTAGACAGTTGATGGACCAAAGTACTAGTTAAGGTTTTATATCCAGAAAAGGTGCTCTTTATAGATTAAGCACGAGAATTATTAATAGGTCTTCTCAGATATCCAGCTCAAGCAAAGGAAAAAAAATTAGCACATTCCATTTTATCTAGGTTCTTCAACTACATTTATTGTTGGGGGATCTGAGTGCATTCCTGCGGTTCATTAAGTGATTTGACTGTCACCTCTGTAACAGATTGTTAATCCATTACCCACCCTCTGAGGAAAATTGTACTGTTTAATTATTCTTAATTTTTTTTTCTTTGTGAAGTGCTCTGAAGTGCTGCTTGTGAAAATTGTTGGAACAGAAACTTTGCAATGGAGAAAGTGTAATAGCAAAGCTACAGAGTAACTTCTGTATTTATGGTTTCTTTTTTTTTTTTTTCTGTTAAACAGGATACAATTCTGGCAGAATTGCTTCAAATCAATAAAGAATATATAGTAGGATATCATGAGCATGATTCACTCCTGGACCATAAGGAGGAGGAGGAATTGACTGAAGAAGAAAGGAAGGCAGCATGGGCAGAGTATGAAGCAGAAAAGAAGGTAAAACTGTCTGTGCTAGTTCTAAGTGTAGGGAAGGCTTAAGTACAATTTACCTTTTAAGTAAGTGTTGTGAAAATTAGTGTTCTTATAGGCTCAGGTGCTAGATATATGAAGTAAACTTTGAGATATGAAAAACTGGGACAGTATGTAGTATTAGCTCTTTTCATGATGGTATTTTGTGTTCGTTTTCTTTGTAACTTTCATTTGATTTAAAAGTTGCATTTTTCTTTTATACACAGTTTTTCTGCTTCACAATAAAGTTGGACTGATGTCTTGCTTAATACCTCATTTTTACAAGTTGAGGGAAGTTTCTGACTCCATTGGAGATGTATGCATTATTTCAGAACTTTCTGTCACAGTCCAGCAAAGAGAAGCATCTGCCAGAAAAGGCCAACAAATTTGCTTGTTTTCATTATTCTCCTTGTCCTGTTTTCTTAGAAGAGATTTATGATTACTGCTACCAAAAGTCAGAATTAACTACATTTTAAAAAGTGGTGGGAACGGAAATTGGATGCTTATAAAAGATTTTTATAACCTTTCCAAGAAGATAGCAGCTGATGGTAATGTAATTACTTTGATTTGAATTACAGCAAGAGAGGCAAAAAGTCAGAGGGAGCAGTCACTTCAGGAACTCTGTTCCTTCTGAGAATAAAATTTGTTTGGTTTTAATGACTGGTAACTCAGATTTTAAAAAATGAAAATATTTAGCATATGTAAGCAGGCGAAAGAATCAAGATCTTACATCTTAATGTCAAAGGAGAATAGTAACTTGTTGTAACTGGTACAATCAAGCTTTTCTGTGGAGAATTTAATAGCAGAAAAATTCTTGAAAATGTCAAGTTTGGTGTTCAGATCTAATCAGTAATCTCAAAGGACAGAAAGTAGGTTAGATAAAACACTGCTGAAGAAATGATTGAAGAGATGACTGATGCCAGGCAAGACTTTGAGAGGGAGAAGAAATAGGAAGGTTCTGAAGTAATATGCAATTTATTGGAAATTAGTTTTGAAATAATAAAAAACAGGAGGGCATAAGGAATCCATGCAAGATATAAGCTTCATATACCTCCTAACAAATGCAGTACATGCTTTAACGTGTATTTGAAAGGAATACTGCAGGATTTCTGTATCGCATGTATACATTGAAACATGATTGTTCTCTGTTCTGAAAGCATTCAGGGTCAGCAAAAATCACCTTTTTTTTTGATGTACATTCAAAGCTTTGCTAGATATCTTTCTTTTTAGAGTTTTTTTTTTTCTTTCTTGTTATGTTCATCCAGCTGGT